>JAEAOA010001306.1:2042500-2046985 GCA_016746295.1 Potamilus streckersoni
TATAAATTAATATTTATTTAAATATATTTATTTATTTATTATTTATATATAAAAATATTCAATATTATTCAATAAATCCAGTTATTTGCTGGTTCAAATGCTTATTGATACAGCATACTGCCCAGTTTACTACGATTTTTCAAACCAGGAAAGTAGTTTACTTATTGTATAAAGTAATTATGTAACAAAATAACAGTGAAGTCTTTACGTAAATTTGAAACACAAATATTGCTTACCTGTCGGAAATTTTATTTCACAAACTTGTAATTTAGCATCTCGTCCCTCCGAGGTGATGTTTACATATCGTCCGTAAAGAGGGCTGTCACACTTTACCACCAAGTTCTGTTTTCCATTCAGGTCGTTTACAGAGCTACATACACTCTTAGTGTCATTACCAACAACACTGATACGGAATGGTAGTACAGTAGCTGAAACGGACGACCTTTTACTGACATAAATAAACTTTAAGATTGATTGTCTTAGGAATGAATCTTAATGTACATCTATTGTACAATTTCTGCTTAAATGGCTGACCTATCGTTGTTGATGTTGTTGCTGTTGCTGTTATTATTATTATTATTTATTATTATTATTATTATTATTATTATTATTATTATTATTATTATTATTATTATTTTTATTATTATTATTGGATATTACCGTTGCTGGAAAGATTACCTGCTATAAAGTAAGAATATTGTGATACTATCCGGTTATACATCAGTAAATCTGTTGCTAAATCTCAGCAGTATCTGGCTTGAAAGCTATGAACTTTGTAATATATTACCCTGACAGTAATCATGCGCAAGAGTATATATTTCTTGACTTACAGTCAGTGGCAGAGGGTTATAGATTATAGGCACAAATTTAAATTACAGGGACATTTTCAAATTTTTTACTCTAGTAACTTATTTTGGTTTATGATCCTGGTCGACTTCTGTGATAATAAATCCAGGAAGCAGTTCTGATTACTATATTTTATTGTGATGATGCTTACCATGTGTCATGGAATTGTATATGTCAATTTATGTATTAAATACATGTACTCGGGTTTCGTTTTTATTTTTTTGTGTACAATGATACTAGAGGATGGCTTATGTATATTGTACGATATTTGGAAACAGTGAGTTCGGTTCATTTTATACTGCACATGCGAAGTGCTTTTGATAGGAAAAACCGATTTTTTTTCTCACCAGCACAGACGATGTAAGATACGTTTTGTATAAATGCCTCATAGTATGATTAAATCTACACATTACATAACGTTTTGTCAGTCGGCAGTAAACTTAGTAACCTAACTATAGCCACTTAATATTATATTTGCGATCAACATTGTCATTCATGTATAAGACAAGAAACTCGTGGCACCTGAGCTAGCGTTCACGTGATCTCAAAAGCGTAATGTGAATGCTGTTCTTGACTAAATTAGATCTCAAACAATCTATGCGCAAAGCAGAAACATTACAGTTGATATCTACTTATTAAAACTATAAAACTATATTGAATTGAAATTAAATATGAATTAATTTAACTTTTATCTATTAAAAGTACGACTTATAGGAAACTATAAATATGAATAAAATAACTCCAGAAATTTGATATATAGAATAAATAAAAAATTTGAATAGTGTATAAACCCTTACTCAAAAGTTAATAAAAAGGAAATTGTTGTTGTTGTTGTTGTTGTAGGGTTTAACGCCATTTTTTTCAGCACATAATAGGCTATACATGGCGGCCAGTATTAACGGTGGAGAAAGAACCCTGGAAAACCCAGGGAAAAAAATACCGACCCACGAGAAGCTACTGGCAGGCTTTCTCACTTACCCACGTTAGCCGAGTCTGGACTCGAACTCACGCAGACAGAGGTGAGATGGCAGTGATCCGTAACGGTCAGCGCTTTAGACCACTCAGCCACTAGGGGCCCCAAAACGAGATTTAATAAATTAATAAAAGAAATACACATATAGAAAAAATCCCATGAGCACATAAAATACTTCAACGTTGTTACAAGGATACTAAAATGATGTCAACCTGAGAGTAAGAACTCCAATAAAACCTTAGAGATTTGCACATCTTCAGCTGTAGAGGTATGTAATTTATTTAATTATATCTTATGTATATTGTATGTTTTAGCTTTGTACGTATTATCAGTCTTATTTTGTATGTTTTAGTAGTATAGGGAAATGAGGGTTTCAGCCCACTTTATTTTTTTACCCTCCAAACAAGTATAAATTATAGTCCTAAATTATCCCATAGGGAAATGAGGGTTTTAGCCCACTTTATTTTTTTACCCTCCAAACAAGTATAAATTATATTCCTAAATTATCCCCCACTCCCTCATAGGGAAATGAGGGTTTTAGCCCACTTTATTTTTTTTACCCTCCAAACAAGTATAAATTAAATGAGGGTTATAGCTCACTTTTTTACCCTCCAAACAAGTATAAATTATAATCCTAAACTATCCCCCACTCCCTCATAGGGAAATGAGGGTTTTAGCCCACTTTTTTTACCTTCCAAACAAGTATAAATTAAATGAGGGTTTCCAAAACAGAGAAATGAGGGTTTTGGCGCACCCCCATCCAACACCTATTAGAACGTTTCAGTTAACAAGGTGGAAATTAAATTAGCATTAGAATGAAAATGATATTATTTTATATCTCGTTACCAATGATTATTGCTTCAACTGTTGATATTAAAAATATTTCATTATCACGATTATAGATACTAAATTTTACTTTACCGCTCACGCAGCGACGGGACTCAAACAAATCTTTTATTTCTGGTTTGTTCAGAGGATATTTTTTGTCGATAAAATACACCTTTGACCGATCGAGATCAATTGTGAGTTTAGTATATTTTTGTTGGCTAATGGGGCTGTGAAAGTTTTTAAATTCCGCTAGCAACTTTTGATACAATTGTTCGAGATAATTGAAATACTCGCTGTTATCAGATCTGATGAGCGAAAGTTTTAACTTGTCATGAGTTCCATTAAAACATATACCTGATGTTTCATTATTAAATTCAACTGTCAATTGTTTACCGTCCATCATTAAATATTTAATGTTACTATTGTAGCTATTTGTCATTATCAAATTTTCAAACATTATTTTATAAGTTTAGATAAAATTTCAGTTGGAAAAGATAATGTCGAGTATAGATCTATCATCATGACAATACCCAAGGGCAAATGTATCTACCCCATTTTCACAATAGCGTTTGTCATCAAAATTATACAATCCACGTTTGATAATAACATCTGTTTCGAGTTTATGATGATTAGTTCGAATTGCCATAGCTCTCATAAAACTAACACCACCATCAAGCGCATACCTGTAGTCATCAAATTTCATAAACTTATTAACAAAATTACGAGGCAGACCTTTTGCTTTTTTCATTATTTTATTATTGTCTAACAATACGGCATACATTTTGCTGCGTAATCCGATAAAATATTTGATAGCGCTCGAGTTCATTTCATCTTTAAACTTACCAATAACCTTTTTATTTGTGTCGTCATGAAATTTACTGTCACGTGGATAATCGGAAAGATCAAACAGATGTCGATTATTGTACATGTCCTGATAGATGTCATCGCATTCGATTTCATATACGAGCGAATCAGTATCAGTAAACAATAATCTACTAGCCGACCACTGATTTTTAACAAAATTATAATGAAAATCATACATCAGCCACTTTGATAAATCTAACACTGCAGCTCCAACATAGATTGGCTTGTTTAGTTTTAGATTTACTTTTCTTCTTTGTATCGCAACAAGATTTTCATTAAATATTTTCATGCTCACAAAATCATCGTCTGATACAAGTTTGTTTCTGCGATTGACATCATTAACTATTTCAATATTTACACGTTTCCTAATATTCTCCATCGTCTTACCAAAAACGGAATTGTTCATCAGTTTAAAAAAGTTTTTCTCAAACTCTGTTTTCGATGCAGCTCTTCTTGAAGTGTTTGAGTTAATATAACCTCTCATCCACGGCGACTGATTAAATTTTAGTACACGATGAACTTTTCTCAACACAAGACCAGCATCGACTGCTTGTTTTAAAACTTTGTAATGCAAAACGTAATTTTTCTTATCAAGTAAATTTGGTACTAGTTTCTTGACCATGGAATGTTGCCTTGGTGATGCTAACGCTTGTTGTTCTTTTGATAACAAACTATAATCTATGACCATCGATTCCGCACAGAAAGGGTAATCGTTATGTAATTTGTGTAGCGAATTTGGATAATCAAGATCAACTTCAACGAAATAGGAAACATCGTCGGATATCTTTTTTTCTGTCTCCGATAGAAATCGATCAGCCTTGATCCAATGAAATCCACCAATAGGCATTGGTTCTGCCATCGAACCAGCGTAAAGATTATTACAATCTAGATAAATTATGTACTTCGAAGGAAGGTCAGGATTATACTCGTTCAAATATTTGTTGTTTGCTTCAGCATATTTCTTCGTTATCACG
>JAEAOA010001308.1:0-385000 GCA_016746295.1 Potamilus streckersoni
GCCGGGAATTAAACTGACATGGTCCAATTGTATAATCTTTACCAACGAGGGTAGATATTGAAAAGTGGAATGATCCTTTTAATAATACAAAAACAACCATACTTTAATAAAGTAACCAACTGTTTTTTTTTTTGTTTGAAAATTGTTTCAGCCGGAAAAGAAATGAGTACGGAAAGATTCCTCTCTCTCTCTCTCTCTCTCTCTCTCTCTCTCTCTCTCTCTCTCTCTCTCTCTCTCTCTCTCTCTCTCTCTCTCTCTCTCTCTCTCTCTCTCTCTCTCTCTCTAAGTGCACCAATAAAACACACTAAATCCATATCCTAGCTGAAAATTTTTGCTAAGTCCACATTTTTGAGTCATGTCCGAGCTAATAAATGACTAAGTTTTTATTTCCTAGGTCTTTCCGAGCTAAAAATTAAGTTCTCATGTCCAAGGTTTTTCCAAGGTATTTCCTTGGTATATTTTTAATGTTCGAGATGATGTCCGAGGTTTTCCTAGGAAAACCTTGGAAAAACCTCGGACGTCCAAGGTTTTCCTAGGAACACCTTAGAAAAACCTCGGACGTCAGAGGTCTTTTGGTTAAATTGTCAAGCAAACCTCGGAAAATGTACAGCCGGGTAATGGCTGTTTATTTGACAGATCAGCACCATTTGTATATCTTTTAAGCTAAATAGCTTCCATCAAATTTGGTTAAATTTAGTTTTTGAGACTAATTTGATCTAATTTTTATTTCTCACAATAACAGTGGGCACATTTAAAACCCAGCATCCTCTATGCCAAATTTGTTTATAACTGGTTAACTGATCAATTAGCTTTTTTTTAGAAATTTAAAATAGAAAATTGCTGCAGGAGAGAGTCAAGCTATTATTATGCTTGTGTAGTCTTATGGCCTTGTGAATCTTATGGCCTTATGTGGTCTTACGGCCTTGTGGATCTTATGGCCTATGTGGTTTTATGGCCTTGTGGCTCTTATGGCCTTATGTGTATGTATGTGGTCTTATGGCCTTGTGGCTCTTATGGCCTTATGTGGTCTTATAGCCTTGTGGCCATGCGAGCTAAAACACAGCATTCTAATGATGCAACTGCATTTCTATTTGTTCACATAAAATACACAAACATGTAAAATAATTAAATAACTTCATAAATAAAATTAAATAGCTTTTTCAAATTTTAAAACTGAGCAACAGGAGTAATTGTGCTTACAAACAAATAAAGTCAATGGTAATCCTGTTGTCCCAATACCCCAATGGGAACAAACAGATAGATTAGTATAGCATATGTTACAATGTCTCAAAATTTGTGACCTACAACACAAAGAGTTTCCAAACAAGACTACCATGTATGACATGATGAAAACATCACTACGTCACTTCCATCAGGTCATGAAATAACCTTTAAAGTAATTTTATGAATACACATAATTTGATGTGTTGTTATTGCACCATATATGTTACAACAATAAAGGCCAAGGTCAGTTTCATTATGGATTTGTCTCCTTTCACTGCCAAATTGTTCCATAGGAATGAAAGTAACTCAGAACACAGCTGGCAATGGAAGCAAGTTACATTGAAGGTTTATTTCACATCCTGATGGAAATAGCCTAGCAGTGTTCCTATCTATGAATTAGACATTATATGCATAACCTATGTTTATTTACTAGGCTTCTATGCAGAGTACTTACATTTTTTGCACAAGAGTACCTGCCTCTGACCCTTGAACTCCAAAACAATTTTAATCCAAGTGACAGCCATCCACAATGTTTAGTGCAGGCATGTGATACACAGCTTATGTTATTATGTAAACACCAATTTTCTTCTTTGAGTCAGTGTTATTAGCCTCTTAGTGCAAAAATAAAATGTTTCATTCTAACCCTAAGTGTAGGCCACCCACAAAATTTACTCCAGATATGTAAAGTTGAGCTAATATTATTCAGCAGGAGCCATTTTGTCTTCTTTCTGACCCTGTTACCATGACTTTTGATCTTCTGCTGCTAAAATCGATTGGGATCTTCCTTACTGTAAATGCATGTTCCCCTCCCAACAAAATTTGGTTAATGCATATTATTGTGAGGAAACTATTTTTCTTCTTTCAGTCACAGTGACCCTGAAATTGATACAAGGCGATTTAACCACTGATGTTCCAACCATTATCCTGCAGATTTTTTTTAAAAGAGTTAAGTAATACTGACAATACAGGTTTGTAGGACCAGTTAAAATTTCCAAAGTTGATATTAAATTTGATTGGGAAGACTAGTCGATTTTCTGCTGCTAAGTGAGCTGAACTTGCTGTTTAATGCAAAAGTTTGTGTTCTATCAACACCTTTGATAGGACTCCTCCATACCTCAAGGAGAAAACCATCCACAAAGTTTGAAAACTTGATGATGGACAACTATAGCTACTTTGCGAAAACAAAACTGGTAACTGCTGGATGGATGAAAACACATAACATGATAAGCTATACATTATTTAGAAGTGTAATAAAAGTAACACTTATTTGCTGTCTTGCATTTCTGCCCACTGTTATACATATGATGACTAGACACATGAATATAAATACAGTGTAAAATTGAATGTCCATCAATAGGATTACCAAAGGAAGAATTCATAATATGAAACAAGAGTAATGTGCAAGGTCCATCCTATCTTTAACAACATTGTATACAGGCACTATCTCTGCATGCCAGACTCTGGTTCCTTACTAATCCCTATGATAAACCAGTCATATTTTTTTTGTTCAAAGTAAAACAAGTTATAATCTTGAAGCTATGCATTTTATTCCTTGTGTCACCATGACCTTGACTATTGGACATTCAAATCCAGCTTGTTGCCTAATTCCTTACCATGACAGCAAGATATCTTAAGTCTGGAAATGGTGTCTGATTTTTAATTCCACATTTTTTTGTTTGTAACATTCAACCTCAACCTTTGACCTTTCACCACCAAATTCAACAGGTTTGTTTTTATGAACAAAGTACAAGCTCAAACAGTTTGGTATTGGTTTGCTATTTCCTAAAATTATTATGTGAAAACCGAGTGTTTTAAAAGAAAAAGTAGGGTGCTGCAAAATCATGCTCAACTGGTAAAGTGTCTGGATAGCACATTTTTATCAAATTGGCTGCTTCTGTTTCTCCTATGGAAAGGACAATAGTTGGAACTCCTATTTCCTTGGCGATTCTATTGTCAATAATGTGTTAAACTAAGGCTGTAAGACACCCACAATAAAGAAAAAACAAAGCAATCAAAACACTATTAAAGTTGTGTAAATGCAAGCTTTGTGTATTTGATCCCTGACTATTAAGCCTGGTTTCTACCTAGCCTTTTGTACAACCATTTGGAGAAGAAAATAAAAATAGTTCCAGTCTGAGTACAACATTAGAATAAATCAAATTAAATCAATACTTTTTCCCATAATTTTTATACTATATTCAAGCATACATGTCAACTGTAGAAGTCATCTAATTAATAAACATATTCAAGTGTCCTACACATATATTCCTGTTAGTTGCACGTGAAGATACACGTTAATCGAAGTAGGTTTTAGTTTTAATTTAATTCCATTAAAATTGTACTTGCATATTCGTGCACTACATGCAAGTTATGTTTATCATTATAGAACAATTTAGTTCTCTACAATCACTTTTACTACCCCAGACCCACTGTAACAGAACATGACTATGGTAAAGTTATTTTATTTTACGCTAAATTTTAAAATTCCAATCTATTTATAATATTTATTATAAAATTGTCCACTTTATTTTCTCAAACAAATAAATTACTGTTCAAACTTATCAAAATTTAGACGAATGCTATTATAAACACGTGGCGTAGCTGAAATCGCGTCCCAGTATATACATATGCACCGAATTCTGCAGGGATGCGTTTACTGAAACTAGTATATCTCAATTATGTCTTTACGAGATAGGCAGTATCAAAAAACTAATTTCTTACGTTTTACTAATTGTATGCTGAAATCCCCGACTTTCAAATGATGTCAAAAAACATAAAGAAAACAAATGCAAATATAAAAATCTAACGGATCATATTATACCTATAATCTCTAATCGAATCCTACACAGTAGGCCAGCCGCCATTTTTAAATCCTAATCCATAGCATCTTCCAGTGAATCTCCGAAAAAAATCGTGTATGGTACATAAATGCACGTCCTAACACCGCGTTTGACTTCTTTGTCAAACATAGAAAATAATAAGTTATAAATTACGCCTGAAAATCTAACTTTAATGAAGTCACTAGCTGTGAAATATTGTATGCGTACATAAGGCACGCTTTGAAGCATCACATGAGCCAAGAGTGCAGGCCTGTAGTTAATGGTATAACCTTATCACTCTATTTTGTATTCTACATACATCATTCACAATCGCTGAAGTTTTTTTTACGCTTTTAGACAACAAAATAAAATAACATTATTTTGATCAAATTTTCATCATTAACATATTCTTTAGAAAATAACAACATTTACTGCAAAAATGTCAGTTACCCTTTCACTGTAACGTACAGTAGAGAAGTTGGATAAACGCTCTCAGTTCCTCTAATCAATTTTAAAACATGTTACTGTATACAAATAAGCAAGGTACTTACCAAGTGTGAAAGTAAACGCAAACTTCAATGTCTTGATTTGTCAAAAAGGCTAGATCGATGAATTCAATGAAATCAAAACACCCAGTGCTAGGGTAGTTACCTTCAGCGTGATACGGTGAAATGACGCTATGGGCTGACCCTAACAGAGGGCGTGAACACCAGTCAACTGTGTCGCAGGTGCTCAATTAGCAGAGAGTTATTGCCATTTCCTGGGACGAGGTAAGTTGTTTCAAGAACCATTAATCCTTTAATTGTAGGTGTCTAAATTTGTCTTAAAAGCGCGGGAATAGGGAATAGTTCATATCCTAAAGGTATATAGGGACCAGTATCATGCATTAGTTCATATCCTAAAGTTATATAGGGACCAGTATCTCGCATTAGTTAATATAAATGTAAAAAGTTGTATTTGCCGGGACATTATAATTACTGACATGGTCCAATTGTATAATCTTTACCAACGAGGGTAGATATTGAAAAGTGGATGGATCGTCTTAATAATACAAAAACAACCATATTTTAATAAAGTAACCAACTATTTTTTTGTTTGAAAATTGTTTCAGCCGGAAAAGAACTGAGTACAGAAAGATACAGACCTCTCTCTCTCTCTCTCTCTCTCTCTCTCTCTCTCTCTCTCTCTCTCTCTCTCTCTCTCTCTCTCTCTCTCTCTCTCTCTCTCTCACACACACACACACATGTATAAAACAAATATTGAACTATTTACATCACAGTCGAAACGGAAATTATAATGACGATTTTTCATCAATCTTTAGTCTCAAGATTAAATGGATGCTTTAGAGAGCGCATTATTTTCTACTTATGTACAGTCTCTTGATTTATACACGATTTTATTCTATTAGTGACATATTTCAAACTGAGTTATGTATACTATATTTCGTTGGATTTAGCTCCTTCCCTGTACATTCTTTAGTGTTTTTAATTCCGAAACCCAGTCGGGTAGGAGTGTATTGGAAACGGGGGTTGGGAGGCAATAAATAAATGAACCCTATCCGAATTGGTTTATTTAATTACTAAGTGAATGAGTGATACAGTTTTGGATCACTTTTTGCATAAACTAGAAAAGACTCGTAATCTGTGCGAGTCAAAATCCAAATCAGATGCTAATGTTTACGATGATGAATTGATTCTCATCAGTTATGACTTGTAGGGATAATTTATGACAGACTAAAAACTTTACAAATAAGTAATACATATTTTGAGATAAAAAGAAACTAAAAATTATCCGATGAAAAGCAGAATATTCACGCATTGTTACATCTTTATTCTATTTAGTCATAACCTTCACAAGCTCAATCCAAAACCAACTGCTCAAATGTGTACACCGAACTTTTAAAACATTTCTTCGGATGTAAAGATTACTCCGACGATAACTGGATAAGATTAGGGGCATATTTTAAACGAGGTATATTTGTGTGTGTTTTTCGCCGGGAAGTAAAAACAATAATAATTACGTTCTGTTTGAATAACACGCGGACGTATAAACTTTTTTGTTTGGAACTAATTATTCTGGCTTTTTGGCGCCCCAAGCAAACTATGAAAAAAATGCACAGTCGTCTATTTGGCGCCCCTTAAAGCCTGACGCTCTAGGTGACCGCCTAGTTCCCCTACATGGTAGGGACGGCCCCGTTTTCTTCGGAAGTCCAATTTTGATTTCCAAACGCAAATTAAAAATCGTCAAAATGAGTTTCAGTGTCGTTTGAAAGACCTTAATATTCGCTTTTACGAACTTTTAATCTCGCCAGAAAAGCTTGGAATGAGCGTATTTTTTAAAAAAAAATGAGCTTAGAACTTGCTTTACGAGGTTTGAATAAATTCTGAACACATTTAGATATTGTTTGAATGACTTTTCAAGCATGTGTGAATGAGTTTAGAATACGTTGAAATGATTTTAAACCTTGTTTTGATGAGTTTATAACTCGTTTTAATTTTTTTAAATTGTTTGAACATTTGAACAACCATTAATTTAGAGCAATTATGTAAACCAATTGACATGATGGAACGAGTCTTTTTAACTCGTTCAGAAACGAGATTAAAATTCTTTTAGCGGAATATTAACTCAGAACGATATTAAAAGGTTGTTTATAAATTTTTATTGCCTATTCAAACTCTGTAAGATACTATTTAAACTAATAAAACAAGTTAAGATCTCGTCTAAACAAGTCAACGAAAGTAGTTCAAACTAGTTTAAACTTGTTTAAAGGAATTTAAACTTGCTCAATAACTAGTTGTAAATTCGTCTCAACGAGTTTCAAAATCGTTCCAACGCCATCAAAACTCGCTTTAACCACTTTTAATTGTTTCTGATTTTCTAAACTTATTTTCATATTACCGTAACAATTTTTCGTTTTGTGTTTTCATTGGCAGTATTTATATTGTCAAACCTAGAAGACCACAGTATAATTGTTAATGTAGAGTCGTGAACAGGCGGGATTTTAGAAGGAGACGTTTGCTGGAGTGAAACCTGTCTTTAAAAATAGGCACTCAAATACCAACAAAGTTTTTCCTTTGTGGACAGATGGTCTTTACACAGAGGTTAAAACAGAGGAAAATGAGTACGATTACATAAATGACCGTCATTTTGAATAGGTATGCTCTGTATCAAGTTGAGCACAAACACAGATTTTACTTGTTTATGCATTCTAAAGAAAGGGTTAATACGTGAACAGTCCAGCCCGCTGCAGTGCCGATCTCCACATAGCTGTCACTTGCATTTCAAGGTCTAATGTGGCAACACACACACACACACACACACACACTCTCTCTCTCTCTCTCTCTCTCTCTCTCTCTCTCTCTCTCTCTCTCTCTCTCTCTCTCTCTCTCTCTCTCTCTCTCTCTCTCTCTCTCTCTCTCTCTCTCACCCCCACAAAACAAGTACTAAACCCAACCAACTGCCAGGAGAATACATAGAGTATTATATGTCTATAAAACAAAGAGCATATGCAAGCAAGAGATGTAAATAAAAAATAAAAATAATTACGTAAATAATAGAAAAGGACTTTTTAAATATATCTTAACATGGATATACTTCATGCATGTTTGTGTTGCTGTCAGATTACACACTTTTAAAATAAAACAAAATGCAAAGTTTCGGTGACGTGTAAATATATAAGCAGATATATAAAACAGAAGGACAAGAGCCCCGTGCATGTAAAGACAATAAATTTAATAAAAATTCACAAACAATTGTGATAATACATTACATTAGAAAGATACATTTGTTTTTGAAACACGTTTGTTTCTGAAACAAATCATTCAATGAATTTCAAACATAACTATACTTATACAAATAGCTTATATGTTTTAAGTGATAGAATTAGTTCTTCATAGAATCGACTGAAAGATTGAAGTAAATGCCTAGTACAGATTCATGACTTGATAGTTCTCGTTAGAGTCACAATTCATTGTGACACTTTTCTAACTTCCCTGCGCCTGTACACATGGGTCATTTCCACTTTTCGCTTTTCCAACTCTCTAGTGTTCTTTTCTGGGGGCACCAGACAGATGCCTACCCCCCTACTTAGCCGAAAAAAATCTAAAAAAGTTCGTTTTCGTGTTTTACCGCCCCTCCCCCAACTTGTTGCTATGTTTAATTTTTTTTATTTAATTCCATTAAATTAAATTTTGTTAGAGTAGTTTTTGTCCTTAGTGTATTATAAAGGTTCATTTATCCGAAAAGGCTTTGCTTCCCTTGTCGGAGTCACTCCCCTTATATATATATATATATATATATATATATATATATATATATATATATATATATATATATATATATATATATATATATATATTTTGGTTAACCTTGGCTAGAGGTTCCCTATGTCTTGTGTTTGCTATTTGTTTGGTATTTGTGTATGTTGCTATATACTGTATTCTTGTAAGGATAGCCGACTCTTTCAAATTCTAATCATTCAGTTTTTCTACTCAATTATATGCATCCCATTCTTTCTATTACACACTCCCCTTCTTCCATTCTTACTTTAATTCCATTCATGGATGCTTATAATTTATTAAAGACCCATTTAATTTATTAAGATTATTTTATATAATTTGGAATTTAGAGGTTAGACGTAATTTTTCCTACTTATTTACAATTTTAAGACTATCATTGTTGTGAGTTTTCTTATTGATACATCTTCCTAGTAAATTAAATTTTTTGTTGTTAGGGAGTCAAAATTCGGACAACATCTCCCCACATTTTTCCAAAACTTCTAATAAAAGGCCATAAGTTTGGAGTAAAACGACACATGGTGTTTTCTTAGGCTCTTCCGCAGGCCTGCTCACTTCGCGTGTCGTCATGGGATATAGCCCTACGTCGTCTTTGTCTTTTACTTCCTCCATGCGTTGAGCTACCTGTGAATAGAAAAAGTTGTTTAATATTTAAAAAAAAAACAACTCCCCCTAACTAATTATTTCCTTATGATTAAAATTGATCCACATCTACTAATTGTGCTTACTATAAAACTTAGTATTTCCATGTATTCAGCTTGGTTACAGTTAGTTTCCAGATTTAATAATTTCTCCGCTTTATACACCCCATATTTGTTAAAAATATGAATTACTCATTCTCTTTCAGTTTTCATCATTTCGCAATTCGCTATAACGTGTTTTCTTGTATAATCAGCTTTTTTGCATAGGGGACATTTCGGTTCCATTTTAATAAACTTTCTTCTTTTTGCTACGTCCCCAGTTAACCACGCATTGTGTAAGAATTTAAAAATTATACTTTTTATTTTAAGAGAATTAATTTTTGTCCATAATTTCCAAATATTTTCCCAGTTTACCCCCACACACACTTCACTTTCAAATTTACATCTTTTATTTTTATAAAAAAAAAGTTCCCTTATAGTTTTATAGGTACTATTTTCCTCTCCTACAATTTCAATTTCTCTATATTTAAGTATTATATCTTTTATATATTGTTGTCTTTTAGGTACTTCAATTATATTGCTTATAGCATTGTTCCTGTATATTTCATGTTTATTTTTAAAAATATACCCAAACCAATGCAAATATAATCCCTTTCAAGGTTTCATAGTTTTATATTTAATGTTTTTAAAACGGTCTATAATATTTGCAGTTTTAATTAAAAAGGGCATGGTAGGCTTAAACCTCCTTTTTCCATGGCCCTATACATAGTATCTTTTTGTATATAATGTATTTTATAATCCCACATATAATTAATTATCTCATTATCTACTTTTTCTAAAATTTTATTATTAATATCAAACGATTTTAAACCATAATTTATATTCGAATATAGATGTTTTAGCTATTTGTGCTTTTTCAATTAAGCATATTGGCATAGGTGCCCAGATTTCAATTGCTTTTTTATTATTTTTATATTATTTGTTTATAGTTCTCAGATTCTTCATTTTGACAAAGAAAATCCCTAGGGCTTTAACCGTTTTCTTTATATATTGTGGGGGCAATCCAGGTTGATTTCCCCACAAGTTTCCTATTTTTAAAATTTCCGTTTTATCATGATTGATTTTTGACCCGGATGCTTTACCAAACTTTTCATATTCCTTCATTAAGTATTGGAAGGAATTTGGGTTCCTTATAAAGTTCGTACAATCATCCACATGTTGTAGCATTTTGAATTGATTTTTCAAATTAGGTATACGTATTCCTTCTATCTTTCTGTTGTCCTTATTTTAATACTGAGGATTTCTATTACTATTACGTATAATAAACACACACACACACACTAACACACACACACACACACACACACACACTCGTTAGCATAACCAATCAGTATTAATTTCGCCAAAATGTTTTAACACTCTCATTTGAAGTCAGAGTAAATCTCTATAGGCCGACTTTATAAACAACAATTTTAGAAAATATCGTTGTATGACACGTGACTCAAATGGCCCAAGATTATTATCTTTGGCTTTTATCAACTCTATAACTTTTTCGTTATTTGATCTTACGTTAATATTGGCTTGTTCCATCTATCTCATAGTTAACGAACATACTAATTAGAAATTCACTTATGCTTCAAAAATATCATATCCAATCCTTCGCAAGCAGAAACTTATAGCCATTTTATCCAATACATCAATTTAAATGGTTAAGCGTAACAATGATGAAAACATTCATATACACACACTCTTTCTCTCTCTCTCTCTCTCTCTCTCTCTCTCTCTCTCTCTCTCTCTCTCTCTCTCTCTCTCTCTCTCTCTCTCTCTCTCTCTCTCTCTCTCTCTCTCTCTCTCTCTCTCTCTCAGGGAGTTATGGACCTATCAAGGATGGCTAAATTTCCAGGCAAACCTCACAACAGAGAGAGGAAAGGATGAGATGTATGATAAACCAATTTTTAGGTACCAAAGTTAATTAAAGCATATTCATATCTTTCTGTAAAAATACATTTAACTGCTTGAATTCTTGGCTGCACAATGCATAGGTTACGGGCGGTCACGTGACCCCATAGGTAATCATGCTGCAAATGTGTGTGTATATGTATTGATGAGTGTATATATATATATATATATATATATATATATATATATATATATATATATATATATATATATATATATATATATACGAAGTTTGTCATACTAGTCACTATACTGTTTTAGTTGCATATTTGTCAACATAACAGTCGTTTTATTGTTTAACTTTCCGAACGTAAACTAGAGTTGCTTATATCTATTGCATGTTGCCATCTCTACGCACACACACTTTCAAAATATGATAGAGCGTCAACAATCAGAAGAGAGAAAATAAATATTGCTAAAGTATTTATTCGAACATACATATCACCTTGTTTATATCATAAAGAATGGTAGACTGTACTAAAAAAAATATCTTAGATCGGTGTCCCACCTGGAAAAAATTTCCCCTACCAAAATGTGTCCAGGTATTGAAATGTCAATAAATTTTCCTATTGTCATGTATGTCTAATTTATTTTGTGAAGTATATTCTCAAATTGTATTGGACGTTTACACACACACACACACACACACACACACACCCCAGAAATATGATATATTCCGGCAGATTAGACCCTGCTAAACATAAGGTCCTTACAGTCTACGACTCTGGTTTGCTTAGTGGTCTAAGAGACTTGTGTTTACAGGCCACAAACATCTCACCGCTGCCGTGTGCGTTAGAGTCTCGTCATGGTCAATGTGGGTATGTGAGAAATATTATGCATTCTCCCGTTGGTCGGTGTTTCTTCTCTGAGTTTTCTCTTGTTTTTACTCCACCAGATATCTTAGCTGTCATGTATAGTCTATTATGTGCTGAACCAAAGTGCTAAGAAAACAAAATTTCTTCCTGTCAGGCATTTGTTTTCATATTTTATTATGGATACTTTCTTAAATGATATTTGACTGTTCTCCAGATCGAATGTATGCAATATAGAACTACAGTAGTTGACATTAATACAAATGTATTGCTCCAGTCAGCCACTCTTCTTATTAATTTCTCCACTATATTATTGACTTCATTACTGTATTTAACCAGTTAGAAGTCATCATTTTATCATTTGAAAAGGAATAAATGACATTAATTCTGAAGTTTCATCCATATTTGTTGGACAATATAATCATAATGGAGGAATTACATGACGCTTCTATTTTGACGAATTTATTAATTCTTCATTAATTTCTTTGTTTCTTCAATTTCTAGTAAAATCCGATTATTCATCTTGAATATCAAAATCTACACCACAGCGAGTTTAATTTTTAAAAAATTCCCATTGCTTCCTCTTCTCTCGTCTCTTCGCACAATCCCACCCCCGAAAATCATCCCGTAATGTTAATATGTCTGCTATGTGCTATAAACCTATGTATGTATGTATGTATGTATGTATGTATGTATGTATGTATGTATGTATGTATGTATGTATGTATGTATGTATGTATGTATGTATGTATGTATGTATGTATGTATGTATGTATGTATGTATGTATGTATGTATGTATGTATGTATGTATGTATGTATGTATGTATGTATGTATGTATGTATGTATGTATGTATGTATGTATGTATGTATGTATGTATGTATGTATGTATGTATGTATGTATGTATGTATGTATGTATGTATGTATGTATGTATGTATGTATGTATGTATGTATGTATGTATGTATGTATGTATGTATGTATGTATGTATGTATGTATGTATGTATGTATGTAATGCATACATGCATGCATGCATGTGCCGTTTCTTTTTCGAACTGACTAACCTGTTGAATGTTCTATTAGCTTAAATGGGGTAACTAAGCCAAAACCATATTTTGTAATCCGACTACAGCATGATTAACTCAAAGGCGCCCCTTCCCCATGTTAGACTAAACAAAATACGAAAACAACGTTGTTGAGACAACAGCGTCGATTTCATTTTTAATTACCTGTCAAGGATCCATCACTGAATCAGCATCGTCGTCTTACAAAATAGGATTTGGCTTAGATATTCCCCCTTTAAGTTAACTACACAAAATTGCTAACAGTCACATAAAAATTTCGATCCGCTATTGATAACTAGCTGAGATTTGAAAGTCACATGTCTGACATTTAAAAGCCTGTGCGCTGTTAATAGCTCGCTGAGATTTTCCCAAAAAATGTAAGTAATTGTGTATTTCACAACACACGCTGTAAAGATGTTCTCGTATAAATTTTAGATCATTCGCGATCCTCCGATTTCACAATCGAGGCTCTTTCGGATATTTTTTAAACAGCCAATTGCTGAGATACTAATAAAACATTTCAGCTTTTGTTATAATGTAAGACTTATCGTCATTACGGAACATATTAATCTTACCCCTAATGAGAGAGCAAGCCTCAAACAGCTCGATAAAATTTCCACTATTGATTTGTCGAAATAACATTTTTTCAATTCGTCATCGAATGTGATCTTTGTGTATTTACTCTGTGATATTGGATTGTAAAGATTATCAATAGCATTAGAAAGTGAGTCTGTAACCCAAGCAAGCTTACTAAAATAATCTGAATTTTATGTACGAACCAGAGACAATTTTATCTTATTTCTGTTTTTGAAATACGTGTTGTGCGTTTCATTTTCTATCATAATCGTTAGATGCTTACCTCGGAAGATGCTTTGCATCTTTAAAGTGGTATCTTCCACTGTAACATTTTCCATTATTTTTCATATTTCACACAAAACTTTACAATTATTCTCTTTACCAAAAATAGTACTATCCTTACTTTTGAAATGAAATCGCTAGCGATTTTACACAAAATATACTGAGTATTTTCTTGCAACTCTGTTCGGTATCGTATCTACGAGCAAATCGTCTTTGACTCGAAGCTTAGATCTAGTAGGATTAAGATCTCACCGTGCATATAAGCTATAAGGTGAAAAAATTTTATTATAAGTTGCTATTGCTATTGTACAAGATGTATTTTTATTATCGTGTTATGGCTCGATATTTTTATTTATTGTTGATAATGCATTGCCTACCCGTGCACTATAACAATAATGAATTTGCCGTTCCGCCGGCTGATATAATTCCAACAGTTGTTAGTAATATTGGAATGTAATTCAGCCCAATTATTATTTAACTGTACAATTTTCTAGCACGGCTGGCACAGTAAAAATTTTTGTATGGTAATATCTATAGCATTTGATCGGGTCGTCTCTGGTGTTGTCATGGAGACCTGATGTTATGTGGATGAATTATATTTATATTTTTTCGTTTCTTGTCATTATGAAACTGTTTTGGTAATTATTTCAATTGCTGTGGTAAAAATATTTTCGGCGGACACCTTATCAATCAAAGCACAACATTATTATTGACAGGATCGGCGAGAAATTCTCAATACTTCTACACTTCAGACGAGATATCATCATATCTGATATCAGTTAGAAATGATGATAAAATGTAGGGTTAAAATGTGTTGGTATTTGAGTAATATCATCAACTCTATCATTGATTCTATCACGATATATATCTTCTGTTTCGTCGATATAACTAACAACATAACATATCTGTTCCAGCTTAAAACTTGTTAGTACTAGATGCTGCCTAAGAATTGCATATGCTGTTGCAAAACTTAAAAGAGAGCAAACATCTTCTTGCTGTATGACAGGAAGGTTTAGGTATCCAGCAATCAGCTCTATAATATGTCTGTATTTCGATTCTTTTAGTAACTTTCAGCTTCTTTTTATAGTTTCTCAACGCATGTTTTCGAACTAGAATGTATTTCATTATATTTTATTAATAATAGGTTTTATAGATGTAATATGGCCAAGATCTTGATTAAATATGTCTCGTCGATATCATGCAAATCAATTCTAGACTCAATTTTTGGTAATGTGTTTAGTGCAGCATTAATGCGATATACGCTATACTTTTCTTTATCACCCATGAGAAAGTCTATCAGAACTAGATATGCTGTTGTTAGCAGGTTAGTGTCAATACTGTCATATATTATTTCTAACAGCTTCTTTTTATCAGAATAACTATACCGAGTACACGAAATACTAGACATTTAGCAAATGTGTCTTAAGCTTACGACTTTTCTATTTTTTTAAAAAAAACTTCTGTATCCTTGTTTCAGCTAGTTTGTCAAGTTTGTTGTGAAACTTCTTTATTCGCTTATGCTGTTTTTTAATTTCATAAGTTTAGATTTATCAATCGTCAAAACACTGTTTATTTAGCTGATGCAATGTAGTGATCAACTATTTTTCAACTTTTAATCGTCTTTTCTTGCAGTCACTTAAAAGACAATATTTGCTAAATTATATCAGTCTCTGATCGCGTGTCTCACTTGAGTGGGCTTTCATTCCCGAAACTCTTGCAAAGTTGGCACTGTTCTCAGTCAAACCGGGTGATTCTAAAGTTAATTTTCTCATTCGAACAATTTTATTTATCGCACTTTCTTTCTCAATAAGTGCTGGGTTTAGCGAATCAGCATCAGCTTTTACAATCTCCGTTTACTGTTTTGGTAAAACAAAATTAGAAGGCTCTTTTGCGACCCTGGTCGAAGAAGGATCAATAGACATGGATTAAAATCACATTCGATCACAACATGATAGCACGCTAGACCTATACTATGTTATCCAGTGTATATATCTGAAACATTGACAAACCTGGGTAAGAACTCAGGGACGCAAGAAGTCCCAGACGCAACATGAATAAGCTTAGTTTTAACTAATGCTTGGCTCGCTATGGCAAATATCAAAACTAACTTCAATGACGATTTTACATTTTAATCGATCCATTCAGCTTGCATGGCATGGATTTCGGTCAAGATACCGAAGGTCGTTAATAATGTTACAAATGTAATAAAGTTATTGATTATAACTAGGCTGAATTTGCATTAGATATTTTTGAACTCATTCCAAATTATAATACACAGCGTTTCAGATTCACCTTTTATTTTATTTTATTGTTGCTTTCATTGCCGACGATAATATCGGAGAGTTGTTAGGATTTGTTCGAAAACAATACCTTTCTCAAGCTCAAAGTGCTTCAGTTTTATACGATGACTAGTCACCCGTTGATATAAAAAAAGTAAATAAGATTTTAATAAACCGCTCTACTGACAGCGGATCGTATACTGCACGTGGTTGCTGTAGTAAAAATATTTTCAGCGGAAGCCTTATCTTTTTTCCTGACATACCACCTGATACATTAATGTGAGTAAATCCAAGACAGAAAATCTACTTTCCAGTTTGTGTTGAAAATTAAATATCTTCTATCCTGATGACACTGACTGATCAATCCGGCCAGCAGTTAAATCTAAATAATGAAATTGTAACATATCATCAGCACCTGCTGTCAGTTAACTAATCACATTAAGCTAGCTCACCAAAGTCTATTTATTAGGAGTTTTGTGTAACAAAATAAAAAAAAGAAAAAAATTATCACAGAAATATCGTAGGAGGATTCTTTGGAAATATATTCTCTAAATAATTGAAAATGTACCTGGAATTGCAAAATTAATGAAATAGCGCCTATCGCGTTAGACGCATCAAAAGCTTTTTTCCCACATCAGCCTCATCTGCGACAGAATAAGCTGTAGAATAGAAGATTGTTGATAAAATTATGGGTGGAATACAAATGGTCGGCCAAGCGACATGATTTTAATACATGCAGTTTCTCAAATGTTACCATCAGAAACTATTAAAGCTTTAATAAAAACGACAAAAATGCTATATCCACCCGGCTAAGAAATTATCAAAAATATTAGTAACTAAAACTAGACCTCCGGTGCTAGCACTCGACCAGATATTGCGGCGTTCTAATTTATAAAAGAAATTCTGTCCAAATTCCTTTGACCTGAGAGAGGAAATACCAGCAATAGACTCGACAACACAATTTGAGAATGTTGAGTATCTCGATAAAATTTCAAACGAACCAACAAAACAGGAATACGAACTTTGAGCACAAGAGACATTTTTGGAACTAATGTACACGATGCTTCAGCTACGTCAAAACAAATGATTCCTTCGTAAACAGAATAATATGTTCATCTATTAGAAATAGAGCACACAACATAGGTTACGCTAAACGAAGAGTGTTTGCAGATAATTCACATCAAACAAGAATAATTCTTCCGCTTAGTAGATATTCGGATATTTCAGAGACTGCAATAAGGTATCTAGCGGTATCAAACTTCTGGGCTGATCGAAACGATTGTCTGATGCATCCTACAGGTGTCAAAGATGCTCAAGGTATAATTTCATGATTAACGTTTTGAATGTCACGTGTAGGTCCATCGATAGTTGAATCAAAATAACTTGAGACGATGCAAGCAGCATTTACAAAAGAAAATACATTTCGCGGAGAATAAATTTTATCAAACTACATTAGCGACTTGGATCAATAACACATGGCGGATAGAAAAATCACCAGGTGAGCAGTTACCAAGGCATGTGTTTGTTGTGTTTCAACAACAGAATATATGTGGAGATCAGCTTCAAAACAATTCTTTATTTGATAGTCCAAATGTTAGACGAATATTTGCTAGAATAAATTCTAAATAGTATCCAGAACGAGCGATCGAATGTAATTTTTCAGCTGATGCATCAGCAGTACTTAACAGAGACTAAACTCGTGCGTATATGTATGGAAGCTATGCAAAAATATCAGTATGCTGATAGCGGATCTCAAATTTCAATCGAAGAGTTTATAACACGTTTTCCGATATTTCCTTTTGATTTCAGTAAGCATAGCAAACTAGCTATCGGATCAAATTCTGACACTGAAGTCACGTGATCACTTGGACAGGCTCCATGAGCTGCGTAGGATCAAAATTGTATCTGATACATTTTTAAAGATAGATTTTATCAAGGGCAGAACGACCGTTTAAGTTTGAATGGGCGGTATAATTTTATTAAACAAGTGATAGAATGTATTGATTTTCTCGGGGGCGATATCCGGTGCCACAAAGAAGGCTGTTTTCAGTGACTGTATCAAACTGATAGTGCGAAATGCAAAATATTTGCCATTTGTTTAATGATCATAAATAAAAATATGTCCAAAACACGAAGTGTCCAGAAACGTAAAACAGCTATAAAAAGATGAACCGGAAAACATACCAAGGTAGATTCATAATTCTGTTGCTAGCAGGAATAGCTGGAAGTCTAATTCCCAACCTGCTGAGAATAGGGCATGGGAGAGGATTAATGCTACCTGATACCAGATGTTGAAATCGTCCCCGTTGAGCAACATTTGGATCTTAGATAAACTATAATATAGTAAAGGATTTCAAGGAATATTTTTTAAAGATGAAGTATCACTTTGTTCTCTGCCGTCTGTAGCAAGCTGTGTAATAAATATTCAAACGTTCAAGGACAGATCTGGTAAGCATTGGGTAGCTCTTTATAAAACATTATTTTGATTCATTTGGGCTACCACCGAGTGATGTTATAAAATAGTATGTGCTATCGTCCCAAAACTACAAAAAAATCTATTATTCGTCTAATAAACTACAGACAGTTGGAACTGCAGCTTGTGGGCATTATTCTGTTATGTTTATCAAACAAATGAACGGGACAAATAGTGAGTTTCTTAAATTTATATTACAATATACACCTAAACCAAGTTTGGAACACGACAAAAATGCAATTTTATCTAACAAGGAAATATAAAAATGACCACGTACTGCTTGAAGTGCAGAAGTAAAGGAAATTACAAACGTGGGATCGGAGATCCCCACCAAAGAAACTACCAAAAATAACTGACTAGTTCTGGAAAATATCTGTGCTAAATGTAGCAGGAAAAGAGTTTATTGCTCAAACGTGACTATAACCTGGAAATCAAGAAATACCAAGAATAGATAATACTATTTTAGTTGAATAAATTATAACAAAAATGGAAACCCAATTTGTAAGCAAAGCAAGTACATGTAAAGCTGACCATGATCTCTGTATCTATAAAATAGTAACTAATTGCCAGTGTTGTAATCTACGAACTGCATTAACGAAAAACGATAAATCTGGATGTGACCGTATTATGCTTGATGAGCTAAGCGAGATGAGACCGAAGGGAATAAGAGGGCGAATTGATCGTAAGCTAGTCCAAGATATCGTTGAAACGATTATAAACTTGGCATCGGAACGATGCCGCTTAAATAAAAATGTACTTCATGACGATGGAGTGCAGAGCTCTGGACCGCAGAACCATCTCGCACACGAATATAACAGATCTAAATAAAATTTCCTCGACGAAAGGTTGATGACTTATGGGCAATATATCTAACTGATATGTCAAATATTGCTAAACACAATGATAATAAAAGGTATTTGATGAATGTAGTTGATATTTTAGTGTACCTGTGTTTCGGATGAACAAGGAAAACAATAAATGATGCAAAGCGAGGTATTATAATCAGCACAGAAAGAAAACGGAATAAGGTATGGAGAGACCACAGAGCAGAATATTTTAATTAACAATTCAAGCAGTTTCTGAAAAAAAAATAACATCACCAAATACATCACAGGGAATGAGAGATAAAGTGTCATCGTCGCCACATTTAATCGTACACTAAAAGAAAAGATTTAATTTACAGCCAAAAACACTAATAGGTATGTTGACGATCTGCTAAAGATTGTGTCGGATTGCACTAACACAAAACATAAAGTACTTTGAATGTCACCAAATAAAGCTGTAAAATAACCCAATACTGGCGACCGAGAATATGTACCGAATACACAAGTTGATCGTGGGTGATATATTTAGAAATTCACTAATGAAGAAAACAATCGAAAAAGGATTCACTCCGACTTGGTCGGAGGAAGTCTTTGTTGTGGATACAATTTTAACAACAATAACTGTGATGTATAAGCTGCAAATTTCATTAGGAGAAGAATTATTGGAAGTTTCAATGAATAAGAGCTACAGCGGACAGAGCATGATATATTTATCATCGAGCGAGTGATAACAAGAAAAGGTAAGAAAAGTTTGCTTAAATGGAAAGGTTATGGTTATAGTTTTAACAGTTGGATGCCAACTAGTAAGATAATAAAATCTTTGATTTGATCGCTATCGATGGAATCCAGTCATTGTAAATCTTTTCGTGTATCAATAGGACAGACTTACATTTCACTGGCCTGCTCAACGATATCAAATATCGTCGAATCATTTACTTTAAAAGCAATATTTTCTGAGATTTCGACTTCTCTAATACGGGAAACATCCTGAAAGTTTCATATTGTGTAATGACTGCAAAGAAAAATAAATATTGCATACAGCTGTATTTTTCACATGTTCCGCATTTTACACCTCTGGACACGTTCTAAAGCCATTACAGAGCTCTGTAGCCCTTTACCTTACATATGCAATTGAAAGGAATATATTATACAAGTTGGTACGGTTATTACACTTTCCGTTGAGTACAATATTCTTGTCTAAGGAAATGGTTACTTAGTTTTACCACATTTTGGTATTATTTAAACTAACTATTTGCAATGCTAGACTTCCAGGGGAAAATCATTCAGGCAATATATTAAACATACTGTAATGTGTATTTTTATATCAATGTCAATGCTTGATAAAATAAAACGATTTTGCGCACTAGGTGGTTTAGTATTCAACAAACACAGAACTTTACTGAAGCTGGTACAAACGTTCTGAACAACGGATATAAGATTTTTCGAGATAAATGTTTCTAAAGCAGGATCGCAGTTAATAGATACTTTAATCATTATTCTCGCACCTGGTTGGCACAAAATAGTCTTAACCTTGCGGAAAAGTTTTAAACTATGTATGTGTAGAGACATAATATGTGAAGAAATTGAAAACACAGATTATAATATGATAAAATTAAACATTCGAATATTCGCACTCATATTATAACCAAAGTTCCCATATTTGTTAATGTAAAATAAATTGATAAAGCAAGAACTAGCATATTTACTTAACCATTTTACATATTTGAATCTCATTTGGTACGTGAATGTGCCTTTTAAATGTTTAGTGATTTCAGAATCACTTTTGCAGAAATATTGTTTTTTCTGTCAATATTGCATCTCCATTATGTCAGGGCTCTGAAAAGGGCAAATAAACACATTATAGTACCGTATGGTCATACATTGTCTCATAGACTTAGATGCGAATTGTATGGATATTGTAGTAATACATCCATTATGGATATAAATATGGTCCTTAAAAATTACTTCATATTAGTTCCTGCGACTTTGGATGTAATTGGCGTACCTCTACATCCCGTGCACATGACTGCATATCGTTTGATGGTGAAATTCGCTTTGTCTTTAACAGGTTTCGTCTTTTTAGGTTCAATTATTACTACTTTGTTGCTCTTGTTTTTGCCAATGTCACATCTCCGATTCGGTACACCATTGTCATCTGCACAGCTCAGGAACCATTCAAAACATGTTAAGTAAAGTGGTGTGTATATCGTTTGATAGGCATAGTTGTGTCTTAAGTTTGTTTTAAGTTTAATTATGGCGCTTTATAATTTACTTCGTGTCTTCAAGGCATGTTGTTAGTAAACAGCATAGCTCTGCCAGCATAATATCCCATTGGGTGCATTTAGTAGGTGACTTGCCATTCAATGTGTCGTGTACATTGTCTGAAGAATAAGGTGTGCATCATATGTGGCTTGTTTCTGATGGAGACACGGTCGTTGACAAGTAGATGCATGTCTGCGCATGAACTGTAGTATGGAACCGGAATAGATCATCAATAGGAAGGGAAAAAGCTTTAAATCGATTATAGTATATGGGTTTCTTCCAGACAATAAATATGCATTACATTATTGAAAAGGCTACGGCAAAACTTTGCATCGCTGGTATTATTAAGACTTATTAAAATCACATGTAACGTGTATGCATGATCATTATGATGTCCCAGGTTATTGTAGGTTAGTTGATGCAAGTTCAGTTTACTTCACAGATTTCCCCGTATTTTGTTACTTATGAGAGAGAGAGAGAGAGAGAGAGAGAGAGAGAGAGAGAGAGAGAGAGAGAGAGAGAGAGAGAGAGAGAGAGAGAGAGAGAGAGAGAGAAAGGTTGGAGGGAGTGATTAAAGGGAAAGCAGAAATGATGGGATGAATGTTTATTTCATTTGAAAATAGACATTTATATTCATTTCTTTTTTTTATTTTTCTCGTTTTGTTTCTTATGTCGCCGATAAGTAATCAATGGAAAGTCATCACTGACTTTGTGTATGTAGAAGAGGCAGCATACTGTTGAAACGGAATTCTACTGGAATCCTATTTGAATACTCATTGAATCCTACTTCAATCCTACTTAAATCCTACTTGAATCGTACTTGAATCCTACTTAAATCCTACTTGAATCCTACTTATATCCCCCTTGAATCCTTTGCGTATTGCCGTATGTCCGTTTTGAAGAGTGGGAAAAGATGTCAAACATGCTCTTTAATAAATGTATCATTTACAACTCAAAAAATGAAAATATTATATATGCCAAGAAAGTGAACCTTTTGTAAGTACTCCATTAAATTACATGCAAAAATATCCTTTCTTCACAAGACATAAAACCTTTTAACAATGATATTCAAACAATAAATAAAACAAAAGTACGTGAATTAAATAAAGATGAACAAAATAAATGAACCAAACACCCACCGTTACGTAGGTATGTGTGTGCATGTAGTCTAATAAATATACTTCCTAGCATTAATAACTAATATAATTCAGCAGTGAAAGGTTCATTAGAAACGTGTCGTTTATTCTTTGGCTGATTTTCCTTTCTTTTTTTTTTTGAAAGATTATATTCTTTGCAGTTCATGTCTCACAGAAAAGTGCCTTACAGGTTAACAATTACTAATTGGATACTGATTCTGAATCATGATAGACTACATGAATATTTATATGGCATTATTGATTCAAATGCTATTGTTTTGTAGCTGTTGCCAGTTTTGTTTTTGTTGTTGCTAATGTTCAAACAAGAGTTTTAAAAAGGCGGATATGTCTAACTCATGATAAATACATAATTCAAATCTAATCAAGAGAAATTCAAGTCCTGTTCAGAAAACTCGAATAAGCAGACACTTAGAATTTATAGTTTAATTGTACATCATTATTTCTGCCTTTGTTTTCTTTTAATCGTAATAGACGAAATCGTGTAATTAATTAATTGCATACAGGAAAAACATAACATATACTGTAGTACATACAACACATTGAATATGACTCTCAAGGACATACGAAAAACCCAAATGGCATGAAACGCAGAATACACTATCACACTAAAAAAAAAATGAATCGATGTAAGTAAGCTAGCAACACATTAACATTACATACTGCTAGAACAATGTACATGTAAGACTCGATATTCATCCCTTCATTCGTATAAATATGCATAATGACAAACAAGTAAATACGATTGTTACCAAAGTTTGGTTACGAGCATTATACTGGTTCCAATTGCACCAGACAAAAGTTATTAGTTCATATGTCCATCAGAAACTATTTAAAATATTCAAGCACCATTTTTTTGTAATTTGACAATACGTATTACAAGATCGTTAAAATAAAGTTCTGTTCAAATTTCTTAGGATTTGCAAATATTCGAAAAACTACAATGAGTTGCAAGAAATAAGCATTTAATTGTACAATATTCATCATGACATGCAGAGTACAAATTGATTTCATCGCTGATTTTGATATTGTAGTGAGAATAGATTCTCATTCTTCATGACTTCATAAATCTTGTAAAATATGGAGCTAATTCTTAAATCACTCTTTTATCCTAAATAAGGATATAAATTTGTTAATTTTAAGAACTCAAAATAAAATACGTCAGTTAAGTACAATTCACAACAGTGATGCTTGCGCAAAGTATTATTAGTTACTATAAATGTTAGAAAATAATACATGGTTTCTATAAAACATCCACAACATAAAACGTATTCTTCAAGCTTCAACATGACTACTGAATTTTATCAGGTCTAGGCTAGACGCTGTTTTAAATGATTGTCTAAAATATTAATTATACGAAAAACTCAGCACCAAATGACTCCAATATAAGTAAAGCACAGTATCTCAGTAAATTAATATGGTTTAGCAAATGTCTCTTAAAATTAGTCTAATAAATACATATCTATTCAAGACAATCTGTTTACCATCTTATATTTTGCATGATGACTAACAAGCTATATTCTTCGTAACAACTGCTTTGTTATGCACATCAATATATTTAATTTTCTGGATTCTATATTTTATTTATTGTTTAAATTGTCATTATTGACTTCTTTATTACCATCAATATACGTTGCCTAATACCCTAAATTTATGTGGAGAAACTTGTATCAAAGCCTCTACACATAGCCTTTAAATAAATATTGCCTTATCAATGTATTGCTCAGTATCAAACTCTGATTGACAAAACTTTTGTCTTACGTGTTTATCAGCAATTAAGAGTTTTATTACCATGTTATGGGCAATATTATCTACCTTAGACGAAAAATATATTAACAACAACAATTTTAATTCCAGCTGCCAGCCAACCCACGAGATGGCTGGGCTGTTTAGTGACCTTTTTGTTTCTTAATTCATTTAAACATCCAAGTATCAGTTAAACGATATCAATATAATTGGCTTGGGTATTCCGTCTATAGCATTCGAACTGAGAGTATTTTTATTACCAAGTTCTCTATACGTGATAAATCTTGCCTATACAAAAGAATCGTTTATTATCAGTCCGTGCCGACGACTGTATTTATTGTTTTTTTACGCTTCATTGCATAACCTTTTTGTGATACTTAATTATCTAATGGTCTATACAAGCTTGTTCTATAATTTCCAAAAGTAATGCGATGTACATAGAATATATAGTTAGCAATGCAAAAACACCCAAAGTATTTAGTATTCGCATAGGAAAGGCTTTAAAACCCCAATTGCCAGAACGGCGACGTCATATTAAGGTATGAACCATGCCAGAATATATTGAAATTTGCATATAATTAATCAGCTTCAAAGTACAGTGCCTAGATGTAATTTCAATAAAATACCCATTATTCTGCATATAGATTGGTTCAATACTTATTTACCACAGATAAAGATTCCCATCAACCAGTTTATAGGTAATGTCCTTTCTTCTATGACAAATAAATGACTGTAACGTTCATGGAATAAGTATGACTGCTTCAGCAATAATTAGAACTTTTGTGATAAGGATGCATGTTTGCATGCCAGATACTTGTTATCAATTTCTGATATAATTATCTTTATTCCCTGTAAACTTTATCTCATTCCTGACCATAAGGTGTGAGGAAATCATTCTAGAACTTTATAATTACGAAGCAAGACATCGATCTTTCTTAAATATTTGTGTCTGATTTCGACCACATTTCACAGCCATAAAGGGTTGATGGTGTCATAATTATTTTTTATTTTATATACAAACTGATGTAGGTCGGATGATTGACTCTATCTACATTATTGCCAATCCCTGCAAGAGAATAAAATGATTTTCTGTGTATAGTACAGGTCCTGTGTACGTTTCACAAACATTTCATGGCTGACGTAACAGGGATTTCAGCATGTTCATCTTCATGTCAAATAGTTACAGAATGTTTACTTATTTTCCAATTAAACTTCTTCCGTGTTGTTTTGTGACACTAGCTAAACACTGATATACAGCTTTTATTAACGTTGAAAGTGAAGGTAATAGGGATTTCAATCTCTGATAGGCTTACTTATATGAATAGAACCATCTAATATTTAAACAAAAATATATTATGTTTCTGTGTTAAGAGTTAGTCTATGTCCCTCTGATTCAATATTTCTTAGATATTCTCACACGACTGTGCTACTGATACACGACTTCAATGTTCTTGGCTAGGTCATCCATGATTGCATCCTTCAATACATTCTTCAGGATGATAAGTGCATCTGCTTTATTGTACGTCTCATCTATTAATAAAAAGGAAGCGAGCTAAATATTGCATATGATTCACATTATAAACAACCGAAATATCTACTACTGCACATAATATCTTTAATTCACCTAACATTCTCTTAAACTTTATATATTTATGTTTTATTTTCATATCAGAAGAATCAGTGACTTTCTTGATAGTACCTATAAGCCGTTTCATACAAAATAACTTTTCATTAGAGAGGCCATCTTGCAAGCTGCATATATTTATATTCCGGATTTGAACATTTAAAAGAGGTAAACTAAAATGTGAGTCAGGGATATCCGTTATATAATAATCATCATGTAATTGTCATGATTTCAAGAATTGGTGGGTGATCCCAGTAGTAAATGTCATGTAGTCTCAAGACTTAACGATATCCAGCCACCCAATGAAATATAACCCATTTAGTTTTAAAACAGGAAGCTCACTACAGTAACAGTTTTGCAAACAATTTTATCCACGTTGTACAGACTTTAGATACAACGTCAGTGCAATGTTATCCCATTGTAGGTGTATTATCTGGGAGGTCTGTTAAATTAAATGTCTGGAAGAGACAAGCATATTCGTGGCACAATATGACAGGAAATAGAATTGTCTTTTGTACATGGTGAAAACATGTCCCAGGGACAGCGGCAAAGGAATTATCGGAGAAAAGCCCCACTTGACTAAAACGCAAGCAGTGCAAGGCTTTCAAATGCAAATCGACTAAAAGCTAAATCCTCCAGCTCAAAAACAATCGTTATCAAATAGAAGATTTCAGGGCTGGTATGGGCAAATATTTTACGATCTCACTTATTTACTATTACTTAAAATGTAGTAGTTATAATGGCCTCGTAAACTCATTTGTGCCACAAACTCTCATACTGTCTATTGTGTACACTGTCAACTGTGTCGTCTGACGATTCGGGTACGGAATTGAGGATCACAGAAGGAAGCAAAAAGGGACACATATTAACTTGCCTGTTCGCGCTGATATGTGTTCTTGTTTTACAAGAATATCGCGTGACACTGAGATATGTACTACGAAAATGAGTCTAGTAAAAATATGTCCCATTGAGTGCTGTATATTAATGTAGCTCATTTATCCTTTATTACTTCTGTCGTACAAATATACAATCTATACCGCTAGGTCTGTCAGTATTATTTGCTCATAAGAGATCAAATTAGTGATAAAGCAGGCATTGAGGGCTATCACTGAGTTGTGTGTACTTAATATCCCTGCATTATATCTGAGACTGCTCCGGTTGCCTAATGGTTAGAGCGTCCGCCTCGAATGCGGATTGCCGCGGTCAGAACCCCAGCCGGGTCATACCAAAGATTTTTATAAAAATGATACTCAAAGCTGCCTCGCTAGGCGCTCATGATTAAGAGGTTAGTGTTAGGACTGGTCTGCCTGATTTCAGGATAATGTGACTGGGTGGGACATCATGCTATAAGTCTGCGGCATGATGCACCAATTCTAGACAACACTATCAACTATCACACGGCAGACATCATAGCAATAAGACTGAAAAATTGTTAAAGCTACCTGAAAAATAAAAATCACACACACATTTTATATCTGAATTAAAATGTGCTATTGTTTCTTTTCCACGTACAACATTACGTTAGAGATTTATTTACGTCTTACGTTATTTCAAAATACTTAATTAGATTCACCAAATGCTGAACGAACAAAGTGCTTCCAGCGAGAAATCCGATTACCTTTGCTCTCTAGCTGTGGACTGCACCATAACTACGTACTTATAAAGTTAAGTCAGACAGTATTATAACAAATAATTTTGCTAGTATGGGAGCAATGATTAACTGCAGAGATGATTTTTTTATGCGGAGTCGTGAGACAATAGTGGTTTTTACATGATGACCGACCAGAGCTTTGAGACCAACAGGTCTGCGGCAGATAGGGACTCTTGAGGGACCCCTCGGCAGACTTAAAGGTGCGGGCCATACGTGGTGTCTCCTTGAACATTCAACGAGATGGGTGAATATCTCCTGATAGTCAGCTGCACACCAGGAGTTGTATGTTCCGTTGTAAAATAATCATTCATTATCATTATCTGAGTGAAAATGAAATGAATATATTCAGCATAACGTCAAATATATATTTATGCGAACTGCTTGTGGATAAAAAATTACCCGTATTTTGTAGGAATTGTATATTTTGATTACCGCTAGTGATAAAATCATATCGTATAGTTGTTTAAATCCATATGCTTTGATACTTTGGTGGTAGATGAAGTTTTATTCTGTTTGTGATAAACATCAAGATATTCATCACCCATGGGATAGACCAACATATCAAACACAGTTTTAAATAAATTCCATTACTCGTTTAAGATACATGTTAGATTCGTTCCAGTTAGGAACGGTATCATTTCCTTATATTAGTAGTTTAGCACAGTGAACGTTACTTTTTAAAAATATGTTCTTGGAATATTTATGTATACTAGTCTGGTGTAAGATTTATTCGTTTACCAATCATATTATAAATAACTCTCTCGTTTACGAAATTGCTTTCATTGTCTTTGTTTTAAGCTAATCGCAAACCGGGTCAGATGGCTTCTGTAACCTAAGTGGTTATTCGCCTCGGAAGAGGGAGGTTGCGGGTTAGAACTCTGCAGAGTTATACAAAAGACATAAAAATGGTACTAACAGCTGCCTCGCTTGGCTCTCAGCATTATGAAGTTAGCATTATGACTAGTCGGCCTGGCGTCAGGATAATGTGACTGAGTAAAGGCATGACGCCACAGACATGTTGCATCATGTCTCAGTAATAGACATCAGTACAAACTGCCACACTGCAGACATCATAGTGATATGACTGTTAAACTGTTAAAGCCGTTAAAAAGCCGTTAAAAAGTCCAAATCACACACAAACAACCCATATCAGCATGCCTCAACCTGGTGAGAATATAACATTATTGTGATATATTCAGTGATGACCAATTTTGTGTACAAGCCAAGACCTGTATTACCCACACATATTGCATGTGGTCGGTCCAGAACATACACATTAGAAAATTGTGTGGCTATGTGACATAAAGATTTATGACTAATTCTGCTTCTTGGATATGGGAATATTATGGGAGCATCTATGTTAATAAGACAACAGTTTACAAATTTAAGTGACTTGCACATACGTAACAATCAGGTAACTTCACATTTAAAAAACATCCAGCCAACAACTTTTCTAAGTCATCGAACTTCAAGGTCACTACAGATTTGAGTCAACGTTTTCCACGCTTCAATGTATATATTACGTAAATCTATACGACCACTTATGCCTGATAATAATTGATACCTTACTATTAGGCACATACAAAATATGAAAAGATAAAATTTGCGGTTGCTAGATTTGGTGGAACTGTTAATCAGGACGTGAACTAACTTGTTAAAAAAAAACTTCACCAGATTTTGCGTTAGCCTCCATATAAGCGTTATTTAGACCTTTACCAAATTCCAGCTCTGTGAAGATTTCCCGAAGTTACAGGCTTAATACGTGTACTAATTTGTCCACATTACATGGATAGTTTCATCAAAGTAACGGCAAAAGCTTTCATTGCCAACCAAAAAGGTTTTTAAAAAAGTATTAACGCTGAATTGGAAATATAGCTGTCTGAAAGTCGAGATGAACGCTCAAGCTATTTTCTTTTTAATATAATGCTTCCTAAATGGAGATAAGGCATTGAACACATCTGCCATGAAATAAGCTGTTAAATTGTAATTTTCTTTACGCATGAAATGTGTTCATCACGTTTTGTCGTGGAATTGAACAGTAATAGTTATAACCATAATAACATGGTTGTCCAAGAGAAAGGAAACAGTTTTATGTAGCGGATATACGGCCGGATAAGCCAAAGGAATTGATCGTTTGTATGATGGATTTTACAATGTTATGCTCACTATCTCTTTTAAGTTCATAATTTATTCCTTAGTTTTGTTTCTCAAACATATTTATAGCAATGAATGTACAGTTGTTGAAAGATGGGATAAATTACATAAAAACATCTTCGTTTTATCCACTTGAATCTGTGCTACATGTATTATACAGATTATATATAAAATTCTAATTATTTCCCAAAATTTTGGAAGTATTCATTCTTTAGAAAAATATAGGAGGCCACCTTAGCGATGTGGGAATATGGATGAACAAGACTCGTGAATTTGGGGTAAACAATTCCGAGATTCTTTAGACTCTTCCACCAGTATGAATGAAATTAAAGTCATAAAACTCGGACATAAATGATCGATCGGTTATAATATTTCAATCGATCAATAAAATAAACGTGCTAATATATAGCGATGCATGTGTTATGCTTTAACATCTCCATGATCGAAATAAATTAAAAGAGCTCCTATTATTCATATCGTAGCAGAGAAAAACGTACCGTCATAGAAAAGAAACTGGCAGAGGGAGTTAAGATCACCAACATCATGAATAAAGACTTTGTTTCTAATGTTTGCAGCGCAACTCTTACAAAATTCCTCGGACTGGTTATGCAGATCTTTTGCTGAAATTCCAACATCTCTATACTGTTTAGAAATGTCAAATAGGTGTTTGGTTGGCGCCGGTTGTTCAGCTAGGAAACACACCTTGTTAAAACATAATAAATGTGTTATTAACTTGTATTTCAAGGTTATACGCAATCTGTTGTATACGTCACCATGCTCCTAATATTTTATTGTTGCTGCTGTTGTCTTTTCTTTTGCCTGGAGAAAAATGGCTCAAAGTTACAAGCGCAGTGATCGATATTGGGATCCTTGAAAAGGGTATATATTTTAAGAATTATGTTGTATTCTAAGTTTAATGTGGATAGTATTTCTACCACATAATAAATATATTAGTTCAAAGTTAATATCCTCCATATTTTTAATAATAGAGAGGTGAATATGGATTTGCAAAGATTGATTCTGAAAATAAAGTTATCGCAAAACAACTAGATAACCCTCTGACAAATGGAAACCATGAGGCAAGCAAATGATGGCATAACATGTTGTTAATTAGATACGAATACTAAAAACTGCAAAAGCATAAAACTGTTTGTCTAAACTTTGTACAAGTAAACAAAAAAGTGTTAAAGAAAGCCCAACGTCTTTTGCATAGAACCAGACAGAAAAATGTTTGGAAGTTGGTATGTTATGTGACAGATATCGATTTAGATTTGAATCCGAAAAAAAAATTTTTTTGGAACACTTTTCATAAAATAGGCAAAAGTAAGGCCTAATGCAGTTTGCAAGTCACCATAAAGTCTAATGCAAATTTTTACATGCTGTGACACCGATGTCTATATCAACAACTTGGTTACTATGTCTTTTACGCTTTCAAGGGCAAGATCCAATGAACTGTTAGATTGCTGATAGCTACCAGCATGTGAACTAGAGTACATGTATATGGTTAAACCCTTGTATGAAACTTTTGATCTGATAATAGAAGACTAACCTGCCCGCTTGGAAGATCTGGTGATTTAATCCTGTACATTGCCAATTGATAAGGCCTCACCCCAATCTTGACTGCCTCCAGCTCTCCTATCTTGGCAACACCGTCGGCCTCGTCAAGTTTACGATCTTCACAACTTTTAGGTATGCAAAGGTACAGCTTTCTTATACAGCCACACATTATCTTCTTGTCTCTCAACGTCGTCTTAATTCTGCTTGTTAAATCTAATGAAAGTAATCAAGATAGAAAATAAAAGGTCTTTTCTTGAAGACTGCATAGTCCATATATATATATATATATATATATATATATATATATATATATATATATATATATATATATATATATATATAAACTACAATTATTTTAAACATAAAAGATCGTAGATATATTATGGACAAATATGCAGACACATCTTTAGTAATGAACAGAATTGTTAACAATGAAATTATGTTAGACATAACAAATTAATTTTTAAATGTCTATCTATAATATAATAATTTAAACGAATGTTATGGTTTGTTCAACAGAGATTCAAGGTAAACATTCTTCTTATTACGTATTTCGGTTATCCCTTACAACACATACTTTCTCATTATATCTTCAAACATTATGTATTAAACAAATGAACAAAGCAGTATAATTTTCGCGGATTCAACAACAAATATACAGATGCCCACACAGAGGTTATTCCTTTTCATGTCCTATTGTAAGAGTTATCACAACGGAAATCAAAAAAGACATAGTTAGATTTTATACATAGCGAATTAAATATTACAAATACCATTTACTGACCAAAGTAATGAGCTTGTCCGCAACCCAGCTCCTGATAGACAGAGCAACATTTGCATTCAATTTGCTGCCACTATATTTTCAATATTTTTTCCTCTGCTATGCATAATCAATAAGCAAATCATAAGATTAATTCATTAGCTGTTCTTTGGCTAGCAGATGTACTATGTCACCGTCTAACATAAAAAGCAATTGGTGAATGCCTTATTTTCCACTTTATAACGCTAGAGATCATTCGTATATGACTATACACTTTCAGACTGGAATGATATTTGACAAATGGTTTTAACTCATTAACCCCTGGAGGTTTTTGTCGTTTTCTCCTGAAATGCGAGTAGGAAACTCATTTTGGGTGTAATTTCTGAATACATCCTGATACAGTGACCTCCAAGACATGTTTGGTTAACCTAATGCCTATTTGTGTTAGAAACATTGTTTTTCATTGGCTGTTTTGCCTGAGCATGAGCAGAATAGTAAAAGTTGGACTTCTTTTTCTCTTGTTTCCTATTTTTTGTGTTAACGAACCCATTATTTTCGTGTCGAGACCACTCTTTATTCCAAATGCCTATCATATCCTATTTCTTGCAAAGGTTCACCTGCCTGTGTACAGTTCAGACTGGTCTGTCTTAGATCTGAGGTCAAAAAGTCTAAAATCCCGATACAAAACCGAATACCGACCACGGGCGAATTTCGGCTGGAAAAAAAACTGGTAAAAAAGTGACGTTTGTTCCTCTATATTTGTTGTGCAACTAGAACATCCATATCATTTGGTATCATCATAAAGCTACATCTGTCTACCTTTCTATAATACCACCCACTTTATTGTGTCGTACATGACCTTGTTGCTACAGAGCTCAGAAGTAGGCAACCACATCCAGCCCCATAAATGCGACGCCAAGGATTAATGAGTTCAATTAGAAACAATCTCTGTATGAAAAGCTCTTCTTATGGTACATATGTGCCTCTTCATAATGGTGGAGAGAATTCAAAACGATGAAAATGCCAGAGATATTACTTCTAAAATATGTGCCTCAATGTACCTAAACACACACATGAGATCTCTTGATATTTTCAGCTTGCATGTGTGTGGATGCCCATGTTTTACTTGTTTTATGAAGTCTGAGCAGTTTGTACTCCAAAACATCGCATTTGCTTAAGATGATCTTACAGTCACTGAAGGTTCATTCTTCTTCATTTATGATAGTAAACGCAAGAAAAAATTGTGGAATGCAAGTTGTTTTTTCTCAGAATTAAACGATACACAATGGCAATATTTTCATTCAAACTGTGGACATTTCATATCAAAGTTATTAAATATATTTTTCAAAAAATAATATATACTTTAAATTATTGTAAGAATCAACAGGTATAAGTAATGATATTTATTGTCGAAATGATTAAGTAAACATTAATTTTGCTTTAGGTTACATACCTGGTCCGACTGGTTGAATGTCTGTAAAAAGTTAAAAGTTAGAATGAATAACCAAAATGTCAGATAGATTAATTGATCGGTAGATCGATCAATCGATCGGTTGGTTGACGGATTGATTGATTCTGACAGTTTTACAATGGGAATGGTTAAAGCTTAGAAGAATCTCATTATTTATTTATTTATCTCTATGTCGTGCTGCCTAATTTAAGAACTTTGTTTTTAAAAAATGACCCACAAACATAGTAGGGTTTTTTTTCTAGGTATCTATGCCAATTCATGGTAAATCATAAGCATAATATTGCCTAAAATATGTATGCTAATGTTGTACTCACTGCTGCCTGGTGCCTTTCCTGAATAAGAAAATAAAAAGTAGGATAAGATTATGAGGCGGTCTAAGTTACTCCGCATATATATTATATTTTTTATTTATCCCTGCATCGTATGAGAGTATCTTTCGTAGCAATGAATACTGTACCTTAAAACGCGAAATGCTATATTAATTTACAAAGTAGATTTGTATGATTAATTAAATAGAAACTTCAAAAGGATAAGTAGGCTCAACTAAATATTAATTGCAAAAGTCAGCAAGCACTATTAGCGGATGGATGCATCTCAAAGAAACTCAGCAAAATTCTCTGATGAGGTACTTATACAGGGAAACTTATGTTGAAATTGCATAGCTGGTAAAGGATTGCGTCCAGGATCTACTGATGACGTGGAATGTTGGAAATCCAATTCATTAAATACCTCATAAATATCGATCCTGATGATTCCAAAGATGGATAACTCTGAATCATAAATCCCGTAAATAGATATCGAAATATTACAAACCAAAGTCATTCAAAGTGTCCTCAATGCCAGGGTGAAAAAATATAATTTGGTTGAAAACCATAATGTATACTATAGAAATGAAACCATTGAAGATATTAAAATATCAGGGGCCAAAATTATTTAAACGACCTTGTGAAACACTGGAAATCGAACTCTTTTTAAGTCTCCTTAATATAAAGATGCATGCCAAGTCTGGTGTAAATCCAACCCTTATTACAGTAACGTCCATGTGAATAAATTGAATTGTAAATAATTGAATAAATACGGGTCATTGATCGGTTCAAAGAGAGGTTAATAAAATAAAATAAAATAAAAAATAAAAAATAATAAAGCCAATGGTTTGTTTTAGATGTGGAAAATATTCATAGCAAATTGTACATGAGAACAGAACACAACATTTTCCGTATAATATTACTCAGGTCAATCGCAAATGAAATGAGAAGACGCAAATTGCATTGAAGGTCGGGTGGCCCATTCAAATTAGGGAATTCAGCGTGATTTCGTGTGATGATCCACCAACCGCTGCCACAGAGAGAGAGAGAGAGAGAGAGAGAGAGAGAGAGAGAGAGAGAGAGAGAGAGAGAGAGAGAGAGAGAGAATCTTTCATTCCTCTATTTATGAAGATTTTAAGAAAAATTACAGAAATGCAAGGTAATACATATAATCAAAAACAGTGGATTCGTTACTTATAAAGCCCTCTTTATTACTTCTAATAGCAAACAAAAAATAAATTAATGTCATTACTAAACAAGATTGATTACAACATGTTTCTACTTTTAAAAATATAACTAGAGAGAAAAATATTTCAACCAAAATGGAACTACACAGCAAAAAAAGTTACTATCTAATTCGCTTTACTGTCCAGTACAAGCATTTCCTTCCTTACAGTCTGTGCTCCCTTGAATTGAATATATAATATCCTTTATCTCCATGAAATACTTGGTATATTGTCTGATCACATTACTCCATGCCTCAAGGTCCAAACGTTCCGAGATGTCATTTAAACCACAAAGTAGCATAATCAGTATATCATCATCGATTGATCACAGAAATCACAGTAAATCATAGGATGCAAATATGAAACTAGACTATCAATCAAGTAGTTTCTCTCTTCTAAGGTTATATAAGAATTTATTGCAATGTGCAAATTACGGTCATGACTTTTTTTGCCACATAAGGGATGCAGCCCAGATCTTGGTTGTCTTCCTGCAAGGCGAATTAATGTCCCATATTCCATTTTTCTGCTGGGTCAATGTAAGCGATTTTCCAAGAATGGTGCATTTTTAGTTCTGGATTAAATTTTAAAAATCTAGTCAATCCCTCTGATTTATTTCTGATCTGATTTCATGTTTTCTCTTCTCAAATACCTGTATTCTTGTCCAAATTAAGTTTTTCCATGTTATTTCTTTCTGTATATTTTCTAGTGAAAATAAAATCGTTGAGATGATTTTATAAATTGCACCAATGTTGGGAGTCAAAAATCAAATTTCTAACAGCCCAGAGGAAAACCTTTTTAGCAGCCTATTTTGCCAATGTTCTACACATGCGACAACAAAATACGAGATTTTGCTTATATATGCCAGATTCCATTGAAATCATCCCCAAGCATGTTGTATTAAATCTAACAGGAGATATTTGAGTGAAACTGTATACTCTCTGGCGAAATATAGTAATTTCTCCAATTATTCAATGCTGATATATCATATTAAACCAGAGTTCCAAGCCATACAAATCAGACAACAATTTAACTCTTTCCCAGATTTTTACAGTAATTACAGGATTCATTCCATTAACATTTAATCCAATTTAGATTAGTGAATTTTTTAAACGTCTAGCTTTTTCGTAGGAATAGTCTTTACGCTTATTAATTTTCATTGACTGAAAAAGTAACTCCTGCATATGTCACTTTTTTAGTCTCGGAATATTCTGTAATCCCAGAGTAATTCCATTTAATGAGTACACCTCATCTTTTTAGTTAATATCATCCAATTACTTTTGTTAGGGTTATATTTCAATTTCCACTTATATGCATACTGATTAGTTGTATTCACGAGAATCTGTAATCTATTCAGCGTCGAGCTTAGTAGAATACTGTCATCTGCCAAAAACATGCCAGCTATGTTTATCTATTTAATCGTTATCCTGCAATTAGTCGTTACTAGTTCATTCAATAGGTCATTAATGCACACGAGAAAATGAAAAGCGGACACTACACTCCGTTTCTTAATGCCTCTTCGTAACGGAAATGTGTTCGATATACATCCTGTACACGCTACACGGGAACTTAACTGTATGTAGCAATGGGCTACATATTCTCCATATTTTTTGCATTAATTCCTAACTCTTTTATTTTTTTAGTAGACCACAATACCACAGTCTATCAAATGTCTTTTCATTATCCAGAGAAACAGCATATACATTAGTTTTGATGAGTACAGTATATCAAACATTTTAGTTTACTTTCTTTATACATATTCTTCACCTTGACAAAGTCGCTATGTTTTTCATCTGTTGCACTTCTTAATTCAAAAAAATATATATTTTCCGTAGATTGACACATTCATCCAAATTGTTTGATGCTACTCGTCCAAATACAATATTACCATAATCTGATTTATATTTCCTCTTTTCCCGCAGGACTGTATAGAATTAGTCTATTCTATTCCCATGTCTGCACTATTTCATATCTCTTTAAATATGCACTATTTATATACCTTTTTCTCTAGTCTATGTTTCTTTCTAAACTATGTGCTTTTAGTGCTTTTTCTGTGCTTTTCATGGTTTTATCCATTTTCCACGCGCTTTTCTCATATTCTGATTTAATTTTTTAAAGACCGCTTTTATTCCAATATGGGTTCAAGTGCAATCGGAATTAGGACTTTGGAATATATCTGTCTGATCCAGTTATTACGCTCTTAGCTATCGATTCATTATACTTCTATATATCTTCAACCTTTCTTCACTCATAGATGAAATTCAAGAATGCATTAACATCAGATTCGTATATACTCACTTCTAATGGATTCGGCAATTTCAATATAATTCTTGAAATACACGCTTCTTCACAGTTTCCTTCAACATATCTTTTGCAAGTGCCGCTGTACAGGTAGGTGATCCGATATTAAAAAATCAATTTTGTCGTTTGCTATGCCTTTTCACACCACCTCTGATTATTCCATGTATTAGTATTATACTCAAGTGTGGACGTTCGTGACATATCCTTTGATCTATACGTTATGTAATGTTCATGAGGTTTTATCACCGACGTTGCAGCTATGTTTCGCTGTTCTATTCTTTTCCTGAGAGTAAGGACTCTTATGGATGGATTTTTAAAACAAAGATCCCCATTCATGTCTCCTATAATTTTTCATATATTTTCGATAGAATATCTATCACACACATATAAAACATTTTCGCAATATATGTCGTATGCGTCATCAGTTCTAGCTGTCGAGGGAAAGTAGGTTGCAATCAAAATTAAATGTTCGAACTCTCTAAGACTTTCACCGCCATAATATTTGGCAAATCAGTTTGCAAGGTGCTTACTTTGCATAGAAATTATCTATAAAATACGGTTACACCAATACTATCTCTCTAGTACTGTGGTATCTCTTCAGTTGAAATTGCTACTAATTAGAAATCAACAGGTAATTTATCTAAATACGTTAGACTCTATACAAAGCCAATGTCCAGTGATTATAAATATATTTGTATTTTGTAACATTTCAATTAGTTTCTGAGTGCTGCATATTATACCACTTACATTCGATGTTGAAATGATGATTCCAATTAGGAAGCAATTACCAGTTATATGGCTATGTCTATTAGACATACATGTTACATTTTTTATTTCTTATGCGTTCATCAGGTACGTAACCTTCTCTACATTTATTGTTTTATATCCATTCCCAACCCTTTATTCCAGAACTTCAAAATGATTCATTGTTCGTCATCAATTCAAAATCTCTGTCCAGTACATTTAGTCGAATATGTATATATATATATATATATATATATATATATATATATATATATATATATATATATATATATATATATATATATATATATATATATATATATATATATATATATATATATATTTGAACCATCCCATTGGTGTTGTTTCTTTATGAGACGATCGATTGTTACTGTCACACCTTCCTCTTTGCAATGGATTGTAACAACTGTCCTTACTACATCAATATTCTCTCTTGATTTGACATTTAACAGCAAACTTTGTCTTTGTTTCCTTTGACTGGTTCAAACACATCTTACTCTATATCCCTTTCACAGGGTCTGGTAACTCAATATGTATATTTATTCTGTCGCTCCATGTCATTCAGAAAAATTATTTGATATTCTGATGATTTGATTTACCTTTTGTATTTTATTTTGTTTTTTTACCTTTATTTTGATGTTAATTATTTCTTCACATTTTAACCTTTTTTGCTGATTTTCAGTTGATTTGCTATCTACTACGTTTTTAGATGTTACTTCTGTTTGTTGATTGTGACTCACATTTTCCGTTTGTAATATATATATATATATATATATATATATATATATATATATATATATATATATATATATTATCATTTATGTCTTTATGCTTTTTTTAGGAGCCGTAAAAATTATAATAATATAACTGAAGTTATTTTTGTTGTCTTTAGTTTTATAATACAAATGTTGTTCGTTTATTTCTTAAAAACATTTTACTTCACCATTAACGTGTCCTTCAATGTGATATTTTAAATCCTTCTTTCAAAATTACAAATAAGCGCAAAGAGTACGTTTTTATTTAACAAACATTCTTCCCAACAATGACAGAAGTACTCACCAAGGAGTGGAATGGGGAGATAATTGAGTATGTATCCCCAAACAAATCCCGTATACACATTTCCTCGCGGTAGGCAGTGGTCCATTTGTAATTCTTGACCTGTCACAAGAAAACAGGTGGTTCAAAACATCATTGTATTTTAGTCAAACAAAAACAAATACTGTTGAGAGTTTAAATTATTGTTTCTATATTACACACAAAGTCCTTCACATAAGAGGAAACAGAGGCACCCCGAAGAAACACAACATGAATGTAATTCTGGAATCTACGCACGTGATTGTTATAGGATAATTCTGGTTAAAAGAAAGTATAAGAAGATTAAAGACATTATGAAGAAATGTTTTCGTTTCAGCCTCAAAACACGTAATATCAGAACATAATAAATACAAAGTTACGTCTCTTCTAAGACTGAAAAATTAATTTCTTTTTCTAGTTCAGTTTATGTCTTTGATTATGAATCCTTCTTATTTTTATCTTATGCAAATTTAAATATTATGCTAATCGAATGCCTGACCGCTTTGGTCAGACTGCAAACTTTATAGCATGGGAAAAAAATACGTTTCTTAGTCGAAGATAAACTAAATTAGCTGAACAGTGAGCATGAACTCCATTCGAATTTCTTGTTAGATAACCCGAAAAATCATGTAAACAAACACTGTTGATGGGTGGCAGCACTACTGTTGTAAATTTTCGTTTATTATTATTTCTTCTTACTAACGCATAAAAACAAGAATTATTGCATCAAATATTAGTTGGAAGGTTTCTAGAAAATGTATCACAATATTTTTTCTGTAACTCTTTTCCAGATTTTCATTCTTTAGTTTGTGTAATAGGTACTTGAATTCTTATCTTCAAACAATTTTTCGCAATGTACCTCAAGTGAATACCTGTTGCTTTAAAATGTCAGTGGTTAGCACTTTAAATAAGTATCAGTCATTTGAATTGTACCCTTTGAGTTGTTTTATTGTGTGGCAGAGCAACGAATCAAGATCATATTGTACTGATGTAAGCATCATGTTCTACACAGTGACAAATCACATCTACCTACCATGCTTATTATAACGCTTGATTTGAACTCACATTCTTCTAATAGCGAGTCCGATGGATTTCATAGCTTAAGTGTCAAGTATTAAATCTATAGTATGATTGCAATTTAATGATATATATTTTGACCAAACTCCCATCGCTTGGTCTGACCGACAAGGTATAAAAATGAACCTTAAACTACTACGTAGACTGCACGTATATCTTTACCAAACTATTTTCCCTTGATCCGATATTAAAGAACCCGAAATTACTACGTAGACTGTATGTAAATGATGACCAAACATTCATCACTTGGCCCGACAAGATATATTATAAAACCTGAAATTACTTCGTAAACTGTATGTAAATGATGACCAAACATTCATCGCTTGGCGCGACAAGATCTAATATAAGACCTGAAATTACTACGTAGTCAGTATGTAAATGATGACCAAACATTCCCCGACAAGATATATTATAAAACCAGAAATTACTACGTAGACTATATGTAAATGATGACCAAAAATTCATCGCTTGGCCCGACAAAATATATTATAAAACCCGAAATTACTATGTAGACTGTATGTATATTATGATCAAACTGTTATAGCCTGGTCAGGCAGAGAATAATAATGAACCTGAAACTATTATGTAGACCGAATATGTTGACCAAACTGTAAGAGTCTGGTCAGACAATGCTAATAAAAAAAATACAAAACTATTACATAGACTGTATGTTTGTGTTAACCAAACTCTCAATGCCTGGTCAGACAAGTTATACTAAAGAACCCGAAACTTCTACGTAGATTCTATGTAGTATGCCTGTGGTGTGGATCTAACAACAATGAAAATGTCATCATTATATTTAGATATATTTTTCTACTATTTTAATTATGATTACGTAGAATGAGACTTTTAGAAATTAAATCGATAACGTGAATGACTTATTTATTGTCTTTCAAACAAAACTAACTATTCTGCAACAAAAATGCAATATATATATATATATATATATATATATATATATATATATATATATATATATATATATATATATATATGTATGTATCTTTGTGTGTGTGTGTGTGTGTGTGTGTGTGTGTGTGTGCTCTCTTGGTCTCTTTTTGTGCTGTTCACATCATAATATATTTCATGACACTATTTCATTAGACCTTACCCATCATTATATTCAGTAGACTGTCAATGTAATTTTCATTCGTAGATATACACGACATCCAGGACATGAATTCTGGGATTTCTTTAGCCATTAGTCCATTTAGCACGGGAATTACACCGATTTTATTCATTTCAATGCTGCTTGACAGGGCAAAAATACACATTGGTCTTAAGCAAGATTCTTTTGAGAGGACGATAATTTTCCAGCGCGATCTTTCGAGGAAGTCAAGTTTTCTTTTACCAGGCTGTCCGAAAGAAACTTTTAATTTCCTCTTGCTCAAAGCGTTTGAAATGTTTTGCGCGATCTCTCGATCAGCAGTAACTTCGTCGTCAAACACAATAGCGGCATCCAACTCATATGTTTGTCCCTCATGTGAATTAATGAGTTCAGCTTGAGGAGTCAGTGCACACTGTAATCAGATAATAATAATAATAATAATAATAATAATAATAATAATAATAATAATAATAATAATAATAATAATAATAATAATAATATAATGTTGATGATTATGATGATGATGCTACTACTACTACTAATATTACTACTACTACTACTACTATTACTACTACTACTACTACTACTACTACTACTAATAATAATAATAATAATAATAAAAATAATGATATAATGATGATGATGATGATGATGATGCTACTACTACTACTAATATTACTGCTATTACTACTACTACTACTACTACTACTACTACTACTACTACTAATAATAATAATAATAATAATAATAATAATAATAATAATAATAATAATAATAATAATAATAATAATAATAATAATGATGATAATGCTATAGAGGCTGGATAAGGTGAAACATCCCATTATGAGCAAACACTATATGAAGGGACTACACTAGACCGTACTCAGTTATACGTAATTTAAAACAAGAAAAAAGGCATTTTATTTTCTACAAATCAAAAGAATATTACAAAAATGTGTATGGCTTACTTTTGCATTCTGGCCTCGTATTCCAGATACGTCTTTCTTGATCTGAGCGAGGACAGTGTCGACAAGAAATGCAGCTGAAACGAGCGCAAAGACTGGATGATTTACACGATACGCAAAAAAACCCCAAACCCTGTTATTTTAAGTACTCGGGATTATTGTGTGCAATTATATAGTAATAATACAAACGGCTTTGCAGGTTGTTCAAGAAAGATTTCACGTGGTAAACTATGCAAGAATACGGCTTTGAATCTTGGTATAACTACAAGTTTGTAAGGTGTTCTTCTCTTCTGCTGTGGAAGCATGATGTTTTCATAATGGAAATTGCAGAAAGAATGGAAACAACTGTTTACACAACTATTGTATATCAAACAAAGTGCTTTTTGCTGGTTTCATATGCATTTTTTAACACACTTGGCATTGTAATACTGAAGAAATGACAGCTTAGAGAAGTTCTCAAATAAACACAGAGGAAGATGACCGGACTTGATTGGGAGAATATTGATCCCACGACCCTTGGATTACTCGTCGTATGCTATATCAACCGGCAACCACACATCTTCGAAACTAAGTACAGTTAGTATTGATGATTAAGTGAAAAATGATTAAGACTACATAGACATGCAAGAAGTCTCAAATATTTGATAAAGGCAAGGAATTTTGAATAATATTTTATTCAAGCAATGTTAATAATTCATTAAGTAAGTGATATATCATTTAATCATTGCACACTCTTGGTTTAGACATTGTGAAATGTATTACCAACGTATTGTTTTGTGCCAATATCTATTCCTATTGATTTGTTTACTCAATTTTCTTTTGATTGAATAACCTGTTTTTAAATAGGATGGTGTTATGATCTCTAACCTCTTAAAACACGATTTATAAGTAATATTGAATTAAATATGATTTTGTAACCACGATCCACATTGATGAGTTATGAAATGAAACACGTTTAATAGCATTGTCAGCTTTAAGATTATCATCTCATAAAAAAAGAATTAAAACTATGAATACATGTTCATGAAAGGTTGTATTCGTATTATATCTAAGTGAAATTGAAGAGGAATTTGGTGTCATTGTGGTATTCACCTGTATAATTTAATCCTCGAATCAAATTATTCGATTTTCCCGGAATGGACCCAATTTTATTAAATAAATTATGTACGTTACAAAAATATCTGAAATTTAGCTCACATAGTTATGAAGGAAACAAGACGAAATTTGTTATTTTATTGTGCATATTTTTTGTATGAACCAGTACCTAACTATAAAATTATGCTAATTGTCGGTTGCAATTATTATGTATGCTTGTACTTACATCATAATGTCTAATTTCTAAATACAAACACCATATATGCTTATGAACATAAACTCTTCTGAATTCCAGATATGTTTTCACAGAATATTCTTTGCATTCTGACAATTCAGTGTTTACTTACTAATTCAACTTCTATAAACCGCTTGGTATTGTGTTAGTACAGTAAATTTCTCAGACTTTTTCTCCAACGACAGTCATTATGATTTTTTCATCGTCAATGTGTCACAGTGCCCATCATTCTCGTCTTAATGATTTACAAACTATTGCAATCATGATGGGACATCTACAACCAGACCGAACTTTTGTAATTTTTACCATTATATGCTTCTACATCATTTTGTTTCCAAATTTTTCTATTTGGCACAAATTTGTGTCTGTCCTTACCTTCAAACTTGATGACATGGAACGTATCTTTACAGTCCTCATGTTTTCGGTGGGTCAGAACACTCTGCAGTGTCCACAAGAATCTGTCCACCTCAAAGGAAAGATCTACCTCGACAATTGATCCCTTTGCGTGCAACATAGAAATGGTGTTTAGGACATAGGGAATCTCACCAACAAAGTAATACACCTGAAAAAGGACGGAGAAACATAAAATGCCTAAACGATTACGCAAATTCTGTGCAACTTCATATTTTCATCTAAATAAGTCTGACCAATATATATCAAGTTTTGAAACAAAGTTGCCAATCGAGCGATTGTGAGTTTGTGCACTGAATGAGAGGTTTTAGCTACGAAGTATAACTTCTTTAACGGATTTATGTATATCAACGATCAAATATTACAAGTATATCAACCGTTATTATAAGGTCGCTTCATTCTAGTATAATTACAGGGGGATAAATAAAGTACACTTCATCTCTGAATAATGTTTAAAACCCGCCTACGAAATTTGCAAGTTTTTTTATAGTAATTTGGCGGGCAGGCAACAGTTTTCATATTTGGCTGACTGAAAATTTCGTGGTTCATATTTCAACACAATTTAAAACATTATTTTCCTTAGCCAATGAATGAACCCTACTACCTTAGGTCAATAGATATATAGATCTAAGGTGAAGGTCACTGTTTTAAAACAGATTTTCACTTTGCATTCTATTTCAAGCCGATAAGTTTTAATGAACATATTTCAAGGCAATTTGGCACCTAAGTTTCTCTTAGCCCTGGTAAAGTACCATATGGATTATGGGTCAGTAGATCTAAGACCAAGTTCACATTTGCAAGACAAGATTTTTCCAGTGCATTTAATTTTCGGATTATATCTAAAGACCATGCCCTTACATGTATTTATATATGTAGTCAAAGTATAGACCAGAAAAGGCATTTAAACAACTACCCCTTTGTACCGTTTGTGGTGTTCGTATTAGGTATACTTTATGTTCTCTCCCTAATTTTCACTGTAATCATTATTTCCGCTTCTTAGTTTATAGCGGTAAAAGAATATAGAAATATATAAAGCACACGTGCGACCATCTTCTCTGAAGCAAACATTCAAATGAACTTAGTAGTGATTTCAAATGTCATCAATAACGTTTGTACCAATCAGTACCGGATGTATTATTGTGCATGGGTGTGCTTAAGCACAGTGCCCCTGTTGGCCATGAGTCCCATCTTCTTGGCCAAAATATTACGATGAATTTTTCAAAAATCTGTGGCTATTTTAACTACTCCTAAATGTCCTGAGTATATATGCCTGACTACCTGTGTAGGCCTACCGGGCCTACCTCCTTCAGGGCCCAAGTAAGGGGCCTCATAACTTAACTTGCACACGGTCTCATTTGTCCTAAATTCGGCACTGGTACCAATACAAGATATTAGTAATCGGCATATTATTCAATCTGAAATATTAAAAAGATTACTCAAACAGTTTATACATAACTTGTATAATGAGGTAAATATAGGCATGTATACTTTCTCAAAATATTCATCGGGAAATGTCATCTATCAAGAAAGACAAAGATAGATCTTAGAAATTACAAACACATTTCGTTTAAAGCGGACTTACTTTAGAGCCATCTGAGATCTTGTAGAGGTTCACAATATAGGGCCTTTTCTTCCCGCAATAATCCTCCTTTTTGACACAAATGTCAGCAACAAGTTCAATGCGTGAATCTCTACATTGAGTCAATGGGTTCAACATCATACAGTCTGACGGGATAAGAATGAAAAATCTTGTCGACGTCGTTGATAGATTCTGTTTTACAGTCTGGTTTTCTATTAGTTTTTTACTCAGACCTGCGAGAATTTTAAAGATCCATAATAATCAACAATGAAGAACATAAGATGTGGAAATGTTACATGACTCAGACATTATCTTCCGTGTTTCGTGTCAATATAGTGTTACGTATATGTGATTAAATTGCTTGTGCGTAAAGTTTAAAACTCTTTTTATTCCATTTTTGTTTCATTGTACTTAATTGCAATGAAAATTTTCTCGGATTCGGGATTCTACTTTTACTTTTTTACTTTTTTTGTTACCGAATACGATCCCTTGTTACGTAACAATAGTCATCTTCTAGTGTATAAAATTAGACATTTAGAGTCATACACTTGCAGATGACCGTAGTCACAAGAAAATGTAGCAAAAGTGTCAGAGATTATTTTCAAATAATCCAAACGAAAGGCACTATAAATATACTAACAAATAATATATTTTTATTTTTGCCAAAGACAATTCTAATTATAAGGTGCCCCGAACACCTGGAGAGGTAAGAGTTAGTAAAAACTGCTTCAATGTCATATATTATTATTTTTTGCAAAGGAAATTATAATTATGATCTGCCCAAAACACCCGGAGTGAAAATAAATTAATAAAAACTGACTCAGTTTCTTCCCGATTAATATTACTGGTTATATCACGTCATTCGAGACCAGCAACGCATGTTGAGGAGCAATGTAAGTCAGTTTTGGTCTCAAATATCGTGAAAGATAACTCAAACATAAATCTAATAACAGTCGCCAGTGTAAGTAGGAAAATCGTTATTGCAACCCTATTCTTAGTCGGAGATCTTTGGAATGAGTTTCAGAAAGCCTACCTACTTAACCCCAGCAAGTTAAAAAAAAAACCTTTATTGCATACTTCAAATACAGATATTACTTGAACAAACTCGCTTAGGAATGATCGACACATTTATGGGACTCATACGAATCATATCCGAAACTTTTGGCGTAAACTCCTGGTTCTTGGTGAACCATATACAATGCCCAGTCATATCAACTCCAACCAAATATTCTTCATGTGTGTTCACTTGTATTTTGACAGAACTTAGTCTGTACAAACCGGTTTTGTTCCACATATTTAGTTCAGACGTATGAGCTCACAGATTTCCTCTTTAAACATATTAATCAAGTAATTTTCAAAAATAAATACAGTGAAAATGTTATTCCACACGACAATATTTGAAAAAAGAGACTTTTTAGTGCCACATAATGAATCACATCATGTTATTTGACGATTTTGATAACTACAGTCACTTTCCCTTCTATTATGTACAACACTGGGAAGAATAATTAGAAACGTACATCAACCAGGGTTACAGCATCCTAAAGGTTCTTAAAACCACGTATTGATATTTCTCATTGTCACGAATATGGTCAACAGTATATTGACCAACTACAACATGTGGTTAATTCATGTATATTAAGAAGACAAACATATATGTATTTGACTAGTTAATCCTCAGCTACAAATAGGATACAAGAAAAATAAAAACGAGAGGCAGTTACTGAAACGTTTGAAAACTGACATCAAAACAGACTGCATAAAACAAAGTTTATCGTTTTTATTTCCATTAATTCCAGTTTCTTATTCCCGTATGACAAGTCTATATCCCCGTATGAAAAGTCTATTTCTTAGCTTAATGACTTAATGTTTTGTTGCCAGAAAAACGACCCATAACAGCAGGTACAAAAAAATGTTTTACTAATAAGGCTTTGTTCGAAAATATTCAGCATTCTTCATTAATGGACCAGGACTTCAATGATGAACTTCGAGAGTCCTTTATATTGATAATGTGCCGCTATGCGCATTTGCATGTGTGTTTATTCATTGATATAAAACTTCTTCCACTCTGATATGTAATTGTTTAAGAGATATCTCTAACTTTCTAAAATATTTACCGTATTTATCAATGCAAATAGAGTTAAATTTCTTTCTTTCCAGTTTATTAGATGTATAATTGTAAAAGAAACCTCCAATTTCTGGCGAAAATGCAGATTTATTTAATTGTTTTGCTGACGGAATGTACATAAAAGAAAACTTGTCTCCAACTCGTAATTATACTGTCTTCTAAACTAAACCTTTGAACAAAGAAATATAGTAGTATAGATAGTTGATATTCCTCACTCAAAGACCCCATGCCCTAAAATAGTTATATGTTAACATTTTTGTCATAGGCCTTTGTTAGCTCAAAATGATGACTTCCACATAAGGCTTTTCAACATATTTCTGACAAAAATGTGTTTTGTCGCGGTATGAATGTCTCTGACATAGGATTAACCCAACTATCTCGACTACATTACAGTCTCTTATACATATTAGATACAAAATACTGTTAATTAAATATATATATATATATATATATATATATATATATTAAATCGGTCAAATCAGCGTCAGTATATATTGGTATAAAACCTAAATAATAAACGATTGTATTAAAAAAGTAGGTTACGATATATCACCAAAATATGGATCGGTATGGTTATTCAAGACTAAAAACGATATCAGAATAGCGTGCTGGGCAGATGATGTGATAAACTTTATTGATTATCTGGTTGATGTTCTATTTGATAATGATATTTCTAAATTTAAACAAAAATAAAACAGCTGGATGACAATCAGTCTACAATTCCGCGAGTTATGTCAGATAAACCTAATGAGGTTCCAAGAGTCTCCTTTAGACATAACCCCAAAGCGAAATTTATAAATATACAAGACGAAACTTTAGAAACTCTGAGGGCAATATATTTTAGATGAAAGCATTTTTGTGGCCAACGAGACTCTTCATTTTTGTTAGGACATTACCCACATAGAATTCCCAAATCCGAAACCGAAATTTTAGAAACTAAGAGGTCTGTCTTTTTCAATGTCCTTAGTTGTGATTAGGAATCTAATGAGATTTAATTTTTGTCTAGCGATGGTTGGTTTGGAATGCCCCTTGTGTGGGGTACCCCTTTAGTGAAGTCACAAGGTCACGACCTTTACATCAACTGTTTATTTTTAGAATGCAAAACACAAACACACACACGCGCGCGCGCAAAAACACACACAGACGGTAAGAACACACAACATAAACTTATCCTAACTTATTCTTGTGGGGGAACCTTCTCTACGTCCAACGCATTTCATTTCCTATCACACCAAGGCATACACAAGGGAGTGCAAACGCGCACCCACCACGTGCTTACATGGCGGGAGAGTTATTTTATTTGTTGGATATCGGAAATTGCTCCGTATCCACCCATCCTTTTAAAATTGGCGTCCAAAGCCTACCAAACGATTTCGCACGCAATGGGAATCGAACTCAGGGAGTTAGTACAAGAATCTAACATTCTAACACAGCTATTCAATTTGGTTATATATATATATATATATATATATATATATCTATATATATCTATATATCTCTATATATATATATATATATATATATATATATATATATATATATATATATAGAATACAAATCATATGGCGAATAACAACCGTTTCAAGCGTACTGGATCCACCAAGGGATCACGTGTGTCAGGGATTAATTAAAATAGATGCAATAAACTGACAACGAACAGTACGAAACTAGTAACTAACTAGCCTAAGCGTTTTCGACTCTTAATGAGTCTTTTTCAAAGGCAAATACAAAACATATATACGACAAACAAATAAACACTAAAACGTTGTGTTTGTAAACCTCTCATGGCTGTATTCACATGTGCTAAAACTATAAATACAACCAGCTTTTATAGACTAGTTGAGGAAACTGAAAACGTTGTATAATTCCCTAAAAGTCTACAAGCCAAAGCGACATCTATTTTTACTTTTTGTACATATGTAACGCAGATTATATCCCGGATATATGATTCTATACCGGTTATTCTTATAGTAAAAATTGAAGGATAATAAGAAGATTTAGAAAATGTTAAATTTTACTATTGCATAGTTTTCATTTTCTAGTCTTCTTGGTTTAGACCGCTTGGTTTCAATGTTCTAAGGCGGCGTATCCAGTATGATTCCTTTTCCTTCCTGGTTTCGGAACTCCCCTGGCCACACTTTCAGTGATATAATACTTATCGCTATTGCTAACAACCACAGCTGGAGTTCCGAAACTAATATTTTAAAATTCTTCTGATAAGTGTTTTAAACTATTTCTAGCTTCTTGTTTTATTAATTCTGCTAATCTTTGTTCAAATTTCTTAACAGATTTAGTACAGCTTATCTTGCAACAGGATCAGCCATATTTGCAACAAATACCTCAGTTAATCTTCTTTTTTCTTATTCAGATCTCTTGTTGTTTTTTACTAACCCAACAAACCTCCCTCTTGTAATTTTTTTAATTCTTCATCTGATAGTGGTTTAGTTTCAGAGTTTTTTTATCAAGTAAAGCCTCAGTAATGGTTTGAGAAATGTGGCTGCTGTTTCTACTGCAGCCATCTCTTCACGTTTTGCTTGTTGAACTTGCTGCTTAAATTTTGTCCGAGATTGTCCCAAATTTTTTAAAGATTCTATGTTTTCTGTATTTTGCTTGTCTTTCCATTAATTGTATATTATTTTCTATAAAATTACTGTATGTTTCGATACATCATCGCAACTATTTGCTCGTATCATTTGTTAGTTTATCAAACTAAAAGAAGTCATATTTATTTACTCTTGCTAGATGATATAGATCAATAAATTTATCTTTTTACATCACCACATTGCTCATTTGCGATATTTCTAACGTCACGATTGTCTACTCCAGGAAATAATATAAACAACCAGTATTTCGCATAATATATATCTACATTATAATATCCCTGAGCGAGATAAAATAGAATTATATCTCTTATTACATGATAATGCAAAATATGATTCTATTCATTTTCTCGCTGTTTAGCGGAATATTGTCAAAAGCATCTATCTTGTGTTCGAAACGAATCAAGTTGATTAACTGAAACAAGTTTTTCTGCTTGTCTGATAATAAAAAAAATCCTAACAAGCCTCAAGATCATCATGACGTTTTTCATTATAATTGTTACGTAAGTTGTACTTATCCTGTTGTAGATTAATTGTGTAAATATAAACGCGATCGTAGTTAAAATTATCTCTGAGAAGTAAATTTATAAGCAAGTTTGTTTTTCCCGATCCAGTGTTTCCAACTATAAAATAATGACAATCCGGAAACTCATTGTTATGTTTATGTTTTACCAAACGTTCTGTATCAAAATTTAATATAGAAAATTTTGCCATTATTGTTATACAATTTTGTTATATAGTTCTGTCAAATAATACATAAAAAATGAGATTTTATTCAAAATATGGAACAGCATTAGGAGATTCATCGTCTACTCAGCAAGGTGACTTATCCAAATATGCAATTCTTGACCAGTTCGAAATTGAAATCAATAACTTTTTTTAACATCACAAATGTTGATCAAATTGAAGTTGTTATTTTTCAAGATAAAGAAGGATTATTAAAGACAAGTAATATACAACTCTCAGATGTACTTGTTCTTATACAAATTACCACTGCGGTTGTTAACAATATAGTTAATTTTGCTGAATAAGGCAAAATAAAATATTCCGGTAAGTCAGTTAGCGATCATTTTAAGAAAGCTAGCGATGTATCTACTGGTGATATTAGTATGAGCAATAATAAAATTACATATCTTGGAAGTCCAACCGCATTAGTCACAGCAATGAAAAAAATACGTCGATGATCAATAATCTAAAAAGGTATTAGTGTGCGGTGGCATCATGCGTACATATTTCGATATGAACAAAAAGGTACTAGAAATATCAGAACACCGGTTAGAGATTTTGACGCAGCAACTAAAACATACGTCCATGATAAGGAAATTCCAATAACAACTTCGTTAACAAAAATCAATGATGGAATTGCTGCATTTATGACTATTCTAATCATGTACGGACTTTCCTAAACTTTAGTAGAAATATAAACAGAACTACTGATGAATGTTTTGGAAGTCCACCAGTTGTAGATATTAAACTCGCTAATATCAACTCAAGACTTAACGATACTGTCAATCTAAATCCTAACGTTGTACAAGAAAACTAATCTTGTTAAAATTCTTCATAGACGAACGACACAGTAACATTAAAATCAATAAAATGGACACCGCTAAATAATACTATCGAACATATTGCATAAGTAATTGGTGTGTATAGGCTGTCCATACTTAGCCCTGTAAAGGTTGGTATATTTACCTCAATTTCCATAGCGTCATTCAACTCATAGTTTTTCTGGAGTTGTATCTGTTATATTAAGTAAACATTACGAAGAATTTATGCTGGAACAACCGAAAATGAATTAAATATATCGAATTTCTGGTGTTGTCTAAAATATGTAGATGAAACACCTAATTCAAATAGTTATATAATAGATGCTAACGCTGAAGCTATTACATAAATATGTAAAGAAATATTATATATTGAAAGAATATAGTTTATATAATCATATTTATCAAACTATTTCAAAAGGAGATGTGGACGCTCTTATGCAATATTACAGATATTATCATTAAAAAAAACTTTCCTGTGTGAAAAATTGTTACAAATACTATCCCAAAATACTTCGAGTAAAATCGTATTTACTACTGCTAATGACTAGCTCTGGTATAATATCAAGTGGAGCATCATTAAATCCGCTTTTGTTAATAATATCCGGTGTTGGTGTTTCTCTTGCAACAGCGTGTAAAAATTTGAACCTCAACTTAAGACTAAAAAAATGCTTGAAAAACAGCAAGTATCACTTAGAAAAAAAATACTTGATCAGATTGGGTCTTATTTGTGTGGTATAAAATATGATATGGACGATTTAATACTAGAGTTCCGTGTTATTGACCGTATGTTAATATGTTACCAGATATTCTTCCAATGAGAGTCATCAAATATGAAAAAGATTATAATAAAATATTGGTTACAACAGTATATGCTATATTTTATGTAGTTTTAGAATTATCATTATCAAATAAAATATCGACCATATTATCAATAAATTTCATCCCGTAATCTGCCCATATGGTCATATTGTTTTCAGTCGCAAATAACCATACCGATCCATATGTTGGTGATATATGGTAACCTACATTTTAATACAATCACTTATTATTTTAGGTGTTATACCCGTATAACCTGATGCTGATTTAATTGAATTACAAAATCTCCTACAAAATCTCTTTGTCAAATCAAATCCAAAATGTCGGGTTGAGAATATCATTATATATAATATTTCACTTTTTCCATATGCCATTTTGTCTAAAAATAACAATATTATTTGAGCTAATAAGTATAAGAGACTGTTAAGAAGTATAGATATTTAAGTTGATCCCATCCCTACCCCAACAAAACATATTTTGTCAGAAATATGTTAGAAAAGCCTTATCTTGTGAAAATCATCATTTTGAGTTAAAAATGGCTGCTGACAAAAATGTTGACATATAACGTTTTGAAACAGGATCATTAACTATCTATACTACTAATATTGCCGAGAAAATGACGTGGAAAGGATAAGATTATATGCCTCTACGAAGACCTTTAAATCATTGTACAAAGCCAAACGGCATGAATCTGAAACTAATTGATTTTCCATACTGGTCGAGCATAATTTGGAATATTAACCCACTCTGAGTAACACATTGCGGCTTACTTGGTAGCACTGTCCCGTAAAATCCCACAACGACGCTGTAGACCTGTCCTAACGCAAGATTACCTGCTGGAAGAGGATTGTCCAGACCCTCAGTATCTAAACCAAAGGAAAAGGTTATAGCATAGTATAGTAAGTCTCTTCAAGCGGTGGGTGGCATTTTGGATCGATTAACATGGATTAATCAATGTTTTCTGGGAGTGAAAAATAAAAGACCTCTACGAATTTTCAGCCTGTGCACTACCTCCTTCAAGAAAGGGTATATTGTAAGGTTCTGAATAGTTTTGAGAATCTTTTCAATTAGAAGTTAAAGTCAAGATAGCAAATATTAAGCAAAAGTATCGAATATTGGACTCTGATACTCTACTTGCGGACATCTACATAACTGAATGAGATTACAAAAGCGCACAGGGTGTCCCGAGTGGCTGAGAGGTCTAAAGCGCTGACTATTACGGATCACTGCCATCTCACCTCTGTCTGCGTTGAGTTCGAGTTCAGACTCGGCTAACGTGGGTAAGTGAGAAAGCCTGCCAGTAGCTTCTCGTGGGTCGGTGGTTCTTCCTCCACCATTTATACTGGCTGCCATGTATAGCCTACCTTGTACTGAAAACTGGCGGTAAACCCTACAACAACAACAAGGGCGCACAGAAGTGAACGTTCGCTCTGCAGAGGGTGTTTCATGTTTCAAATATCACAATGTTTTCTCTGTTAGTATGAAGCAGTATACTAACATTTTTGAAAAAGTATCGAAATGTGGAAAATCATCAATGATAAAATTTTAGAACACGTGATCATAACAAATGAAACAAGTTAAATAATCAGATTCGAAAGCATGTGCTCAGTCTCCTTCTTCGATTACAACGATGGCTTTCTTTGGCTTTTCCATATCCCGTAACTATTGAGATTTTAAGCATAAGCGTGTTCCATATACTGATTGCACCTAATATATCTCCTCTGAAGATTTGTCTCGTGTGTTCGGATTTGTGCTTGCGTATGAACGTTCTGAAAAAGAACCATATTAAAGACTGAATGAACGGAATGGTTTGTCTAATAATCAAAATAGGATAGAACGTGTCACACGACTAAGTTTTTTTAATCAATCACCAAGTCAGATCCATAGTATTAGCGTAATCAAAGATATACAATGCAAATTATTCACAAATATATTTCATTTTTAATGCAATGTTATGTATACACTGGCTGTATATGATGATATAAATTTTGTTTATTTTCTTGAGCGTATACAAAACACTAGATGAAAAATAAAATGAAAACTTTAAAATACATTTCATTTTCCTCAAGATCATATAGTTTATAAAGTCGGCAAACATATAATTCGTCGCGCAATAAGAGTATGAATATATTATTTAACCATCCACAATGTCCACAAGCAAGTCTGGCAAATTTCTGTCTCAAGCCGAGCATATCGAAGGCACAAAATAGCGTCTGCTTTTATTAGTGACCTTGACCTTCAAGATATTGCTCAAAATGTTATATGGAACAGATACTACAGAAGATATACATACATTTGAGACATTTTATCATCTATCTTAAGCACATGCATATTTAAAAGGCATACTGAAAAGTCAAAATACGTTCATGGCCTTGAAGATAAAGACCAGTAATTGTGCAACCAAGCACATCTACCATGATGATACATTAGTGTTTATAAGTAAAGCGCACATACACATACACACACACATATATATATATATATATATATATATATATATATATATATATATATATATATATATATATATATATATATATATATATATATATATATATATATATATATATATATATATATACATATGTAACATATATATATATATATATATATATATATATATATATATATATATATGTTACATATGTGTAATTATATTGCTTGTGTGTTACTTTTAAATTTCTTTTTTCATTTTGTTTCATTACATTTTATTATAATGAATATTTTATATTTTTATCGGATTCGAAATTCTTTTTTAGTATTTGGATATTTTCTTTCACTGAATGCTATTTATCTAGGACGTAGAGCTTGTTACATGAGAATCATTTTTAGTTACCCTAGTTCATATTGGGCTGGCAAAAGCGTAAACAAGCAGATAAAATGATTGGCCAGTATCAGGGCTATACTTTCCCAACATGATCGGCTTGCATAAACAACGCTATTTAATTATTGGTTCTTAAGTGGGGATATACTGGCGTACATACTGGATTTCTTGTGGTAAGAGACCACATAACCAATCTCGCGAGACTTGAAATGATGGGTTGTTGTTTTTTTTTTTTTTTTTGGTTTAAATATGCATTCCTATTATTCTTCTGTCAGAGTCATTTAAACATCTTGAAGAAACAATGTTTTCTTTTTATTTGTTGCCAGATTTTGTTTTTCATCTGATTTTTGGATTTAATTTATTCTCCTGGAAACCCAACAAGTTGACTTACCTCTAAAACTTCTGGAAGATATTAATGAAAATGTATTCTGCAATTATTCAGAAACAAAAACTGCGATTCCAGTGAGGAATCATTGATATATGTAAATTAAACCATATCTGACGTCATCGCCTTCCATATATTTATGTTGTCGAGATTCGAACTGAAGATTCGAATTGAACGATTTAGTGATAGGACTTGTGTTTTCCTTCTTATGATCAATTTTGGATTACATTCCCAGACTGTAAGTCGTATTTACCAATTTTCACATTGTTTTCTAGGGAAATAAATTATTTTGTTAAACATGCAAAGCTTATTGGCTTTCACTCTTTCTTTGTTGCTGAGTACGAGCTATTGTGACATAACTATAAATATATATATATATATATATATATATATATATATATATATATATATATATATATATATATATATATATATATATATATATATATATATATATATATATATATATATATATATAATAGCGGGAAACTTGCTGAGAATTAATAAAGTCCTAAGGAATGTGCTATGGAACGCGATAACATATGGGCAAGCAGACACATGGAAACGTAAATAATGTATACCTTGCTTACTTATCGCAAGAAGACGGAGTACAATAAGAAAATGTTTTAGTTCCTCCTCTGCGATTGACCTTTATCAGAGATTAATCAATTTACATGTTTCTCTCTTTTACTCTGGTAGAAGGTAGATATGGCATATTACAGCACTGTCTTGAAACTAGATAGTTCTTAACTAATATTGAGCCTAAAGAGGTATGTTGCAGACGAGAAAAGTATAACAGAGACCATAAAGCTAATGCAGTCTGTCTTTTTGAGACAAAAGTTAAATAGTTATATGTAGTCAAAGAAACGCATAAAGCCATTGGGAACATAACACGTAATTTGGATTCAGAGTAACCGATGAGATTTAGGAAAGGACACAAAAATATGCAACTAAAGACTGAACAAAAAAGAACTTACCTTTCAGAACTTCAGCAAGAAGTTCTTTATCCCAGTCCGAGCGATTGAAATCCAACGACAAATAGGGAACTTTTCCTAGCAAACCAAGTTTCTTAAATTCCTCACGTCGAATACCCTCCACCAGCAGACGTACACATGCCTTTTTGCTCTGCACAGCCTTCTCTAATGCAAGAATTACATCAAGTTTTAGCCATGGTTCCTCACGTGACTCCAGCGTAATAAGGACCAGCGTCGTAACGGAGTGTTCTATCATGTACTGGCTCCCCTCCAGAATCGGCTTTCCTATCTGCTCTAAAGATGATGTGACACAGGACAGGTTATTTCTTTCTAGAATGGTATAGATACATTCTGCTTTGCGTCTATCATTGACACAGTCACTATGTACCAGAAATACATCCCATTCGTCTTGGCAAACTGTGTTGGTCATTTTTTAATACTGAAATAGTAAGAAGATTGTGTTTCATGACATTTTCATTGAGTTTCAATATCTATGATCAGCATACATACATACATACATACATACATACATACATACATACATACATACATACATACATACATACATACATACATACATACATACATACATACATACATACATACATACATACATACATACATACATACATACATACATAGACAGACAGACAGACAGAAATATACAAATACATACATACATACATACATACATACATACATACATACATACATACATACATACATACATACATACATACATACATACATACATACATACATACATACATACATACATATATACATACATACATACATACATACATACATACATACATACATACATACATACATAGACAGACAGACAGACAGACAGAAATATACAAATACATACATACATACATACATACATACATACATACATACATACATACATACATACATACATACATACATACATACATACATACATACATACATACATACATACATACATACATACATACATACATACATACATACATACATACATACATACATACATACATACATACATACATACATACATACACACATGCACACATACATACATACATACATACATACATACATACATACATACATACATACATACATACATACATACATACATACATACATACATACATACATACATACATACATACATACATACATTTCACTGAATGCAATCTTTTATTAGGATAAAGTTTACAATTACACAAATGCATAATTTTTCGATCTTTTTAAGTGTATACAGCATACACGTATCGGCTATAAATGATGTATGTGTATTTCAGCCATTTCGGATAGAATTGTATGCCACCGTTGGCAAGAAAACTGAAACAGCGTGTAATTAGAATCTACCGATAAACAAAGGTAAGGTTCAAAATTTAATATTTCTTGATATTTTACGCAGAGAACAGAATATAAAATTATGTCTTCTCTAGTATATAATGTGGGTCCTATTGATCTATTGGAGAACACAAAAATCAGACATTACCTGATCAACGTGTGAAAATTTGTCTAAGTAAATTAAAACGAACGGTCAAGCAGTCAAATACATGTAAAGACTTATTTCTTTCTGTTTCTAATACTGTAGGTTGACACGTGATCAATAAAGGACACAGTGAAAATAATGTATCAATTATTCACTTACCCGATGTTTTAACCTTAGTGTCTAATATTTCGGTGCATTTTGTTTCCATTTAGTATTGTACTTTTTTTATAAAATCTTTGCTGACTAAGCATATTTAATCATCATCACCTGTGAATGCACCTATGTAAGTACATGGCCTAACTGTTGATATAGATCATTATTGCCTACATTTACTCTCCACTGATATCAAGCCTGAGTGGAGGCCAAAGTTCTTTCAACAGACAGTCCCTAGTAGTGGCATAGGGAGTAAAATTAATAAATGTATTTGTCCGATATATCACGAAACGTTCCATGAAATAAATTCATTGTATCGTAAAAGTTGCAAAATATGAAATAATGTTTAGGATGTGTCTTGAATTCGGCTATTTAGTACCAAAAAATATAAATTGAAGACAACATTCAACCGTGGCTTCACATACATGAAATGATTGGCCGGTAACAGTAACTCAACTGGCACTTTTTCTGAAACCTGATTATCTTGGTATGCCTTTCTAACAAACACACATGAGCACAAACACTGTTAAAATTTTTGTGGGTTATTTCCGGAAGGAGGGACAATTTGGTGTAGGGTAAGAATGATGAAAACAAAACTAGTTCAATTAGAAATTTGTATAGGAAGCTACCGTCGTGGCAGCTGTGTGGTTTTGGCACCAATCGTAATATAACATTAGTCCGTACGGTTAACATTATGGGATGTTATGGTCTCAATGTGAAATGTAATAAAGCAAACGTCCATAGGATTAACATGGGGTGTTGTTTTGTCCTAAAGGAAATATTTTGTCCTCTAACGAGAGAGGTGGTGTGACTGACCATCCAACTGACCAGCACATGATAAAGTGTGAAAGATGAGGGGGAATGAAATATAAGTAAAACATCTTTAAAACAAAACTAAAATTTTCCCATCTGTCCCTCTCCCCATTTAACGTCCCAGCCTCCCCTTTCAAAAAAGACTTGAATAGCCCCTCTGCTATCCTTATAACCCTGGAAGAGAAGTGTCAGGAGCGAAAATGGTAGAAACATTCGCACCTGCATACAAACATTCATTTACACTATAAGATAATGACAGACGAGTATATTGTACTAACGTTTTGCTTGTGAGAAACATACAGGGCATGAGCACTATTCTCAATTTAGTGACAGAAATGTTCTTTTTCACCATTTTATGAAACACGTGACAATGTCATTCTAATCGCTCTTTCTAGATGTCGATCAGATAATATCAATACGTTAAACAACATCCACGGCTAGTATTGATGATTTCATGTTAAAATGATAGCAAACTTACATTGCCTCTCAGCTTTCACCATCTCATCATTTGTCAATAACGTTGAGAACGGACTATGCAACTCTTGAATAGTCTGAAATATTCTTAAACAATCACAAAGAACACACGATATTTTACACCCACATTTTCCCCATAGTTCGTCACATCATACTTCCAAACCATCGAATCAAGGACATGCAATCATGTACCTCCTTTCTGTCGTGAATCTGCTGGTGTATCCAACTATCGCCATTTATCTTGGTGAATATGAAAAGTAAATAATGTGCGACTAATTTAACATTTATACGGGAGTGGAGAAAGCGAATATATCACTATTTGCAGTACTTTTAAGACAATGAGCTTTTCGTGGACAAGTAAATTTTCAGATGGCATGTTTTGGTTAACTAGTGATAAATATGTTTATTAGAAACGTCCGGGTTAACTCCAAGAAATTCAGTAAATAATACGCGCAGCACTTTGTTCCCAATATTTAAAGGAGTCAGGTCGTCGCCAAGAATTGTCTTTTCTAAATGTACTGGACAATCCACAAAGTCTTGAATGGCGGCATTGACTTCATCCACAGAATTTAATGTAACACTGATAATATGGCACGTATTAAAACGTGTTCGCAGAAAAGTATTATCGTCCTTAGGTTTAAAAAAAACCCAACTCTTTCCGACAATAATCCTGCCTTTTTACTGAATTTAGATAATAATGTGTATTCATTTGATTTTGTATTGGATGTACTTGTTCTTGGAGTTTCTCTTGAACAAGTATAAAAAGTGGTAAATGCGTTTTCGCGGCTTCAGATGTAACCATTAAATCCTTCTCTAAAATATCCATGATAGTAAGATAGTGCCTGCCTGGAAACAATATGGTATGTCCAATATAAGCTGTATCTTTATGGTCTCATTCGTAAAATCTCACATCACAACTGAAACACAACAATTGGTCTCCTTGACTCAAATTAACGATTCCTACTCTGACTACAGGAACTGGTCCTTCCTGATCTTTGGGCCATTTTCTTTAGACCGTCTTAATGAAATAGACTGACAAAATCATAATGTCAAGGCTGCGCTACAGGTGACGTATTCTTCTCAGCCATTTTGACACAAAAGTCTTAATCTTAATCATAAGTTATGGCTTCTTTCAATAATTCCAAGTTTATCACTTAAGTCGAACGAAGATTCACTAGACTCCGGCGGATATCTTGATCATGATTCTTCAAACTGAGACCATAATCGCACATAATGTTAATCCTATGGTTAATTCCCAGTAAAACCACAATGGCCTATTTCAAAATAGTTGTAATGGTTATACCCATGGAGGTCCATTGAGCCATTACAACCCCTATACGCCTTTCCGGAAATTGCATTTCATGTGTGAACTACGTCTGTGAAACAAATTGTGTTTAATTGCGACACCAATGAAACATTTGTTAATGCTTAGGTCATTGTTCTTTCATCATTAATACGCCAGAGATTTTTCCACAAATGATTTTTTTTCCAGAAGATGGATTCCAGATCTTAAGTCATCAGACACAGAAGAGAACTTAAATTTATATCACCGTTTGTTTTTGGCATCTTCTTTTTTTTAAAAAAACCCATACCATTATACCCTCAAATGGGCATACTAGTCTCAACAAAGGTTTACAACAAAAGACAAACAGAAAGCAAATGAAAATGTCACTCTTGGAAAAAAGTTAAATTTTTCACTTCTCTCCTCCCTTTTCTCTCCCTACTCTTTCTTCATTCACTTGAAGGCGAAAAAGCTTAGCTTAAGTATTTTTACACACACACACACACACACACACACACACACACACACATATATATATATATATATATATATATATCTATATATATATATATATAAATATATATATATATATATATATATATATATTGCAAAATTATTCTATTATTCATTCAAAACACAACCAGTTCAACAGTGAATGGACACAAAATCATATTGTCTCACATTCTGATCACCATAATATTGTGACCTTAATATAAAACTATAACAAAAACACACGAGACCTTTCCTTAAAGAAATAATTATGAATACTTGGTCTGACTGCCCTTTGCAAAAGAAAGTTCGAATGAGACTGATTCGATGATATCCTTTAAATACTTTTGTGTACATAGTTCTCTGAAGGTTTCTATTGTTTGTACAATCAGCAAAGAAGAAACGCAAGATAGAAGAATGGTATGTTTTAAAAAGTTTTACAATTACCTTGTCACTGTAACATGTTCATGGCAACTGATGAAAATGACATATGGTTAGATTGAACTCCTTGCCCAAAGCAGTTGTACCTTGCTTATTGTTATTATGGCAAGCAGTTGAATCGTTCGCTATTGGGCAGTGTGCCAATTTGGCCTTTGAGAAATAGACAATGTATTAATTGGGTCTTTATAAAGACACCGTATCAATGGATCTATGAAAAATAAATAGACAATATCTAAATTAATCCTTTTGTAAAATAACCTGACGTTGTATCAGTATGGCTTTTGTAGTAAGACACTGTATTACTGGGGCGTTTTGTAAAATAGCTGGTGGAGACTTTGATTAGGAGTCATACTAATTGGACCTTTGAAAATTACCGGACACTGTAACTGGGTCTTTGTGAATTTACCTGACACTATCAATGGGACCGTTGTAAAATAACACACACACACACACACATACATACATACATACATACATACATACATACATACATACATACATACATACATACATACATACATACATACATACATACATACATACATACATACATACATACATACATACATACATACATACATACATACATACATACATACATACATACATACATACATACATACATACATACATACATACATATATATATATATATATATATATATATATATATATATATATATATATATATATATATATATATATATATATATATATATATATATATATATATATAGTGTTTTCCACGAGTTGTCTTTCTTCGGTTAAATATTTCTTTGACACTGCAAAAAGTTGCTTACCACTCGTTCGTTCCTTTCAGCTACTTGAAAGCATTTCGTGCAATAGATCTACAACAGGAAAGATTAAATATATATTACTTTGTTATAACATATGGATTTTTCGTAACATAAGAGTCCAAAGAACGAGGGATATCAGCATATTCAAGAAAGAAACGAATTTGATAAACATACAACTTTAAATAAACATCCTTGATAATTGTAATTAAATGCTGAATACTAGTGATTACGCTATGGTATCTGGATTAATGATTATATTTAATGACTGAGTACTTTTTATTACCCTAGGTTTGCAATTTTGCTTGTCAGTATTTAATAATTGTACTTGTTTTTCCCATCTACTACATTTTACATTTTTTATATAGGGAATTACATGTACATTGGTAGGTATGGTTAGTAGGCTGTTGATATGTCCAGACTTAACTCTTTATCTACTTACATTCTTCTTATTTCCATAAGTTCAATTTTAACTTATATGTAAGTAATTCTATTAGTAGGCACAAACACGCAAGCAGGCACACGCACTCACGCATATATATATATATATATATATATATATATATATATATATATATATATATATATATATATATATATATATATATATATATATATATATATATATATATATATATATATATATATATATATATATATAGAGAGAGAGAGAGAGAGAGAGAGAGAGAGAGACAGAGAGAGACAGACAGACAGACAGACAGACAGACAGACAGACAGACAGACAGACAGAGACAGAGACAGAGAGACAGACAGAGAGACAGAGAGAGTTCTTCCAACGCATATCATTACACTCATCTCATAATGCAGGTAAGCATTGTCAAACACACACACACACACACATTCTTGTAAAACCTTCAAAACGGGGACATATATTTACCATCAAAACGGGACAGTTTTAGGTAAACAAATTATGAGCAATAAGGATCTTTTTTACTATGCATTTGATATATACATGTCATTTCCAATTGATTTGTGGTTAATTTCCAAGAAACATTGTATGATAATCTTTACCATCAGAATGGGGACACGCACATATACAGTGTTAGAAATCATACAATCAAACAAGCGACATTCAATACGTATGTATTTTGATTCTAAATAGAAATGAATTCACTGTAAATACTTCGGTAATCTCACCTCATGCGCATAGTTCCAATCTATATTAACAAACTAAATTAAATTATCTCGTTGAATTTTATAATACTTGTTTAAAATATCTATCTATCTATCTATCTATCTATCTATCTATCTATCTATCTATCTATCGGTCTTTCTGTCCGGCCTGCCAATCTGTCTGTCTGTCTGTCTGTCTGTCTGTCTGTCTGTCTGTCTGTCTGTATGTATGTATGTATGTATGTATGTATGTATGTATGTATGTATGTATGTATATGTATGTATATATATATCTATTTATATATGTATATATTTATATATATATATATATATATATATATATATATAAGCAAACATGTACGTATGTACGTTCATGAGTAATTCAGTTGTCAGAGTTTTGTGAAAATACAGTGTGATAATACAGAGAATCTGTTACTTTTCCTAAATTGAAATAATCGAAGACCTGTATTCCAGTCTTCTGTTAAAATAATTTTATTATCAAGACTACGGTTTAGAATTTAAAATATCCCGCAAAATAACACATTTTTAACATTGGTGTACAAAAATTTGCCACTTTAGTGCAATTCCCTTTCATTAATAAGCCAATGAATGATAAGATCTCGATATTAAAGAAAAACAAAAACTATTTTGTATGATGGCATGGTTTAGTGAGCTCAGGTCACAGGTGTACAAATGTCCCTATTAAAATCTAATTGTGTGGATTGATTGCGCAGTATTCATGATAGAGACTGGTAAATTATACAATGAAATGATTGAGATGGGACTGTCCCAGTATCTCAAGACGCCTTTTATTCTTACTATGATGGTATATATGGTGTAGAGTTACAGGGAAAATGAGGCTTAAAATCATGATTTGACTGACTCAAGGTAGAGTAGGAAAAAAATTTTCCGGCATTTGGTGTTTCAGTTGTGATTTGTATTTTATGGTAGTTAAGAGCTGGCACTATATTAGGGAAAAGTATTGAGAAGAAATAATGCATTTGTGAAGTTGTGATGTAAATGTTTGGTTGTTTCATTCGTTCACTATCTCTTGCATGTAACAGTATTAATGTTCTGCCTTTCGCTTAGTGAAATCAATTGTGAATTTAATGTTGCGTATTTGTGGTCATTGATTGATTAGAGAAAAATTGACGGCTGTTTTTTATCATCGGGTCCTTAGAAATAGAAGAAAACAGGGGACTTACGGCCAGAAAGAAATGAAGCTAGTAAGAAGGAAGAACGACAGACAGAAGTAAGGAGAGAGAGAGAGAGAGAGAGAGAGAGAGAGAGAGAGAGAGAGAGAGAGAGAGAGAGAGAGAGAGAGAGAGAGAGAGAGAGAGAGAGAGAGAGAGAGAGAGAGAGAGATTTGATAAAACAATATTTATCTGATTGTCTTGTTTCAAATGATATATACTTCAGCCAGCATGCACATTTATGATACATGGAGAAACATTAAATATGAGCATGAAAACTTGTATTTTCAGCGTCATGGCTGGTGCCATGTACAAATACAAGTTATTTTTACTTCCCATTGGTTCAAGCGTAACTTGTCGAATTTAACTCTATTGCGGTTCATTGGAGGAAGGAAATGGGATCGTGTTTTTCGTTACCATGTAGACTGTTCTTTATTATTCTTGTAACCACATTTGTATGAACTTAACTCTATGTTTATAATTTCTAGTGTATTTCTTATCCAAATGTGTATGGTCAAGAGTTATGAACGTTCGACTACCCATTAATAAACATGTATGTCCATATGCTCTCTGTTTTAAAATAGAAAATATATCACATATATATGTCTATGCTTACATAAATGATTTTAATCATGTTAGCTCTAACTGATGCCATCTTAGGCGAGTAATTCGGAAGCAAGGTGCGCAAGCCGACAGCAAAACAGTGTGAATTTTTTCCGTGTAAACGGAAACGCAGTTTTCCAACTGAAACACACAAAATTTTGAGTCGAGAGGGACGTGTGTATTGTTGTGTATAGCATGATGTGAGAAAATATCAACAAGACGGGAACATGCTCAGATAGACTAAATTCAAGGTTTGAATCATTAAATAAGGCCTTGACATTCCAATTAAGTCGACATTACAAAACGGGGACTTCCCCGTTTCGAGGTGTGTCCCCGGTCTGTTGGTGTGTATTCACAATGATATCCCGTTTCGCCGCTTCTACAAACGCACACCAACGCAAACACACACACACACACACACACACACACACACAAACAAACACACACACACATCATGAAGTCATTAGTCAAGGCTACATTAGTCTAATAAATGTATACAGTTGCCTTACCCGTGCTATTCTTTGTTGAAGCCCAACATATACCTATCTTCATATACTTAAATGGCTTGCTTGCCACAATACTAAATGTGAACTTCATACCTACTGTCTTGAAGCTATTAATAGAAAGCTAATTTTAGGTACAGGAAATTCCCTTATCTTTCCACATTCAGGGATTTTAGGCATAAGCTGGGCGGGTATAGGCAATATAAAATATACGACGGAACTGAACTATACTATGCCCAGACTTGTGTAGGAGTCTCTCTCTCTCTCTCTCTCTCTCTCTCTCTCTCTCTCTCTCTCTCTCTCTCTCTCTCTCTCTCTCTCTCTCTCTCTCTCTCTCTCTCTCTCTCTCACACACACACACACACACACACATGTATAAAACATGTATATGTACACATTTGCAATCATCCTTTTGAAAGTTGAACTCCCTTACACACAATATATAGAGGCAGAAAAAAATAAATATATCCTATTGTTAGCAAATATTAAAACTACCTTGGAATATTCACATGATGTCCTTCAAATATTTAGCATGGAAGCAAAGTTTTCGCCATTTAGTTAGCAAAACATACACACACACACATACATATATATATATATATTTACATATATATATATATATATATATATATATATATATATATATATATATATATATATATATATATATATATATATATATATATATATATATATATATATATATTGGTGATGCGTGCTTAGTCGTGACGGTATATGGGCTGGTGCGTGCAGGCAAGGCGATGGGTGCTATTTACTCGCGGACCTGGGTTCGAAACTCGGTAGAGTACGAATTTAATTTCTCTAATCTGTATGATAGTATTGTTTGTATTCAGCTATTATTTCTGCCCACTATTATCAAAATTCTACTACAGAGTCCAGCAATAGCACAGTCTGTTCTGTCTGGTATATATTTATAATTATTTGTAAAACAAAAATCCTATACACCTTGATTTCTTTAATAGGAATCTGGATCGACTGTGTATATATATGAGAATTATTTACTAGGTCGTCATGCGAGTGTGTCTGCTACGCACGAGCTTATATAACTCCGATTTAGTGCCATCATTATTTGGTGATGCGTGCTTAGTCGTGAAGGTATATGGGCTGATGCGTGCAGGCAAGGCGATGGGTGCCATTTACTCGCGGACCTGGGTTCGAAACTTGGAAGAGTACGAATTAAATTTCTCTAACCTGTATGATAGTATTGCTTGTATTCAAATATATATATATATATATATATATATATATATATATATATATATATATATATATATATATATATATATATATGTGTGTGTGTGTGTGCGAGTGTGGTAAAGAAGACCGAAACATCATAAGCTACCTCAACAACATATCTTCCAAGCTCAGCCCGACCCAAATAGCCAAAATTACATAATCTGGTGAACTAAAATTTGTTTGTTAATGGGATATTTTATGTGTTGAAATCAACAGTTTTCTGCTCTGGGGAATTGTGGATGGACTAAATTCATGCCAACGCATGCATGCTGTATTATGAAGAACAGAAAAGTGTAGGCTGAGTTGGACCCTGAGGGGCTAGGAAGATGAACCGGTTACAATTTCTACGAGGGAACGGAGATGAGCAAACTCCAAACTACAGTTGATAAGTATAGCTTATTTTGTAATGAGTTGCTTTTTGACATATAGGATTTGCTATTTTCTAGAGGGGCTAGGGGTAACAACAATTATAGAGAGCGAATACATATGCAACACTAGATCCTGATTGTTGTAATGGATCAGTATAACAGAGGTCTAAACAGAAATTACATAGAAAAGCAAGAGGACAAAGATGCGCTACTTAATCTACCATTTTACCCCAAAAAAAATGACAGCAAAGAAAAAGACACTTACCTCAATCTGTAGGTACTACGTAAGATATTTCTGCCGTCGAATGGTTTGATTTCTTAGAAAAAGCGTTCGTTTCTAGTGAAGAAATAGTTGAGAGATCCACATATTCTATTTTTAAATCACTATAAACAGCTGATATGTGTTTACTCAACTTTATCTGATATAGTGCCGGTATGTACATGGAAATCGTACCTAAAACGACCTTAATGAGTACATTATTTTTCTGCATATCTACCTGTATATTCTCACTCTTTATATATATATATATATATATATATATATATATATATATATATATATATATATATATATATATGTGTGTGTTTGTGTGTGTATGTGTGTGTGTGTGTGTGCTATATTATTGATATACCATGAGATGAATAATTTTTTCATTTGTTACTGCGAGTGGTATATCATTGATGCAGCGTACAAACTATATATATATATATATATATATATATATATATATATATATATATATATATATATATATATATATATATATCCCACATAAACAAACTTGAAGGTCATAAACAGCGCTCTTTAAGGGAGTGAACTCTTTACAACCCCACGTATATATGAATGCTCAGAAAAGTTCTATAGTGATTCTTAGTGATTCGTATTAATTGCGTTATGCTTCCTTTAATAAAATTAACTGAAATGAAAATTCAAGACTCATAGTTAACATTATTTTATTTAACTAATGTGCATTCCTACACTGAATGTCCATTCGTCGTCATGAACAATAACAATTTCATTTATAGGGAGACAAAGATTCGAACCAGAGAAGTCGCCTGGTGCAAGAAGTTGACCCAGTTAGGGATCTGTTTCACATTTTGCGGGAGGTTCATAAGGTATCACGTTACCAATTGCTTTTCCATAGACCGCAATGCTAATGTTTTGCGAAATAAATATACTTTCTATCCTACCTCAGCATGCATGTCACACACTGTCACAGAGAACAATGTTAGATTGTTAATTTGATAACATCGAAAATAGATACTCCATTGAATTTAAGAGAGATAACTCTGCTGGAACTAGACAGGGGTAAGAGTTATCTAGTTACACGGGACACATTTTCAGTCATGTGTACCACATTTTAAAAAAATCTTAAAAAATACAAAATGTGATCTAGATATGAATTAACATAATTTCACATGTTGCCAAGAGGCTCAACTTTTTTTAAAGCTTAACAGAAAGTACAACTCTTACATAATGCACCAATCACAGCTAGTTTTGTCGTTTATTTCTGAATGCAATGTTCCCTACACCTTAAGCTCCTCCCACCTGGGGTTGTACAATTGGTACCGTTATACCATAACAAACATATCTTGTACGGTGATTTTTTATTCGTAGAATGGGTTGCTGATAATCGGATTCTGTTGAATATTACACGTTTGGGAATTTGATATAATAGTCTTTTGCTGTGCAGTTTGTGGGAGTGGGGATGACAACATCATTACTTGGGTGACCGTAGACCAACAAGTAGGTCTCGGTTTTTTTCTGACAGCAGCAGAGACCAACCGCCTAGGTCAATATTAAATACTGAAGTTTTAACAGTCTTTCAGTTCTAACGTATCGGACGCTCGCTAGTAATTAATAAATTTATTTCTACTGACCTTGATATGCGGATGGAAACTAAAATCCCTTTTCTTTTGACCTATGGCGTCAAATCCTTCAGAACACTCACTTTTTAGTAAATAATCCCTGTCAGAACAGAACGCCTAAGTATACATCTAAAATAACCTTATTTTTAAATTGCTGACTTATGCGTGGAAAGCAGCATCACCCCAAGACAAGAATAACTGCCGGAAATCTTCTAGCGAGGAGTAAGTATATCACATGGAACTGACTAAAGCAGAGACCTACTTGTTGGTCTAGGGTGGCCGGTGTTACACAGGCAATTGAAGTAAGTCTGTTGTTGTTTGTCACTAATGTTTGAGTAGCTATTTATATACTACATTTCTGTGGCTTGAAATTTGCATAATATTAGTTAGGGGATGTTTTTGTCTCTTAACTTCTGAATTATAGTCAGAATCTATTAACCTGTTTGTTTGTACTCCCCTACTGATTTCAATAACGGAAACATTTAATGGCCATAACACCGTCATCCTCTGCGTGTTTCATGCTTAACGGAAATTTTCAATATTATAAGCGGACATACTTGAGACCAATTCCAGTTCCATTTTCAGCAAAGGTTTGTATGCGCGATTAAAGATGTACATATATATGTCGTCTGTTTCCGATATTAAGAATAACAACAAAAATTTTCTTTACACGCGGATTTTACAAGCGGTTTCGTTAATAATTATATAATATAATGCCAAACTCAACGTTATGGTAATTTATGGAAATATGCGGCAGTTACCGAATAGGATAAATTACGTCATCATGTTATCGGATGGATCTAAACTACCCCATAGAGTACCGAATATAGCGCCCTGTTAGCATGGAAAGTTCGTTAAGCATGAAAGGTGCAGGGATGTGCCAGTATTAGTGCCAGTCAGGTTAGAAATTATAAATCAATGATTCAGTTGACATAGTTCTGTGCACTTTTTATCACATTAAACGTTTTAGTTATTGAAATCGGTAGGTGGGTATAAAAAAAAAACGGGGATGTAGCGTCGGACGATAAATACTTTCGGCTGCTTGTGTTTGTTAATTACTTTCTTTCTGTAATATTTGTTTTTTCTTTCATTATTTTATCATGATGCAACCAAATTTATTAATTCCAATGATTTGTTTCCTAAACCATTTTGGGTTTGTCACTGAGATTGGCATAGTGTTTTGGTGCAATATAGAAAGTAACTTCAGACTGACAAAAGTCTGCTCGCCTTAGCTCTGTCTTCCGTTTGTACATGTCTACATGTACATGTCATGTTTGTACATGTCTACATGTACATCTCATGTTTGTACATGTCACTTATTTTTATTGTTTTTATTTTCATGCATCTTTGGATTAATATCCCTGACGTCCTTGACATTGTTTCCAGATCTTATTTTTGTTTGCCTTTCATTAAATTCAAGATATTTTATGCCAGTCACATCTTTCTTCAGTGAAACATCCACCATTTCCGATTGTAATGTTAAGTCACTCCCCTCAAACCAAAATACAGAGTTGCTAAACCACAATGTGTTAGCAGTGTCTTCAGGTGTTTCCATCCCCATTAGTTTTTTGCTATACATGACATTCATTCCTTCATCTATGATCGGTTGACTCCGATTGGGTGTATTTCCTTTTCCTTTTAGATTTTAAATCTTTTTGCTTATCACGAAGAGCTTCACTTGTTATTACAAAACGTGTGTCATTTCCTCTCATGATTTAACTTGCATATTTCAAAGATGGCGATCAATAGAGATGCTGATGCTTCTTAAGTTGTTCGGTTCAAACTCAGATCCATCTTTTTTCCCAACACTGAATACAAAACCAGCCAGTTGCTAATCCAATTCAGATGGGTGTATTCCATGTAAATGTCTGATTTCATTTTTTTTTACTGCAAGAATGCTGTCACTAGACTTCCATAAAATAGTGTCTTTTGTAAAATGTTTGTATTCTGCTTTCTTTCTATAAATTTCAGTATATCATCAGGTTCATGGTGTACAAATCTGTCTTCCCTAACAAACGCACATTTGGACAAAAAAATGACCATATTCATTTACAAATGTCTCAGCCATGTCTCTATCAAACTCTTCAATCAACTCACAGTTTAGTGGATTAAATGTTGCTTCATCATGTTTCTCCTTATCTGATGTCATTGTTTCGTTTTCACAGTGTTGCATAGTGTTTGATTTTTGCAAGAGAGAGAGAGAGAGAGAGAGAGAGAGAGAGAGAGAGAGAGAGAGAGAGAGAGAGAGAGAGAGAGAGAGACTGGAAGCAGCATTGATGACAGAAATGAGAGCAGACGACACAGGGTGGGGCGCAATAATATTTATCTCCTGGATTGAGTATGGTTGATTATTTTAGGGTTAAAAATGTTAATTTGTATAAAAATATTTACATGAAAATCATTGTCTTGTTATTTTCTCTTTTTACATGTAATATTCCAAGGAATTTATATCAATGTTTAGAGAGTATAATTCTATTTAAAAAAAAATATGACCCTTATGTGTATTCATATCCATGGACAAATCACAATCTTATATACCAATAGTTCAGGGGCGACCGGCATTTTAATCCTGCTGAAGGAAGTGAAACTAAAATTTCCTTGTGTACAAAAAAGAAAAATATAACAGACAAATATCTAAAGACACAAACACAGATGAATTTCCTGGCAGTAAAGGTGGTGATGGAAATAATGGTATTAACTATTCATTAACGTTCACCTATATCTAAGTATTTAAATATCGTACTTTACACACTTTTTAATAATAATGAATGCCTGGGGGTTTTTATCAGTAAAATGTTTACCATTGTAACTTTTCCTCAACTGTCAAGGAAAGAAAGCATGACAGATTAAAAGAGCACCGAATATAATACATGGTCCCCATCTTGAGAAAGTTAGGAGGTTAGAGTGAGAACATGGTGCCGACGGATGTCTGTGTGTGTACTAGTTTTAGTAACGCTGCATTAATGGCATTTCTCTAAAGATCGTTGATATTACCAAAAACTGCAATTTCTAAATAATGAAAAATTGATTTGATATCTAAGTTTAACCATTTTTTGTCATGTTATGGGGTCAAACTTAAGTGAAAGTTTTATTAAAGGTCAAACTGAATAACAATGGTAATAAATGTTGTTTAATTCGAGTAAAGATAAATGATTTTTTTAGACACAATTAATAGTTATCTTCATCAATCATCAGCAGGACATAACTTTGAATATTTGTAAAAAAAAAAAATCACCAGTGTGGAAGAACTGAAAATTATTTACTTATTAACAGTGAAAAAGTTATATTGTGCAAATTTTAAAGAGTGGTAAACATTAGTGACCAATATACCATTAATAACTTTTTTTCCTTCAATTTTCGAGAGCAGCAATATTTTTGATGCAAGGGAATCTTCTGAATGAAAGATGGATGCTTATTACATTTAAAAAAAAAACACCCGCAAAGAACTTTATCTCCTCTTTCTGCATTTGCATATTTGATTGTTGACTAGTTAAAATTTCATCACGGCATTTGCAATTTTTAAAAATGCCTTTTACGTGGACTGAAACATACATTTCATACCTCATATCTTTGTAGATGCTGACATTAAATTCTACTTTATAATTCAACTAAAATAGTATTCTATAAGTGTTTAGATCTGCTGATATGTGATTTGTCAGTTCTTTGAAGTGGCATACAGGTTGTTAAGGTTGCTTGTATTGCTAATGGAAAAAGAAGAAGATTGAATCTGATACATTACAGCGCACACTATATTTGCTTGCGAACCATTCATTTATTAATTTTTTTATTATATAATCAAATTATCTGACTAAAGGTACGTTCGGATGGTCCTAATGTTTTTCTTACAATAAGCTTGTTCTATGAAGTAGGAGGATTGGTTGTCATACTTTTATGTGATATTAATATTCAGAATATGAGAACGAAGCTTGTTAGTGAGCTAGATCTCATCGCTTGTCACCAGTCTAATTCCATAATTACGAATCAAAATGTATGTCACGTTGACTCTATTGTGCTGCATGACGCACCCTGTCACCTTGTATTTGGTGGTGGTCAAATGTGAATGTTTGTTCAATATGATCTGTAAACCATCTTTTTATGTATGCATGCTGTATATATTTTATTGTTATGCACTTTTTGTTAAAAGTCATAAGCAAAACGCTCTCAGGAAATCCATGTTATGAGTTGATATGCGTAATCTAAAAAAATTTGCTTTATTTTGTTTGAATTGGCTTCAGTGCACAACATTCTTGTATTCTACGATTCTGATCCACAGCGTTTGATGTCAATAGATGTTATAACGTATGGAAGATACAAGGATGGGCAAAATGACTGCTAAATGATCCTACTCTTCGATGCTTATGTATTATAATCGAAACAAAATATAATTCGTTTATCATTGCTGCATTCGTAAAATTGCAACCAAGCATTTTAAGATATAACTTCATGATCTAGCACATTTTCAACTATTACTATACATCCGAGTCGAAGTCTACCAAAATCTCCCACGACTAAAGATTTCCAAACTAACCAGGTCAACATTAAAGTTTAAAAAGATCCCCTTTTCACGTAGCAAGGATAATACCACTGACATTCAACCGTAAATGTAAGCTATAGACTCACAGCATCATAAAAGGCAATATACCAATTGTAATATATAGACTCACAGCATCATTAAAGGCAATATACTAATTGTAATATATAGACTCACAGCATCATAAAATGCAATATACTAATTGTAATATATAGACTCACAGCATGATAAAATGCAATATACTAATTGTAATATATAGACTCACAGCATGATAAAAGGCAATATACTAATTGTAATATATAGACTTCGCAGCAACATAAAATGCAATATACTAATTGTAATATATAGACTCACAGCATCATAAAAGGAAATATACTAATTGTAATATATAGACTTCAGAGCATGATAAAAGGCAATATACTAATTGTAATATATAGACTTCACAGCATCATAACATGCAATATACTAATTGTAATATATAGATTTCACAGCATCATAAAAGGCAATATACTAATTGTAATATAGACTTCACATCATCATAAAATGCAATATACTAATTGTAATATATAGACTTCACAGCATCATAAAAAACAATATACTAATTGTAATATATAGACTTCACATCATCATAAAAGGCAATATACTAATTGTAATATATAGACTTCACAGCATCATAAAAGGCAATATACTATTTGTAATATATAGACTCACAGCATTATAAAAGGCAATATACTAATAAGTTTTAGTTGCATATATTTAGTAGAGAGGGTCTTGCATGAAAATCGTTTAGCTATCTCGGATCATTAGGCCACAAATCGATAGCCTTCGTGTATTTCAGGGTAAACAGCCCGTAATTCCTGGTGAACTTATGAAAAGCTGAGCTTTACTTATTCCATGAATTTCGTTTTGCTATGGTTATCTTGTGGTTACCTTGTGACACCAATTACCTTAGTCGCCTGTAGGGAAGACAGCCTGCAAATTATCTTTAAGCAAATAAAGCACAGCTGATAGTTTTGCATAGACAGAGTTTTGCTATGGTCAGCCACAAAGACCTTGACATTTGAACCAGAGTTATGTAGTTCTTTGTCTCCTCTAGGGCAGCCCATCTACACAGTTTGTTGACAGCCGATGATGTAGAACTCAAGCGATTTTAAAGAAAACATTTTTAAAAGTTCGGAAGGATAGAAGGACATAGGTATAACATTACATTCTTTACCCTATATCAGGTGTCAAAAACACATTAATTTTGTTGAACACTACATATCGTTACTGTTAATTGTGTTATATTCTAAATTCCACTTGTTTGACTTGCAAACTCTTTTTCACCATATTTTATCGTTGGTATCACCTAGAGATGCCTATAAATCAGTCCCACACGTGTAATTTACTGACTAGAGGTTTTGGATGTGATCTCATCTATTCATTTAAACACGCAAATATTTTTCAGACACTTACGTTGCACACATCAGTCCATATTTTATACACTTAGCGGTATTTCTCACGGATGTTGGGTTACCGTCGGATTATAGGTTCTTTTGGCAATCTATACATATTTTTCCTGGTCAAATTCTGTGAAAACAACATGGATAAGATCCGTAATTGCTAATGATACAGTATACGTTAGACAAGTAAACGAAATATGTAGATAAAGAACTAACAGAAAATGTAATAAAGTATTAATCACTTTAACAATGCACGTTTTAATATTATTTATCTATTATCTAAGTGTAGAAAAGAAAGAAAGAGTGTAAAAATATATGCGTGGAAATACTAGCATGAGGAACTCATTTCCTATTGTACACATTTTTGTACACATTGTACACATTTTTGAGACCAAAGATAATTACTTTGCATATAGTTTACATAATTATTGTACCTCATAAGGTACAGACAGACAGAGGTGGGCACAACAAAGAGCTACAATATAAACTGTATTAGAGACAACATTGGTACAATGGTGAAACAAATACGGTTAAAAAATAGCTAGGGCAAAGATGTGTGCATATGATCTAATCAGAATATATATTGGTCAGTTTTAATAATTAATGGTCATTCTCAATAAGCATTGGTCAGGCAGATTAGGTTATGCTCAGTCAAAATAATTTTGGGTCAGAAAGGATTAGTGTTGATAAGTTTGAATAGATGCCAAGTTATAAAGTAAGATGACCTAGCTTTAAAACACAAATATTATTTTTCAATACACATTCCAATTAAAATGGCAATAACATAACAACACTTCTAAATATGGAATCTGCATTTCTATATATAGAGTATGCAAGATCAATCTACATCTTTTTATCTGCCTGGACATTGTCAAAATATGTTTGCACAGTCAACTTAGGTGTTGGTCAATCCAAATACGTATTGACAAATCGGAATATGTATTTGCCAATCAAAATAGGTTTTCGTCAGTCTAAGTAAGTTTTAGTCATCCAACATATGCGTTGTTCTGTCAGAATATATATCTTTTAGTAAAACTATGTGTTGGAAACTCAAAACATCTGTTAGAATAGCTGTCGGTCAGTCAAAATAAGCATATATCAGTCACAATATGTATTAGTCACTAAGCACGAGTCAATGTCTGTTATTAGGTGCTCTCTCTCTCTCTCTCTCTCTCTCTCTCTCTGTGAGAGAGAGAGAGAGAGAGAGAGAGAGAGAGAGAGAGAGAGAGAGAGAGAGAGAGAGAGAGAGAGAGAGAGAGAGAGAGAGAGACTCTCCCCTTGGGGATTCAAATCCAAACAATTTTTTCAGGTACTTATTAAGTGACATTGGCTGCATGTTGATTACATACTCTTAATAAACACTTTATTAACATATACAAATGCTTAGAAAGAGGTGGGTGAGTCACAGGAAATAAGTAGGTAAGACCCGAACGGCCTCTAATATTCTCATGATTGTTTGATGCTGGACCTCTAGCACAGCACTTGAAAGCTCCGAGTCAAATACAGTCACTGTTACCACATTCTGTCATTACCTATTTGCTGTCGTTATTCAAATCTTGAAGCTTTATCATTTCACACGAATCACTCCTCAGAATGTGACCACATTCATAACAATCATCATAATTTCAATGCTATTGAAATTTAGACAATTATGCCAGTCTGGCATTAAATATAGCATTGGTAATAAACGAATCAACGACATATAGGTACATTAATCTATGTACAAGAAAATGTTTCAAAACACACTTATCCAGAATTGTACCGTCTTGTACAGAAATCATTTTGATGAATTTCAATACTGGACACATCTTGCTAATGTGACGCTAAATATTGATGAATATTCACCAAATAAATAAACTCCATTACAGTTTCTTCGGCCATATAGACAATCAACAGCATTTGAAGAATTTTTTTTGTCAGAGTATCCAACTAGACCATAGTTATCGGCCTGCTTCTCTTGCAGATTTAGGTGGACATCAGACAGGTGAGCGATCTCAACCCAAAATGGGTCTCTTCTTTTAGGTCAAGATTTTATTTGAATCTTACTTATTTCTCACTTTCAGTGCAAATAGTTCGTCATAATGTTAATGAGAAAACTGAAAACAATCAATATTTTGCATCTATTTGCTGAATTCTATATGGCATTAATAATCAAGTCCTTTTCAACTATGATGGACAATGAGATGTTTTGAAAATCACTAAAAATCCCCTGATACTTTAGTGTATCGAAATTAAAACTCCAAACTATAAATCATTAGACCAGTCAGACTATTAAGACCGTTAGTGACATCTAAATTGAAAATGTGCACAAAGCTACATTGCTCTGAATTCAATAGTTTTCAAAGGATCTATAGACATATTTTAATATTGTATGCGTTTGATAAAAAAAAACAACAGTACGTTCTTATCTAGTGTGCAACAAAATAACATACAAGAGAACAAAAAGCTATGATATTATATCAGGCGTACCATTTTAAAAGTCAGTCAAAACAATAAATTACAGGAAAAAAATGCAAGTGAAGGTAGGAAACTAAGAGCATCAGAGAAAATACCAAGACGACTGAAAAGTATTTACTTCACCTGGCTAAATAGACTGTCACACCACAACACCTGCTTTGCAATATTTCCCTGTTTAATTATTTCTCGGAATGTTTCTATGTCATTTTAATGACTATCAAATATCGGTACATAAAAAATCTTTACCGTGATCTTTATGGTTCAGTTGCTTATAGACTTCTGGTTGATGAATAAAAGAAAAATAAAGTAGATAATTACACTTATTTTAAATTGAAAATGTTTTTTTAAAAAAAAGAGGAAAACAAATACATTATATGATATAACTTTAGAACATAAAATTTAAAAATATACTAAAAAAGGAGAAAATAACATACTTTTTTAACTTTTACGGACAAAAATAGTATAAGTAGTGAAATGATTCAGCAGAATGTCCAAGACTGAAATATGGAAGTATTTAAATTATAATGATACCGGAAAATGAGCGGACGTATTCCCAAAGATAAGTCGGAGATATAATTAAACCCATCCAAGGTGAATATAGATGATTCCAGCTGAAACTAGCATCTAAGAAAAGAAGTCAGGATTATTGATTAATCTGACAATTAACCTGACAGAAGATACATATGAAACATAAGTCTAAAATCTTCGAATAGTCAAAGTTTTTTCTAAATACAAAACAAATTTTGAATATGGCTACATATAAATTTATATAGGAAATATTTAAGTCACTCAAGCTTTTACTTTGACTATAGGAATCTGAATGGAATGTGGAATGCAAAGCAATATAATATTTATATTCAAAATTAAACTCACCCTCAGACTTACACCACTCAAATAAATATTTTGCTAGTCAAACAGGTTAAAGTTTCTGTTTACGGCTTGAGGGGTTATGTGTGTTCTCTTCAGCTGTTACAAAGCATTAGCCACCTTCGACCAGTGGCGAAAGTAGGGTTGGTGTAAATCCAATGCAGTAACATTTACCCCCTTCCTTCACAAAAATTCAAAAATTTTATACACATCAATTTTGGTATCACCACCTCTGATGGTGTCACCCGGTGCAGTCCGCGCACAGCCCCACCACCTCTGAGTGACGCCACTGCCTTCGACTACGACTTTCTGGACCCATATTAATGACCTTAGCACACATGTCGATGCTCTTCTCTACGCAGACCTTGTTGAGGTCAAAGGCCGAGACATCCACCAAGTGATATTGGATTCCAGTGCTTAAGATATGAGAGCCTGGTTTGGAGCAGGGTGTGGGCCGGCCATCCTGCCCTCTTTTAGTACTGCTTTTCATGGCATGTGCGACAGACACAACAATTGTAATATACCTAGTCTGGCCTTCTAAAATTTTGGGGGTTTTTTTAGATCTTGTGCAATGGGATTTTTTTATTGTTTTGAGGAAATATGTTTGTAATTTGTTATTGAAATTGTTTTACTCTTCATGTAACATAGACGTCTGGCTAAAAGCAGTTTGTTTTAGATCACAAGTCTTCATTTTCTCCTTTTGAAAGTTGTGTCGATAGAGTTATTTGTTTAACATGCTATATTTATGTCTTAGTTTTTAGACATACAATTTATATCTTAAACTGTGCTTGAAAAGGTAATATTGCCAGCAAATAAAAGTAACACAACATCGAAGGAAATCGAATGTTAACGGGGATTATATTTTGTTCCAATTTTCGTCACAATTTAATGTGCACGTAGAATTAATTTCACTGTCAATATAGATTTTATCACAGGAGTCATTATGCTCGCAAGAATGGCTAGATATTTCTGACATTTAATCCTATTTAGTACTTCATATTGTTATTTACATCACATACAGTTTCAGCATGTTATTATACACATTATTGGTATATAACCTATTGCATAATAATGGTGGTTAAAAAGCCAATTGTCAACAATATTTTGTTATGCTTATCAATATTTTGTTATAATTATCGATATTTTGTTTTACTTATCAACTCCAATCTAAAGAAAGTTGGTACTAGAGCCAGGTGCCTTAGCTAAGGAGGTTCGCTTTCAATTTTTTTAAAAACACATTTCTTCGATATTCTAAGACAATTATGGCCCCCCCAAAAAAATTATATTAATTTATTGAATTACATCAATTTTGAAGAGAACTAATAAATGATATTTCTTATCGATTTTTTTGTTCGGTAAGGCACTTCTTTTTCTGTATTCTTTATTTTTCATATTTTTATAATCATTCACTTTACAACCACCTTTTCATGAACATAATGTTACAGAATAAATCTCCGTATAAATGTAACGCTCCATCAGGCTACATGCTAATCGCTACCTTAATATTCAGCATCCGGTTTACATGTTGTCAATTTCCGCATATTGTCAGATTATTGGTACCCACTTATTGGCTCAAATAACGAATTTCTAACAGGACACGAAACTTTGCTTATTTGGCTACATGTAGTAAGTTGTAGATAATAATAGATCATGGGACGATGTGATCATGCATTTGACTATCTAATGTTGTCTCCTGTGATAAGAGCTTTCTTCTGTTCATTATAGGTATCAGCCAATGACAAATATCCTTTCATTTGCGTATATTTCCGTTTCTAAACAAATATCCAAGGGCTTATTCATGTAACTGGGTGTTAATTTCAGCTACTTAACAAGTGAGTTCCACACCTCTCTCGAATCTTTATTTTCGTCCTTGTCTCGTTCTGTCCGTATGATTAAAGGCACTTGCTCATGAAAACTAAGTGGTATCTGCTGTTTGCGTCATATATATATATATATATATATATATATATATATATATATATATATATATATATATATATATATATATATATATTATATAGAGAGAGAGACAGACAGACAGACAGACAGACAGAGACAGAGTGAGAGAGAGACAGAGTGAGAGAGAGACAGACAGATAGACAGGATTGTCTTGTCGATAGTTCAAACTGAGGTTTCCTGATATCATGTGACGTTCTATGTGTTTCTATCATGTGTTCTATCATGTGTTAAATTCCTAAAAACTTCCTTGTTTTTTTTTTGTTGTTGTTTTTCTTTTGATATTATGCACATGCATGAGGATATTTCTTCTTTCAGAACGAAAAAGGGCAGCAGTTGGGACAACAGTACAGTTCTATAAGAGGTAATATTTTCCGCATTTAACGATATATCTCTCTGAGTTTTCACTGTCTTATTGATATATTAGTACTTTAATTCAAATCGAGTTTTTTTCTTATCATATTTTTATTTGAAAATACAGTTTTTATTATTTCAAATAGCTTTGCTAATGATAGTACAGCAAACAATATGTGCTAAATCTTATTTACAAATGACAGTCTGGTGATAAAGGTAATGGATGGCTGCTTTTAATGCAAGTAGGCTGTACAAGTACCAGTTCGCGAGTTCGTTATCGCCAGTTTTATTAACCAAAATTTTATAAAGGAATTGTATTTTTATTCCACAATACACAACTAAACATAACTTTCAGTAGTCATTAAATTGAACCAATCCTATGGATAACATATTTTAGTAGTCCTCAAAACGACCAATAGCTTTAAAAAATGAAAGCCACGCTTAACCTAAAAACGCCAGAAAGAATATATTTGACATATTTCCGACAATTACTTTTAAGAGAGCAGTTACTTTCTTTATGTCAATTTTGTAAACACAAATTGAATAATTTCAAACTTTGGTCTGGACCTTCAAAACACTAATATTTTGATTTGTATACACTGGTGTCATCTTTAAAATACAGACGTTAGTACAGATGAATACGTTATGACATAAAGTTTTGGAATCCGAAAAGTTAGATTTCCTGATGGTTTATATATTTTCCCTAAGATTAAAACGCATAAATGTATTTTAATGAAAACATACAAGGTTAACAAATCATAAAATATGTTTTGTTTAACGTTTTTGGGACACCTTTCTAGGAACAGAAATTATTTTTTTTATTCAACATATAATAATAATAATAATAATAATAATAATAATAATAATAATAATAATAATAATAATAATAATAATAATAATAATAATAGTTTGTTTTTAAAAGTATGGGGTATAAAAGCTTTTCCCTTTTGGTAAAGAGAAAAAGGCTTTAGAAAAGAAGACGAGACTTAAGGAAGTTGATATTAGTAAAAAGGCCGATTTTAATCTTGAAATACTTGGTCTTATACAATACCGAAACCATTTTGTATTTATCTTGAATATTTCCCTTTATGTTTAAGGTTTATCTGACATTAGAGCAGATGGCTTTGTCAGGGAAAACAAATTTTGAATACGATGTTTTTCTTGTTCACTGCGAGGCTGATACAAATACAGCGAAGGACATTGATGGGGCATTGACAAAAGCAGGACTTAAATGTATCTCTTCCTTCAAAGAAAATGTATTCCTACTAGGGAGAGACATTTATGAGAGTGTTAAAAATGCCACATGGAAATCACGGGTATCACTGGTTCTCCTGACAAAGGAGTCGAAGGACAGACCATGGGTTACCTTGGAAACCATCCTAGCTCTGGAGAAATCGCAGCATCTTAAGCAACTCTGCATTAGACTTCTCTTAAAGGGGATAGAAAAATCGGAAGAGGCGGAACTTAAAGTTGGCATCCTTGGAAATTTGCCACATTTGTTTATAGATGATGGAAGCAGTGACTGGGAGTACAGCCTCGTAGAATCAGTTAAAGGTTAGAATAATATCAGAAACCACGTCATGTTAGGAAGCCATTTGTTAGAAACTGTCATTGAGTACGATAGAATTACTTGCCAATGTATGTCCAATTTGACCTGCACAATTTGTAGTACATAATTTTTTTTAGCAAGGATTTGTATTCCGTTATCTACGTCTTTGTCTTAAATTTGCTGCACGTTCTCTGCAGCAGTTTTTTTTATTATCTCCGTTTATACTGTTTAATTACTTTAGAAGTATACAATTATATCTCTGCAAGCAAAATAACATACCTGACCTTACGCTTTGGCGTTTCCCAGTATACATAATGCTAAATGTGTATTTTGTTTTCTTTATCAAAGCCATTTATGCCTTGGAAGGTGTCAGTCTAGTCTGTGCAACAAAGGAACCGGAGGTCGTTCGGTCAAACCATGTTTCATTTTCAAATAAATGTTGTATTTTAGCTCCAATGCCAATTGAAGAGATTTTGCCTGCCGGGAATCTTGCCCTTGGCCAAGTTTACAGTTTGGTCATTGGTTTCTATGCTTACGTACTACCAGGTAAGTGATACGGGAACATAGATCAATGTGCTAATTTAAAATAAAGGTAAACTAGGAAAAATAATTAGTTTATTAGTTTGTTATATATCAGTATCATGATACGGACCAATTTGATGATGTAGGTCAATTTGCATATATGGTGCTAGTGATATAAATAATTGTATTGAATTGAACTAAATTTATATAAAATATATATGATCCTTTATATTTTCAATGTTTTTACGTTATATTTATATTTTGATTTGGATATATGGACTATGTAGTCTGAAATAAAGAATTAATATCTTATCTTATATCTGTTTATTAGCAGACGACATTTGTGTTTTATCCTTTATACGGCATTTAATCCCATGATCCATGTGTTATTGAGTGTACGTTTGTATGTCCACCTATGTACTCTATTGTCTTTGCATTTTTAAAGCCGTATTTACATTTAGCAGAGCGATGGTACAGTTGTGTATGATGTAGAGTGTGTGAGTAATGAAATTTAGAATTTATTATTTTGATATTTTTCTTTTTTATTTATTATCATTTGAAGCCATTAGAACTATTAGAGTCTCTAGCCAAAAATCACCGTTAGTTTGGCTGTGCATCGAGATTCTTTACTCACAAGCAAAAAGTGAAGCTTGTACTTAACCTCATTACTGAAAAACCTATTCCAATATTTACTGACATTATCAATATTTTGATGTTTCCTCATGACGAAATTTACAGGTATTAAATTATTCTAGCTGAGTGCTACCTCGCATATCTTCATATCGTCAATGTCGATGCTTCTTTCTCGAACTCTGCGTTGTTGAATTCAAAAGACAATCTTTATCTCTTTATAAGACTGTTCTGTTATCATCCATAAATTAATAATATAAACGGTGTACAAGCAGTCCGTGTTTCTTTTCCATTTGAATGTATGAGTATTCAATGAAGAAATTTTATTCAACAATTCCTATTACTTTCAGCACTGAAGGATGGTATGACCAAAAGTAGATATTATGTCCCTGGAAGAACATCAACAAAACTTTTTATTCTACTGCCTCATGACAGCAAGACGTACCCAACAATTACAGATTACGAGCAAAGAATTAAGCATGTTGGCAAAATTGATATCACTCAAAAAGTCCATGTTGGGAAACCAAGGGAATACAAAGTTGACTTGTACAGCATACGAGATGATTCAGTAGTAAGACTAATATCATCCCATTCTCTTTGTCCTGCCTTCTTTAATTTATTTTTAATAATATATGTTTGCAGTGTTTCGACAAATCACAAGAACCGTAACGTAACAGTGTTTCATTCTGTCTCTGAACAAACACGTATTTTCTCTGTTTCATCCATACTGGTGGCTCATTTGGCTTAATTATTTTCAGGAGTATTACTTTGTTGCGGAGTATCCAAATGTTTTGAATACCATGTACCAAATCCAAGAGCAAGATATTGCTGAAATTGACCTCCGACTTCAAATGGCACGATTCTATTTCACGTTGAGGAAAGTTCTGACTCACGATGTACACAAGAATTGTCATGAAACTTTTAATATCATCCCATATGACGGTACGTACTGTTCCGTGGATTTCTTTGATACACACTTTTCTGTAAGTTGAAAAACTCTATTTCAACCACCTATTGGAAACCGTTTTTCTTTAGAAGCTAACTTACTTCCTTTTAGTAGACATAATATCGTAGATGTACCTTCATATAATGCAGAATCTATTCTTCTCAAAAAATAGAAAAAGACACACGTGAAGAAATTAAATTTGCTTTTCCATAATTTCCGAGAATATGAATTATGTATATTTACTTTTGCTATTAACCAAATATTATCAACACTCAGCGAGTAATATTACTAACATTTTTTACAGAGGTCTAACTCTCTGCATGCTATATTTTTTGTATCGTGTGCAAATCTTGTTTCACTCTCTCTTTTCTCCCAATACAATCTGTTTCATTTTTTTGTTCGATTCTGTTACGAACTTTGTAAAATCAATACACTTAAATGTTTTTTCTGTAAGCCAGACCAGAGCCACATTGACAATACCGAGCAGATTCCATAGCGATGACATGTTTCTGAGATGGGAACCAATTTAACTGACGAAATATGTATTTAATCCTTCTGAAGTTATTTTATTGAATTATGTTTATTTCACTTTGATAAGTTTTTAATTACAAGTTTATGATCCGATACACTGTTTAGACTATTCCAATGTCATGTAATACTAATGTCTGTTCCTAACAAGAAATTTCATGACTTGAAAATGAGTCATTATGAAAATATTTATTACAATCATTCTCTGTATGCACCTTTGTTTGGGTGATGTCTTCAGCTGCAGCAAATGCTGAGGAAGATAAGCTGTACAACCTGGTTATGGGAAAAATTAGGGACGAACTGGTGGACATACGCCAAGAAAAGGTAAGCTTAGTCGGATATATTTCTGAAATAGGTCAATCGCTCGTTCTGGTAAATGAAAAAGTATAAAAAAAATAAATTTACAAAATTGGGATGATTGAGTTTAATAGAATATTTTGAACATAAAAATACAAAAGTGACCAAAACTTTGGGTTTCCACTGAGAGTTTCGAACTCGTCTCCACTCGTTTATCAAGCGAGACACACAGAAAGAACACAAATGTGGGTGTTTATATATAAGACTATACTAATTGTCTGTGCTAGGACGGGAATTAAAAAGTATAAAAAACGGAAGATGGGATGAGCGAATCTGAAAGAAAGTTTGAAGATAAAAATACATAGAGAGTATTTAAAAACTTGGGATACAGCCGCGAGTTTCGAATTCTTGACCGTTTGTTTGTTAGTCGGAAAACAGGCAAATGTGAGTGTTTATATATAAGATTACAATAAAGCTTCAATTTTGATCGCATTGGCAAATAACTTTAAATAAATTTAAATCCTCATTATGTTAGACAGTTTCTATAACAAATTAGATCCTCGCATATAGATCTGATACCGTGTTTTTGATTGGCTTAGCTCGTTAACTCTCTTCTTTTATCATGAAAAGACGACTATGTGCACCCGTGTTCGTTCCGAAAAATATTACCACTTGTAACTAAAAATCCAGATTATGTTAATTTTTACTAAGGAAATATATCTTTCCCTTCACTGTATTAAAATTAATTTAATATTTTTGCTTTTGGAGATTGTCTTTTTTAAGTGTTTGTAGTTTAAATGACAAATAAAATCCATCTATGACATATGTGTTACTACCATAAGATTATAATGTTATAGTGTCGATGTGATGCCAAACAAAAAAAAACGTGTAAAATATTTGACTCAATTAAGCTTAGCCACACTGAAACAATCACGTTTGCCAAAGTTATAGCTGGCACATATAAATTTCAACACTTTTTAGTGACATGGATTTACGTTTTACAATTGTCTGTATATGTAGTGAACGAACTTCGAACGAGTGTGGGAATATTTTTCTTCTGCATATGTTGATCAGATAATTTTAATATATGTATGACATATTTAGGACATATGTGACAACTTTTCCCGCTTAATATTTTTCTATTCCTCTCAGTATGATGTCACTATTATTGACTTCATGTTGTCCACTGGTTTCTTCTGATTTTTCAGTGTCTATTCGTTTCTTTCGGTATAGATGAAATATTTTATTGATTTCACTCGTTTCATAATTTGTATAGCAATTTAATAACTTTATAGATATATTCTTTTCTTTTGGTTCTGATGATATATTTTAATGATTTTACTCGCTTAATAATTTGTATAGGTATCGAATCCTATTACTCGACTTATTTTGGCTAAAGAAGGCTCTGAAGTAATGGACGCCACAGTCACATGGTGTTGTGATGTGCCAGAAGATTCGGCCGTGGCACTAACGATACAATCAGCTCTTAATGCCGACAACTGGAAATGTGAAACTGGTATTGGTAAACACACATTCAGCTACACTGGCCGTGGTAAATGGAACATCTTTGTCCTATCTAAAGAAGGTCTAGAGAGTGACATGCTGAAACCCCAGTACATCGCTGCTATGACAGAGAGCATCAAGGAGAAGCGGCTTTGCGTCATTCCAGTTCTCCGTGGTATGAAGATAGAGGAGGTGCCTGATTTCATCAAATGGGTTACCTATCTCTCTGCTGAAGGGTATGGCTATGTGGAAAGGTTGATCCAGGCGATGAAAGGTACTGATAGGATCATCATAGAGGATTGAGCTCTGGAAAACCTCTAATAAATCAATGTGTTGTTACTAAGCCATATTCATTTGCAAAATGGATTTATAACATATTTACATACCTTCATGTTGAGCATGTATCTTTCATTATATTTTCCCACTTTTTCAAATCGAAAAAGACGTAAATTTTCACTTCATGAAAGAAATAAATCGGTGTCTTCAAACCATGTAGACTGAGTTCCGTCAGCTTGCTGCGGCATGGCATTGGTTAAGAAGTTAATTTCATCTGACCTCCAAACCAGTCTTGCAATTAAAATTTGCTTAAAAGTAAATATATGCTTTAAAACATGTAGACACTATTAAATATTTTTGCAAGTAGTTAATTCTTTGTCGTCATGTTAAGACCTAAGGCAATGCTCATAGAGTATATCATGCCTAAGGTTCAATACGATCTCGAGAATTTTTCACAATGTTCTTAAATAAGGAAAAGACAGACCAATTAGAATTCTTTAATGTTCAATAGGTATGTATATTCATTTCGTGATATTATCAACTATAATGCTTATATTCTTTTACGAGAGCCCAATTTTTCTCTTATTCTATCCTATATAACCTTACTACACTTTTTTTGCATGTTTGCCGGAATGTTTGTATTCCTATGTGCTAACATTATCTTTGTATTTAATTAATTTCAGGTGAAGAAATGAAGACGGAAACAATTATACCTGCTGGAGATGTCGCTACAGGACTAGCCTGGGGTTTCATCCTCAACTATCTTCCCATTCCCTTACTTGGTACGCATGGCACCTCGTTTTACAATCACAAATAATGTAGAAAGACTTATTTGTTCAGTAACACCTATAACACAAGTCAATGCAACTAGAAACAAAATAAAATACTATCACTTTGTATGCAATTATGCAAGTAGTTAGCTGTGCTTTGTCTTCTCTGTGTGATATCCGACTGGTGATGTTATTGTTCCGTCAGCAGCATACAGTTTTCGTTAATTAGACTTCGGAAACTTATGAAGACATAAAGCAGTGACTGTAATCTAGACCAACAACACTCATAATAAAAAGGAACCATTGACCAATTCACACCGGTTTTTTATCCTTGTGTAACTTTTGCTTTTGGTAATGTTTATAATTACATTGCACTTAGAAATTTCTGGAATTGTCAGGAAATTGCCAAGAAATGGCGAAACGTCACCAAACAGACAGCCGTATAAAATTCAGGAAATTATTGGCTATACTCATAAATCTTGATGTTAAAGTGTCTGCTGATTTCTTCTACATTTTATGTTGGATCACATTACCAAATGTATATTTTCATCTATACTTATATCATATCATATTGTTTCTAGAAAATTAAGTTTATTGTCTCATTATCGTTTCAATCTTTGTAATTATGCATACTACAATTTATTTATTTATTTTTTTAGGAAAGGGTGAAGATAATACTGGTAAGTTAAAATGGTGTCGTTTCTTGTAAGATTCGGATGATTGCTACTTTACCATTATCTAATATAATTTGAGGACACGCATGCAGAAAAGGTTCTGTTAACCTCGATACATTTACTTATATATTCCGCTAAACAGTTTGTATTCTCATTATTATCTTTATGTGCTGCTTGTTAAAGCTTTTCACAGATTTGCAGCATTCGTCTTTTCCTCTGTATATTATTTATTACACTTTTAAAGCTCTTTACTGGTGTCATCTGTGAAATGTTGCCTGACAATTCTTTATTCGTTTTCTTTTGGATCTTCTACACCAGAAAAACAGATTCAGAACAGAAACTGAATTGGGTATCCCAACCTAATAATTAATTGATTTTGAAGCAGAACTGTAGATGGCAACTTCTACTGCCGTAACATTTTAGACAGATACAATGTACACACGAACTTGCACTGCTGTTTAACATCACAGTTGACGTTTAAAATCACGCTTTTATCTGTACTAGTTTTTTTTTTTAAAAAAGAAAGACCCCAAGAGTCTGGGTTCGAAATCTGCAAGAACCAACCTCGTTATTTATAAGTTCACTCCACTTAGTGCACATTTTTAATTCACAGATTTGACAGACAGGATAAAAAAGAAATTAAAAGAGAAAGCTTTGAGTTCTGCCTGCATTAAGCGGTTGTACATCACTATTCCCAAAACATGCCAGCCAACGCCTATTGAAACAAATACAGAGAAAAATCCTAACTCTGAACCCTTAATAGAAAGTCTTGGAAGACTGGAGTCAGTAAAGTTTACCACCTCAGGAACCGTCAATAGACCTTATGAACTGGTCATGTACAAAATGACAACCAAAGAAACCCAGTTACCCGGCGGCCGAACTGAGGTATGGCCTTAAATGTATTTGTAGGCAAATTGAGGTATTTTCTTTGCCATCATTTGGGGGCAAGTGAAGGTTAAATGTTTAAATCTTGGGTCATCTGTTCTAATGTCTCTAATCGCGAAATGTCAAAGTTTGCATATACCTGGAGTGTTAGACGCTTATAAAGCATAAGAATTATTGTTTGAATAGGTACGATGATCTTTCGTTGATTAAAAATTAAGTAAGCAGTTAACGAGACATTTTAACTGTGTAAATGAAACGTTCTTAGTTGGACATTATTTTCAGGAATAACCAATCAAGTTCGTTTCCTGTACATTTTACCACATTTTGAAGAATTTATGTATTAATTTATGGAACATGAAGAATGGATGTTTTTGAGCACCTTTTTCGTCGTGTATACAATTTGTATCTGGCTTTTTTAAATCTATTTAAGATTTGTTTCCTCGCCGAGCAGGCCACCCCTTCCTATACACTCTTCGCCATGTCTAGGCAATACAGCAATGCCGGGTTGTCACCTAAAGAATTGATGGAACAAACCAGGAATTTCTCAGACTTTTGTACTACATGCATTGCCAGCCAGAATTTTAAGGAAAAAGTGGCAGATATCGAAAAGCTTTGCAAATTTGTCTACTTCGATAGTAAGTTTCAATTTACATTTATTCACGGAAACTGGTGTGCATACGACTATTTCTTTATAATACGGCACATTTCAAGTAATATCCAGCTGTATTTGGTCTAATATAATAAGACTATTTCTCTGAAACATATCTCTGAAAAAAATTCATTTTCTGTCGATTTTCACAACCCCTTTTTGCGGAGAGAAAGAAGAAAACAATTTTGTCGTCTTTGTATTGATTGGGCAGGAGTTTAATACAGCAAAGGTTCCAGTGTTTCTTTGTCTCATGTTCCATCACATAATCATGGGGGGGGCATCATTTGCACTTGAAAAACTATTTACTAAAATATTCATTCGCTGTGAGAGGTTACCAAATAAGTTTATTCCCACTTAATAGACAGCCATAAGTATCGTATCAAGGGTAATTGATACTTACTAAAGGCCACAATTGCTTTTGCGACCTGAACTATTACATAGTAGAAACCGGTAATAATATTCACTAGCCTTAGTTTTAACTTTTACAATAACACCACACAAATGAGTGTTAAAATGTAAAAGTATAACATGATCTGATAACAAGAAAATTGTGACAAGTTTAATATTATGTTTGCTGACACTGTGCCCTGTATCAGAGAATTAAACCCAAAATCTCAAACAACATTTAAGTGCCGCTGTAAATAAATACTTCACCTCAGTTCAGTTACAAATTGATTGGAATTTGCAATGCGCTTGTTTGAATAAGGTTGGGGAGAGGAAGGAGGTGTTAATTGGTCCTAATGTTTATTGAAGGCCTAATTTAACGATGCAAATGTGGGCCGGACTATAGGCTCTCACGCCTAAGTTAGCATACCTTGTGCTATATATATATATATATATATATATATATATATATATATATATATATATATATATATATATATATATATATATATATATATATATATATATATATATATATATAATTTACGACATTAACGACATCTATTTGTAAAGCAGATCTTCCAGCTAGATATATTTACTGTCACAAAATTTTAGGCTGGAGAAACTATGCTATTTGAACAAGTTCTTTAGAAATTGTTAACTTGTCTGGTCTACTTAAAATTGAAATTTGGAGTCATATTGTAAATGAATGCGCATTGGAACAACTTTTCTATTGGATCTGGAATGAATGTGTTTTGGTATTTTTGTCGATTCGACGCAAATCCGTGATTATGATCTGGGTTTATCTACATGAAGTAACTTACATCGGATTCCAGCAGCGTCTGTGCCATTTCTACATGCGGCAAAAGTGTGTTGACCAAGGCATACGTGTTTTTATTGTGTCATTGAATGATTCAGATCATAATGTGTTGAAAATATGAAATCATTTAATTGTAGTTATCGAAAAGACGCTGTGGAATTTAATGTTTCCTTCATTTTGAGTGCAGTAAGGAAGATGTAGTTGCATTTTGAATATACTCGAAATTAAAATACAATTTTTAAAAGCACATTTTGAGAAGATTCAGGATGCAAAATTGTTAAGTATAATTTTGCCATTTTTATTACCAGCTAAGGAAAAGAGTTTATATCTTATAAGCATTTTTTTTGTAGAGACCCTGTCTGGAGTCTATATCTAGCCTACATCTAAAACATTGTATCAAAAAGTTAAAGCGGAATGCACCAAAGCTGCTAATATGTGGCAGTCCAAAAATATCTGCTTTTCTTCATTCAGAAACAAATTTAATCAACCAAAACGTAAAGGGACTACCACACTAGTGTACATGATTTGTTTACAAAGTAGTTCCTAATACACTGTTGGGTAAATGTGTCTGGCACGTGAGTACAATACGAAGGTGTGTAATATCGTAAAATATTGCACCATTCTGACAACGTAAAGTTAACGAAGTTTAACAATGAGCATATAATAAAACCAGTTATAATAGATATGACTGGATACTAAATATTTAGATTGTCTCTGTATCTGTGTATTTTTATGCGATATCAGTTTGTTATTTTGTAATATTTCTTCAGCGCTTGTAATTGGGAAATAGCTTAAATATGGTGAACTCCATTTAAAAAAACAACTTTTTTGTTCGTCCTACTATCTTCCTGTCCACTCAGACCTCTTGTAATCAAGATACCTCTGCAACCCTTACCCATAATTTTATGCCACGTAGTAGGTAATTGCCTTATTATGTGGACGTGTAAGTAACGTTATGTCTTTGCATGCCCAATTCTGGGGTATTATCCATTTTCCGTTAATATTTCATTTGCTATAGTAGAAAATGGACTCGGCATAGCTCATAAACCATTCAATATCTTCTAATATAATTTGGTGTGTGTAATGTATTAGTATTCTCAGTGTTACGTTTTGTCATACATGTTTCAAATAGAGAGCTGGGCCCTTCACATTGGTTTGGTATTGTCACCTGTGATGTCATTTGTAACTACCTAAACTCTACCAACCTTCAACACAAATGGATGTCATTTGTTTCTCACTTGCTTATTACAGCTGGACGTGTTTTGCTATGGTTTAGTCTTTCGATTTTAATTTTGAGCGTTTGCTTTGCATGTTATAATTATTGCACACCCACTACAACATAGCCTGGAAACCAGCATAGCTGAAGAGCTATTCCACGTGTTCTGATACTATTTCCTGTTTATATTGCCTCGAGAATATCATGTGCCTTTTATGAGTTTTGTCTCGTTAGCTCGGTATTTGATAATTATTGCCTTTGTCAGTTAAATTCACATCCTTGTATGGTGCTTTGCTTGTAACCAGAATAGTTCAAGACCGATTAAAAATATTTTGTCATGAACAGTACTTTACTGACCGCCATGTTATGGTCATAACTTAGTTTGAAATATATTTTTTATCTCTTTGGCTGGTCATCGTTAGACTTTTCTTTCCGCACAAGGATTTATTGTATATATTTATATCAAATTCAGCCAGTGGTTTCAAATGGCTTAATTCTGGAACACATATGTTTACCAGTTTTCTACTACATGATACATATGTATTGTTGCCCATGATTGTTTTTCCACCTGGCATTTGGTTTCTTTAAAATAATTTTTATATGCTTCGTTTTCATTTCATACAAACTGGCATGTAATTACTTTGTTTCATTATAAATTAAAGAAGTTGGTTCACATTTATATCTTGCTACATATAGCGTGTGATTGCCTTCCGTATCAGCTTTATATTCTGCAGCATAACTATAGCAAGGAATATTGTATTCAATCCAAAGTTGCTATGAAACTTTATATTGATAAGTCTTGACAGATTTCGCTTTTCAGCATTTCTCGTTATCATTTTGAAGGTAAATGGACCACGAATGTTCATCTCCAATCACTGGTTTTCCAGCAGGCTTCCTCTTTGTAAGATCCTGCCTAGAAAATTATAAACCGGAGCACTTTTGAATTTAACAGTCACCGTTAGATGTACGGATCTGTATGATATTTGAAATATTATAGAACCTGGCCCTTTTTTTATTTCTCTTAGCCGTAGTTAACCTTGATTTGCATTGGCCAAAGAAAAGGAGGCTAATACGTTGACTTTTTACATATATTTTGCTTTAAAATCCTTAAGTAACTCATATTACATACTGTATTTAACATTATCCTATAAGTTTCTTCTTTTGAGTGTCACAATGGTTTTAATATAGTTAGAATTTGCATTGCGGATTATGTTATATTTATTAAATAGCAGATCATGCGGAATGTCTTTAAGTAGTTATACTTCATTCAATAATACCATGCACCTATGAAACGTTTATGTCTTAAAATACCTATTTCAGATGAAAGCAAAATTCTGCCAGAATGCTTGCTGGAGGAAATCAAAGTGGACATGTCTTCTGATGTTGAATTAGTTACCTGAAATGGACATATGTTACATATGATACCTGAAATGGACATTTGATACATGTCATGCCTGAAATGGACATTTGATACATATGATGCCAGAAATGGACATTTGATACATGTCATGCCTGAAATGGACATTTGATACATATGATGCCAGAAATGGACATTTGATACATGTCATGCCTGAAATGGACATTTGATACATGTCATGCCTCAAATGGACATTTGATACATGTCATGCCTGAAATGGACATTTGATACATGTCATGCCTGAAATGGACATTTGATACATGTCATGCCTGAAATGGACATTTGATACATGTCATGCCTGAAATGGACATTTGATACATGTCATGCCTGAAATGGACATTTTATACATGTCATGCCGAAATGTTTTAAACCTAAACAATTTACTGATCTAGATGCTGAAACTGTTCAACGTATACAATATTATAAACCTATTTTTTATGCAATTACTGCTCGTATAGACCTTACCTGTAGACAGTATTTACATAGTTATTTCCTCATCGCCGACAGGTGTCAGCAGTAAAGTCAGACATGAAGGTACTGATTAAGCCAGGTTACCAAGCATGTAAACTTAGTAGGTTTGATTATAAAAAGACAGGTTAACCTTGCACACTCATTTTAAATTACTTAATTCATTTGATGAAGCTAACACAAGCAATGCCATCCCAGTTTCATTTAAAATATAACTTGTAATGAACAAAAATATCATTATGTTTTGCTCTTTGTCCTCTACCGGGAGATCACCTCTCCTTAGGTTATATATATATATATATATATATATATATATATATATATATATATATATATATATATATATATATATATATATATATATATATATATATGCTTAACGTATTGTAATAACACGCTACTGCAAAATGTTTGATATTTTTCTGCGTATCTTAAAATCAATGAATGATTTTAACTATGGAAGTATCTTGCTGTTGAAATAAAATATTCGATATAAACTGTATTTAATAAATTGATAAAATATTACATTGTTCTATTGCATGTCTTTTCTGCATTTATCCAATTTCTGCACTACACCAATTTACATTTATCTGCTTCTTTGTTCTTTCGTTCATCAAATTTTTGTAGTAATCATTATTATACAGACTTGTTGAAACATTGCTTAATATTCTGATAAAAGTATTACACACTTAAATAATAATTAAATACTCAAATAGCTCCCATTGCAGTGGTTTGGACAATAAGTTAGCAATACACAGTTTGGTTAAGTCTTAAGGCATGAGTGTGATACAGGAAGAGATAATGATGATAAGAATGTAACAATTGGCAGCAAAGCTTGCTTCCTTACCTTCATTACTGTGTTAACAAGGTTACACGATATGCAAAAATGATAGAAAGAAATGGCTGGTCTCTCTTTATCTTTATCAAATTTTATTGTACACAGGAATGGGTGGTTTTGACAAACGTTTAGCTGGCAAAGAGGTTTAAAAGTAAAAAAAAAAAACAACTAGATTTAATTGGACAAATAACCATGGTCCAAATTCTTGTAGTAAGAAAACTTCAAATTTACATGTCATATTCTGACTTGTTAACCTACGTATTTTTCGTAACTTCAATATAAACAATTATGACATTTTATCATGTGACTTTTTATCCTGCACCTTTTCCATAATCAGAATTTTTATGTGACATTTTGTTCTACGATTGTGTATCTCAGCCATTATATCCTCTTTCACTCTCACTGCCCCAAGATGTTAGAAGGGCTTGGCTGTGATTCAGTGTGTGTGTGTGTGTGTGTGTGTGTGTGTGTGTTTGCGTGTGTGTATGTTGGTGTATGTGTTTAATTTTTAAGTACTTTAAAGTGTTCTCATATTAAGTCGGCTAAAACTTTGCATCATTCGCATATTCAAGGTGTTATGTGTGCTTTATCTGAAAGAACATAACTAACTGACGATTGCAATATTTTAAACATGCGTTAAAACCATTTGGCATCTTACATTTGCAGATATAACTTTTCATCATTATGTTGCTATTTATATCCAGTAGCAACGCTTGATGATCGTTCAGTGATTCGATTGTTTTCTAAAGCAATTGATCATGGCTAAAATTTAAGGACCAGACTAAAATAGGATTAAATTGAAAGAAGACTTAGTAGGCATAGCCCATGGATTCTATTTTACAGACTTTCTGATAATGATAATCGTTTGTAATTTTGAAAGAATTTTCAGCCGTTTTGCTGTAAAACATAACTTATCTACTCACATAAACCTTTATATTGACATTACTGCTTGAATTAATACCTGGTATTAAGAATCATCAGGTCGGAAATAATTGTTTCTCACAAAAATTCTAGAGGTGAATTAGCACCTTGATGACCGACGATCACGTGATATGAATATGGCCGCGCTCACGCAAACAATTCTAGAAAGTTTATACTAGGTGTATTTGGCGAGTTCACCTGAAAAGATAAGACAGATAGAAGTCTAGATTTCATTGTTGTTAATGGTAGGCCGTTTGTTATAGCCTGCTCGTCTAGATGGATCCACGGCTATTCTCTCAAAGACGTCGTTCACGTAGCTGTTCGTTATCGACATATCCTTGATGGAATTGTCAGAGTTTCGATGCACTTCATTCAAAACTTTGTAGCGATATATGCCACACGATTCCTTCTCCTTTTCCTCTCGTGTTTCTTACTCCCAGACGTAGACTTTATGATGGACGTTTTAGCTACAACCTTTTTATGCTCACTTCCAAGTCCATCCCAGATTATACGGCTGATTTGATTTTAGAGGTGACCCTACAAAAAAAAAACATTTCAATTACCATTATATATGGTGTTTGTTTTTTACTTTAGACACGTTTTACTATATTGCTTCATATTAATGATTTTCAGGTTATTGGTATTGGAGTTCAGATAAATTTATATAAGGCTCCAATAATATTTAAAATTATCAAATAGATGGATACATTTTAAAAATATTAGGTATAGTTTAGGGATTTATGAGGTAAAATTTCCTTTAGAGTTCAATGTGATTTTTTTTATTAAAATGTTGTTTCTATTTACTTTCAAGAATCTTAAAATACTTATATTTACTCTAGCTAATTTTGTGATATATTGTTTAATATAATTGCTTATCAATATGATGACGTCAGAGTTCAGATAAATTTGTAGTGAGATTCCTTTTCTCCAGAATATTTGCTCAATGTTCAAATAATAAATGTTAAACTTTCTAGGTTGGTACTCCCTCACCTTCGATCGATTGTCTGATTGTCAGGTTTCATTACCCTTCTTCCTAAAGTTTATATTTGACTTTTGCTCTTTATTCCAGCTTCCTGTATTTTTTTAAAAAATATATATTATTGTAGTCTATTTTAGATAGGTATTGATTCCAAGTTACATTTTTTGTCTTATCATTTGTTGTGTAATGTGTGTGTGCATGTCTGCTTTCATATTTACCTGTTTCGTTTTCGGATTTCTTATAGAGAAATTTATGTATTGTACACACACACACACACACACACACACACACACACACACACACACACACACACATATATATATATATATATATATATATATATGTATGTATGTATGTATGTATGTATGTATGTATGTATATATATATATATATGTATGTATGTATGTATGTATGTATGTATGTATGTATGTATGTATGTATGTATGTATGTATGTATGTATGTATGTATGTATGTATGTATGTTGTACAATTTTGCTTGTTGGATTCTCTTGTTATATATGAGGTCTTTAAGGCGTTTGTGTTTCATTGTACAATGGATCAGGTGGTAAGCTGATGCACTCCAACCAACCAAACAATGTTTTCTGACTTAAGTGTACACTAGACTAGAGCATATCTACGTTGACCGTTCAGTCTATGCAAACTGTGTTGTTGCTTGATGAAGAAGTCTGTGTTTGTGAATCAATGTGCAAACATGTGTTATCTTGCTTGAACTCGTACCTCCAGTTACCTTGACAGTGTAATTTGGTGGTATTAATATATCATATTCGAAAACGAGGCATGCTTTACCATTAGCCTTGACGGTCAAAGCAATTCGTTTCCTGGATAGTGAGAAAATTAGTTGTTTTACCTCAACCGCGATGGAAGTCAACTCATGTGCGATTGTGACAGGTATAGCTAGACAGTCGTCTATTTGCTTATAAATTAAACCATTCGTTGTAGAAAAGTATATCGCTTTTGAGAACTGATACGAATTGTATCCCTTTGAGCTAGGTTCTTGGGTTATTCAATATTCAAAACATGCCTAAAGGCATATGAAATTTTGGTTCCTGAGCCTCAACGAATAGCCATGCACGGCTTCTTTTAATTTTCTGTTTATCACATACTTCTTATACTTGCCGGCTGTCTTTTAGACTTGGAAAGTTGAGCAACTAATTAATCATCATGGCGTGAACGAAATAAGATCGATTATTATTTTTAACGTGGTGATTTATTTATTTAAAAAATGGATTTAATTTAGTACTACTATTAACAAATATTTTGGCAGCTATCTTTGAAACGGATGCAGGAAATCGCGGGTTCGAAACCAGGACGAATCATGCCAAAGACTTATTGAAATGGTACTAGCAGCTGCTCACTTGGCACTCAGCATTAAGAACTTCTTGTTATGCATGGTCGGTCTGGTGTCAGGATAATGTAACTTGGTGGCACGTCATTCTACCTGTCTACGGCATGATGCCCTAGTGCTAGACATCACTATAAATTGTCACTATAAAAATCCAAAACACACACACACACGCACACACACACACACACACACACACACACACACTCGAATCAATTGCCCAAAGACTACTTGGAACAAACGGTTACGCCTGTCAGCATATGGATTATTTACTCCACAGTGACTTTTCACAAATAAAACTAAGGTTATCAGGCATAATATTCCTTGGGTTTATACATGCTACTAGCAGAACATCCCGGTTAAGCGCAGTGAAAAACACCACAATATATACATGCACTTATTGAAGGTAATTTTAAAGTACTGAAGATGTACAATCTACATTGAATAACTTGTAAATTTGTTTCTAACTTGCTTTCACTTTTTGAGTAATGATCACGTTCAGATTGGTGGTAAAATTGGAAAGCTGAAAATCAAAGAAAGAAAATGATAAAGTAGAGCAATTGTAAAAACAAAATGGAACATTAAGGAAATATCATTAAGATACCGCATGAAGTTTTGTTCCATTGAACTGTATATCTTTAGACAAGCTCAAAGATAGATGAAAGAATGGACTGGGCCTCCAAATTTCTATAATTTTAAAATGCAGTAAGTCTGATAGACTTGGATATCAACATGAGATTCGGTATGCACAGATGTCGAAGCACGAGTGTGGGAAGTATGGATATGAGAGAAGAAAAAAGGTCAAAAGAAAAAAAAGCAACTTGAATATATGCTAGCTCACGAGTTATATCCCTTAGACTGTATTTCATAGCTAGATACATATGGAACCACGGTTTATATATTAATGACATCCTAGTATAAGTTATGCTCATTTTCGTTACTAAAAGGTCTGTATTTAACTTTTATCTTTTTTGTCTTCCTTTGGAGAGAGTTTAGCATTTAATTATCGTTCATTAAAGCATATGTGCTATTAAAGGGGTTGATGTACAGGAATTAGAATTTGCACTCGGCCTAAATCAGTTACAATTGTCATGCATATTTACCAATGGAGTTTCCACCTGCGTTATTAATAGTCTGTGCTGAACAGCTAAAAGGGAACTTAGCTTTGTGGATTATAGTTTAATTCTCAAAAGGAAAGCTTGTTCTTTGTGCATTGGGTTATATAGTGAAAGATGTGATGCTGAACGCTTGTATTCTTTAGAATCCTGGTAAGCTAATTTGTTCTTCTTTCTCGCTCTAACAAAGAATGGTAATTATTTGCTTCCCCCAAATCTATTTAATGCTTAAATATGTTGTAACAAAACTGTTATTGACACTAAGAAAAAAAAACATCTGGCCGTTAAACAATTCCAGCCTTATTATTTCAATAATGACATCCTGCCTCTTGCCTTCTATTTCAAGAAAGGAAAAATTGTCATAAGTAAATATGCCACAACTATGCTGGGAAAGAAAAAAAAATTCCACAATTCCCGTGCATAATATTGAACGGTCAGCACCCAGTACTGGAGCCCAATCCGATCGCAGACTTAATGCGCTCAAGCGTGATAATGTTTAATACCTTAAATGGCCGACTACTGACGGTAAAAAAGACATTTCGTTTTCATTTCGCTTTTAATGTAAATCGGTTAAAACATATTTTACATTCATAAACTTTAGAGAGAACATTATTGAAAGACATTGTTGCAATTTCTTTTTCCACATTTCATAAAATTCTGTAAGTTTAATAAAATAATAAAAACTATACAAAAATTGCATTCTTCCAGCGCTGAAAGGCATTCCCATGAATTTTTTAAAGCTTTATTGGTATCTAATGTTTAAATTAGATACTTGTATTGATATACAAGTATCTAATTTAAACATTAGATACCAATCGGATAGTTGATAGCTTAATACCGTTTTGTCTTGTAAATTTGCTTTAACACAGTCATAAACACATATTGTTACATATCGTAATTATCAGATTCTTTACAACAATTACCGCTTTTATCTTTAGAATTGAACCACATTGTCATATGTTACAACGTTTCTGCTGATAATCAAATTCAGACTTTGAGAGGAGGCGATGCGATCATAACGCAACGATCAATAATCACGATGATTAACTGTTACAGTTCAGTTAGGTATTGACTTGGGTACGTTTCGGTTTGGGTACATCTTTGCTTGGGGACGTTTCGGTGTGGATACGTTTTCACATGTTCCCCTTCTTTCATAATGCAGGATATTAAATTTTAACCCAAGCTAATTAATCCCTAATTAGCAAACATAGATATTTGTATTTCAAAGTATAATGAATTGACGATTCCGTCCACCCTTCACTCAAAAGTAGCCACACTGTACCTACACTATCCCATTTATCGATTACAGGCGTAATTATGGTGCAATTGTAATGCAGATTTTGGGGGCAGGGGCCAAATTTTATGTACAAATTTAATGCTGCAATCAGTGACCTAGTACAAAAAAAATCATAAAAGATCAAATACACAAGTGAGGTCAAGAAGGTCCATATTTTGAGATACCTATATTAAAACAAAGCATACAAATATTATCCACTTGACCAGAGAAGTCAGTGGCAGTTCATAGCAGAAGTTTATGCAACCCAACCCAAAATTTAAACCTGCAATTTTAGTGTCTGAAGGTCATTTGTGACACCATGTGGTGCTTACAGTGCAAGCACAAGCCCTTTTCCTAGATGACAATTCTGCAAAACATTGTGTACTAAACAGGCTGATACAATCGAAACTAGTTGTCATTCAAGCCGTTTTTTTTATTTAGATATTCTACTTGCCCAAAACCCACACGTTTACTGCTATGGGAGGCAAGCTAGCTCTTCTTCCTAGACAACTATTGGTATTTCAGTATCAACATAGTGCAGAGTATCTATGGAAGGTGTACAAGCCTGATATCAATTTTAAGAACACAAGGCCAAAACACCTAGTTCACAAATATATCCATATCTTTAATTAGTAAACAACAATTGCTGAAAAAGTCACACCATAGCCTTAAGTTAAGAAATTTGCCAAGTGCCAAATTACGAAACTGGACCCTGCCACCTTTGATAGTTACATAAACCGTTTATGTTACACAGTAGGTGGAGCTATTTCATCTCAGGCGATCCATCTGTATGTACCAGCCCTAATATTTTCTGCATGAAGTGATAACAAGAGTAAAAAGCGTTACTAAATTCGGAACTATCTCGGTCATCTGTGCAAGACAAAATTATGCGTCGGATAAATATCGGTGCTGTAAGGAAGCACTTCATTTTCTCAACACAATGGTGACTGTTAAGAACTAGATGTAATACATGGCTTTAGGTATGAAATAAGCAAATTAATCTAACGTATATCTTAGGGGTAGTCATAAAAGTCTAAAATAAAAATTAATCACTTGCATTTTAATATTACATTTAGTATGTGCCGTGTATTCGTCAGTCTCGGTTGTTAATGATCAAAGACTACGTGTATAGAAGGGACAGATATATTTACATGAAGCAAAGTTACAGCTGAAACAATGTTTGCTCAATGCACATTTATAAAAGCATTTTTATATATTTTCTTTTCAACTGGATTTTGGCGTTATCTTACAAGTTCTTTCCATTATTACTCGCTGGATGATATTGAACTTTGTAATCTCAAGGGCTACTCTTGAAGAACAATACTAGGTTTTATCTCATGATACATGAGGTCTAGCAGGAAGTGTATGCAGTACGAATTTCGTAAAAAGGAAAACGGTCACTTTTTCGTATAATGAGGCTTTGTTCCTTATAAAGCTTTGATATAAATGATAAAAATGTACATTTGAAAGTTGACACAGGCAAATGAATATAGTCATATTTATTATGTCTTCAAAAAATAGTAAAATATAAATGGAATGTAGGAGAACTTTTAAGTTATTAATGGTTTGCAGACTGGCAGATGGATGGGAGAGATATCGGTAGTCAGCAGGTAAAGCTAGAAGGTCACAGAGGATGTGGTCTTGTCCCGTAAATTTATGTCTCTGGGGTACTGAAACAAAAACTTTATGATAATACAACAAACCAAAGAGGTTTCTTTGACCAAACGATGTTAACTCTGGCGCAATGTCATATGTTTCCCGATTCTAAAAAACTACCGTAGAACTACTTTTGTGAACTGGAAATACAAACACCACCATACTAAGTGTATGACCACAAACCTCACAACTCAACATTTGTCTGTCAGCCTCACAACCAGATGGTTTCTACTCATTAAATTTCGGTAACGTACCGCCGGTATTTCACTCCGTGAAACTATAACTCATTCGCCTAATACAGGGAACTAATTTTACTACGCCACCTTAGACCAATCCAATCACGATTTTAAGCCACATTTCGCCTGTAACAATACACCATATTTACCAGCAAAGCAACAATCAACAGCGCCTACCGACGATAGAACAGTCCAGTCTCGTTTATTGGTTGTATGATTGACCAATCTCCAATCATAAATACTGCAACTGGAAATACACAATCAACCTACACAATTAGATTTGAATAGGGACTACTGAGCAACAGTGACACTTATGCGGCTCTGACCCGAATTCACAAAAAGTAAACCATGATATCATGAAGTCTCACTAACACTTCACGTCGTTACGTTTGCTAGTAGTACTTAGTTAATTGTTCTGGCCGAGGACTATTTATTCATCACCGACCTCCCCATAATCAACAAGTAATCACACAATATCAAAATATCCTTAAAATGGAGTACTATATTCAAATGCACAAACTCCAGTTTTAAAATAATAATATACCACGAAATCAAAGTCTTTGATTTAGCTCAGCCGATAGTAAAGCGACCATAGTCGCCTCATATTTACTGTCATTACATTGGTAGTTATACTATCAGGATTTGTTATTGCTTCCCGAGAAACAGGTTGCTGGAATGTTGCCAAGGGTAATAATTGGGGAATCTTTTCTTCTTTAACATAGTGAACAATAACGTTTAATGTCTTTTGTGATGGATATATAAATCAAGAGACAACTTTGAAAATCAGCCCGGGCATCAGCCATATGGGACTTATCATCTCATCTGTCACAAAGACTGAAATACCTGGACTGAATACAAATACAAGCATGCTTATGTGCATCTTCGCTAGTCAAGGTTTCGATATGTTAACCTTGCCTTATCGATCAGATAAATCAGTACTTCGCGTTGCCACGCATCCAATCAAAGTCAAATTGTTCAAATATAAACACTGTTCCTACATGGTCAAGACAAGGAAAGCAGCAAAATTGGAATGAATAAATAAATGAACCATTTTCCACTTACATGGTACATGTATTTTTTTAAAGTCAATTACCTCCACTAACACGCCGATGTTTGACATTGATATTCGGGCATCAAAAGTCGATTATCATTTATTTGAAAATGGCTTAAATAAGTATTAACTTCATTAAAAGTCATGTATCTCGTTTTCTCTGTTTCTTAGTAGAGGATTTACCATAGAAGAGATTGATTTTATTTTGATGAAGCGTCCTCGAGAGGATAACAACAAATCTAGGTACAATGAATCTGAGCAATAAGAATAAAAAAAAATTCTGTGACGTCAGTAAGAAGGAAAATAAGTATATCAGCATTAGGAGTCTGTATTTTACATTTTTAAGTAGCTTTAACAATTATTTATGTTATATCGCTAAGATGTCTGCAATGTGGAAGTTTATAGTGCTGTCTAGTACTGGGCATCATGTCCCACCCAGTCATATTATCCAGATACAATGTGATGCAGCTGCTAGTACCATTTTATAAATCTTTGGTATGACTCAACCGGGGTTCAAACCCACGATCTTTCGTGTCCGAGACTGACCCTCTAGACACTTAGGCCACTGATGCGGTCTCAACATTAGGAATAAATGATTTGTTGATGCAGGCCATACAGGTGACACTTGTATTGAAAAGAATATTGCCAGAATTTGATATAAAAGACAAAATGACGTTTCTAGAGTACATGATAAACCAGCTTAGTTGAAGCTCCATAGTAAACTCTACCTCTGACAAGTTGGTAGCTGATAAGGATTTACCAATATACACAGACCTAAATGTAAAGAAACTATTTATATTTATTAGCTGAGGACTTGAACATTAAATAATTACTATTTTTTTAAGACAATATGTAGATCAAGCTGAGTAAGAATACGATATAGGGTATTTTGCATATTCTCAACATTATTCTGATGATATCGTAAAGTTTATTCCATAAAAGTTTTATTTCTTTGCAAGAATTGAGAGGATAATCAACGAGTTGTATGTTAGATATACGTTCTAAAAGTTTATATCATATAGAAAGTACCTTCCCCACCTTCTTCTTTGTGAGCCGTAATGGTGTTTTAGTTCTTGACAGATATATTATTTTTTCAATTAAATTCAAGATTGCTGATATAAGATTTTAAAATCATTGCCTTAATTATTGCTATTTTTTATTATTTATAATGTCGCTCTTCCTTAAAGCTCGTGGTGTAGAAACTGAACTATTTTCCATCGCGTCACTCTTAACTATTTGAGGTAGAGTATCAGGTTTAATTTATTACCACCCAATCCAGTGACGGCCAGAGGGTCAAACTGATAAAAAAAAAACAGGATGGATTTACTGGAGGATATTGCACTGCATCTGATGCCCACAAGAAAAGAATACTAAGTTTTGGGCCACACTTTAGCACGTTTTTATTTACAAGGACTTCCAAGCATGCCGTAGAAAAAGTAAAATAAACATATTCACATATTCAACGCCATTTTAAAGTACTGAAGGGATAGAATCTGCATCAAATAACGTGTACAATTGTTTCTAATTTGCTTTCACCTGTGTCTGTACTGATCACGTTTTGACAGGATGTACAACTGGAAGGGTCGAAAATCAGAAAAGGAAATAATATATGCCAAAATAAAGCAACATAACAGTTTATAGAAACAAAACGGAAAGCACTTATGGAATATTAAGGAGACTAACATTAAGATATCTTAGGAACTTTTGTTCCTCTATACCGTGTATTTTTCGAGACATGATGAAGAGGTGATAGCATGTGCTTGACCTCCAAACTTAGTGTTTTCTTTTAATATTGAGACTATGGGACAGAGATCAACGTGGAGTTTGGAAGGCGATGGTGATGAGTCATGTATATGCATACAGACTTGATATTAAAAAGGAATGATAAGAAAAAATTGGAATATGTGTAGTTTTTTGCAAATCATGAATTATGTTACGTTACATAATAAAAACTACACAATTATTTTTACAGCTCTTTTCCATGAATATCAATCTTGTGGATTTTAATTTAAAAATGTAAAGATAAAAAGTAAACAAGCAAATGATCAGCATCAACTGTAGCGCAGTACATTACATAACACTACCTTGCATGACCGACGACTTATAACGACGACGACTACTATGATAATAATAATAATAATAATAATAATAATAATAATAATAATAATAATAATAATAATAATAATAATAATAATAATAATAATAATAATAATAATAATGAAGAAGAAGAAGAAGAAGAAGAAGAAGAAGAAGAAGAAGAAGAAGAAGAAGAAGAAGAAGAAAATCATTCCCATACCTAACTTCTCCAGGTTGTCTCAACGAAATTGGGAACATTTATAATAATAATAATAATAATAATAATAATAATAATAATAATAATAATAATAATAATAATAATAATAATAATAATAATAATAATAATAATAATAATGAAGAAGAAGAAGAAGAAGAAGAAGAAGAAGAAGAAGAAGAAGAAAAGAAAATCATTCCCATATCTAACTTCTCCAGGTTGTCTCAACGAAATTGGGAACATTTATTATTATTATTATTATGATTATGATTATGATTATGATTATGATTATTATTATTATTATTATTATTATTATTATTATTATTATTATTATTATTATTATTATTATTATTATTATTATTATTTGTATTTTAGAAAACGATGCTTCTTTATTATATGAATTTATGTTTATTATAGGAGCTAGATTCTAGCACTGTCAAGAATAAGCCATTTAATTTTCTAGCCTTCAACTATTTAAGTTCCTAGGGGTGTTGGCTTAGCATTTTCGTGTAAATTAGGACGTGTTGTTTACGTTGTTGTTTTGTTGGGGGTTTTTTTTCCTTTTATCTCGGGATAATTTCTCAAGCTAACATGATGGTCAGAATAAATTATTTTGTCTGCAAATCATAGCAACAGCATACATCTTCAATGTCGATCCTTAATAAAATAAAGTTGTATAAAAAATATTGAAGGGAAATTTGAGGAACTTTAACTTTATATGACATACAACGTAACGAGTTATGTCCCCTATGTATATTTCCGTTAGGTGGTATAAATAGAATAATAATTTTTCCAGAAATGACATCACAGCGTGAGTTACGTACAGCTGCATTAATTTCAAGGTCTGTGTTCAACTTGTCTCTTCTTGTCCAGTGAATTGATTGTCTTTATTCGATACAGGTTTACATTAAATTTACAATGAGCTGCATACACTGTCAAAATTTCATGTACCGAAATTGGAATTTGCACTCCGCATAAATCAGTCGTAACTGTGTCGCGTACTTACCAATGGAGTTTCCACCAAGGATATTAATAGTTTGCACTGGACCGTTACAGGTAAATTAAGCATTTATGGAGGATTGTTGATTCGGATTGTAAATTCATTGGATTATATAGTTAAAAATTCTTTAGAAGCAGGTACTCTCTCTCTCTCTCTCTCTCTCTCTCTCTCTCTCTCTCTCTCTCTCTCTCTCTCTCTCTCTCTCTCTCTCTCTCTCTCTCTCTCTCACACACACACACGCACACACACTCACATACACAGACACACTCTCAAGCTCAACGCTAATTATTTGCCGCACAAATAATCCAGCTTCCATATCGTGCTAAAAAAATGATATTCGTAAGAAGTAAAGAAATTTAGTCGTAAAATAAAATTATTGAATTAAAATGTTTCAATAAATGGCATTTTATTACAGTTCAATTAAAAAGTATTGTTTTGAATTAAAGTATAAATAAAAATGTGTTGGGAAGGAAAATATCGCCATGACTCTGAGGCCTGAAATTTAACAAAATTTCCTTGTAGCCAGCAGGATTAGTAGACTGCAAACTTTGCCTGCTGAATCTTCAATAGTCTTTCCCATAAAAAAAATAAATCTCGATTAACACTTTCATTTTATAAATATCACAATCATTCATAATTAAGAAGTTAAAATGTTGCGTTAGAAATCATCTAGACAATTTGCAAATATCCACTTTAAGTTCACAAGGAACAACATGGTCCTCCAGAAATAATCTGCAAAATATGTTGACTCAGTAAATGTTTTAGCGCCTCGTCATCCCCCCCCCCACTAACTTCAAAAGAGAAAAAGAGAATTGCCTTATTCGCATTGTTCATTACATATCTTAACTAAACAAACGGACGATTTAAAGCCATACTCGTTGTGCTAAAGCGAAAGCAGAGTGAGAAGATTTTTTAATATCGCCGTATAGACATGGAACGGGTTTTCGCAACAACAGGCAAACAAAACATGTAAAGATTTGTACAGCTACGTTTAAAAATATGATTTGTAAAATCTTCATTTATTATAATCATCTAGAGGAGAAATTTAATCTCTGGAATTTACGCGATAAACTCAGAAAGAATTTAGAAAATTTTGTATCATGGCGTAAATAAACGCTGTTTGGTGGCAGTTGAAACTCAGCATGCCATCCGATTGTTCAAATTATGAAAACTACTAATGGTTTGCACGCGAGAGACTAAACAACTTCCTGTCAGATTATGACAGGAAGTAGTTTAGTCTCTCGCGTGCCGACCATACTGATAATATTGAATTCCGACTATACACAAAATTAACGTACGTGCCTAATATTCAAGCATTGACCAATCCAATGTCGGAATGTGCAACTGTGTTTGAACATGAAAATATTTTGAAAACTTACAGGAGGATATATGACACTAAATGTATACTACCTTTGATTTTAATTTGCACCAGAGGTAATAAGGCATAACATTCAATTTGACCTTTCATTGAGATAGCATGAGCCGACAAGGGACACAACTCCTCCCGTACATCGGCCTCAATTTCATGTCCTTCTTGACTGGCATCTTGGGGGTGTTCTACTACGCTGTTTATTACGTTTATTCTCATTGGTTGTTTAAAATTAACTTCTTATATAAACTCTTAATAAATTAAACTCAAAGTGCAGTCACATTAAGTTAAAAAAAAAACGTACTGGAATCGAGGATTTTCATAGCTCTGAAGCGAATTCAACGAACAATATATACCTTTAAAGATTTTTTGTGTAATTACCGTAAGAAAGAAGCATGTAAAAGTTTAATTTATGAAAATATGCCGAAATTGTGTTTTTTATGATTTTTTTCAAACAACATCAACATAATACTGTTTAAGAATTAATTATTTTTGTGCCAAAAAGTGGTACTATACCCAACCTTTTTTTTGTTGAGATATCAAAACCAAATTTGGCACATTCATAAAGACTATTTAGCTGTTTATAAAACGCTATATTTTTTATTTGGACCAAAATAAGATTTTCTAGGCTTTTCTAAAAAATATATTATAATTATAGCAATTTTTAAACTGCTCTTTTGGGGTTAGCTTGGGGCAAATGAACTAGAGACAGAAAATTGTAATATGGATAAATAACTACATGAATGTTGCTACAGATATACCTTTTGTGAAGGAACATTTTAATTTATAGGGCCTGTATTCAAAGAATGAGAAAATTATGACAAAAATATTTGAACTTTCGTTGTTTGAAAATTCGTAATATCAATATAAGTACTTAACAATCGATGAAAAACGCAAGCAAATGATTTTCAAGACACAAAAACAGTTTATTTACGCTGTGTTTGTCTCCATCTTGTCTGACAAATGTTCTCACTTCATTCTAAGCATGTCATTGTACAAGAAATGCAGTATTCAGTAAAACCTGTAAGTAGATCTTTGTCTATTTACAGCGTATTACTAAGTAAGGCATTTTTCCTCTCCAAAATACTAAATGTCAGAGATATCAACCATGCTAAATACTCTTTTAATTTAAATATACCCACAGACCAAAGATCAGAATGAAAGCTTCTTTTGATACCACTAAGGCTTCCCCTGAAATATCTTTTGCAATTTCTTGTGCGACATTTCATTTTAAAAACATGTTCTATGAAACATTTTAACTTTATATATGACATAACTTCCTGTTTTGAAACAAATGACGATCAATTATTTCTAATTTTAAAATTGCATTTTTGTGTTGTAGTATTTAAAAGAAACTTTTAATATCAGTGGGATAATTCACGTGACATATTTTGTCTTGTAAAGCTGCATTACAAATTGAGATATAGGTACAGTTTCTACATGGGTTAATGGTCGTAATATCTGATAACATTATTTTGTATTGCTATTGTTACTATTAACATTAGAACTGAACCAGGTTGTCGTTGTTTTACAAGATTTTTTTTACAGTTAATCAAATTTAGATTTCGAAACGAAATCTTTGCGATCATGACGCCTTAATCACTTATCGAGCATCTTAACGGTGATTTAAATACTTTTTCCACTGCTATTATTTATCAAGGTAAAACTAATGTTGAATCAAATTGTTTATGATGCCAGAATTTTCTGATAGAAGTCAATCAACTGTTTCATCTACATACATATAAGCTTGAGATGAAAACAACATTTAAACAAAGAAAACATTTAGAAAAAAAGTACACAAAGAAATGGATTTTCAAAATAGATGATAAACCAGAAATGTTTTGATATAATGTAATTTAATCAATAGGTCAACAAAACATGAAAATCCAAAGTTTACACAAGTTCTGAATGCCTATTCCCTAACAGAAAAGTACCCACTAAAATAGAAAAACCGTGTCAAACTATATCCTGTTTTGACAGCATTATTTGCCAATGAATAAATGTTTTTTTTCTTGTTTTACTTGGACTTTTTTGTCCCAATTAGAAATTTAGCTCCATCACTATCTCACGAACTTGATTTCCAATTTTTATTTGCGAGCATTAAACAAAGACGTCACAGCTCGCTGTCTTGTGTGTGTGTGTGTCTGTATGTGTGTGTGTGTGTCAATTATTGTATCATGTCCCACCTAGTCATATTATCCTGACACCAGGCCAACCAGTCCTAATGGCACCCTCTTAATGTTGAGCGACAGGCGAGGTGTCTGCTTGTACTATTTTAAAAAGTCCTTGGTATGACTCGACTGGGGTTTAAACCAGCGACCTCACGCATTCGAGGCTGGCGCCCTGCAGCAGGGAAGGTGAACATACCATTTGCCTGAGTCCTTTTTTATGAAAAATAAAGGTTCCTACAAATGGCTGAAAACAAGGTCAATAACATCAAACCGAAGCTTGTAACCGAATATATTTCCATACGGTTAAGAACAGATAATAAATCGTTTGCGTTAGATCACATCGTTGACGTACTTTTTCTTTACATTTGTATGCGATTTCGTTTACTTACCGGGGCACTCAGTTTTTTTTTTTCGTTCACCTTCCCTGCTGCAAAAATTTTTTTATTCAGACCTATGCGATATCTGGATCTTGGGTCGTGTAGATTTATTGTTATAAATCCGAACGGAACAGCTTGTGCTGTTGAAAAAAGATTTTAACTTGATCATATCCATATCCTTGAACACCAAGTCTAATAAATATTTTGTAGAGTATAATTATCTACTCCATTAAACACAACCAAAACATTACAGTTATCTCTGATAACTTTAGGCATTTGTGTATATGGTTGTGTAACATAAATCAAGTCAGTATTTTTATGTCTACCTCTGGAAAATATTCTAGCTGGATTTGATTGTTTGTCCAGCATCACATCATCATATACTACTAGATTATTAATAAATCCATCTAGGTCATCTACAGATGGGGCTTCATCAATATCGGTGATAAAATCAATAATATCGTCACCGTCTTTATTAATTGATTTCGCTTTCTCGTTTAAATCCTTAAGTACTTACTAACAATGCTGATCATCTACAGACGGTGCTATTAAATAGTGTTTGCTTCATCATCACAATCTCATTATCAATTAAATTATTAAAAAATAGCTGTGTCTTACCTGATCATCACCTCTTCTCTCCAGTTTGGGGTAAATCCTTTTTTAATTTTTTTGTGAAAATTCTAACTCGATCACAAAAATTCTAACTCGATCACTAACTTCAAATTTATATCTGCGATATATGTTTTCCTTTGCAAGAATCTAATTTTTAATTGTGTCACTTGGTCACATTTTAATTGTATTGTGCTTCGTGTTATTATAATTACCAAGAATCTGCTGTAGATCGTCTATTTATTTATTTGCGTTTTAGCTGTCAAATGTTTATGTATCAGCTCGTTTAGCTTGCGACTAAATCGCTCGACGACGACACTTTCTCATTCGTTTCCTGTAACATACCCTTTTATTTTATTTTGTTCCAGAAATTGCTCAAAATATTTATTAAAACACTCCGCTCCGTGATCAGACCAGACCTTATTCGGCCTTCGTTCCATACTAGCAATGATTTGTTTTAACGCAACATTCAGTTTCATCCGAAACAGGTACACATAAATGCGTATTTAATAAAAGCATCTATGACGTTGAAAAGATATTTCGAGCCAACGTTAAATGTACTAAGGCCTGCCACATCAACTAAATCTATCGCCCAGATATCGTCAACGGAATATGAGACAAAATTATGTCTCGGAATTGTTTTTTAAGTTTATGTAATTGAGACACAAGATCGTCGCATAATTCATTTCCATGACCTAACCTATATTTTGTTCCTATGATTGTTTGAACCAACCTTCTATCAACCGTTCTCGTATATTTGCAGGTTTCATATCGCGTATTTCGTCTAGCATTACCAAATCACAGTCTGATTTTGATAGACTGTTATCAGGACGGCCTATATCACGATAACAAATATCAAGAGGCATTGGTTCTTGTCCTGGTAATGGATTATCGTTTTCGTCAAGTTGTTTGTCCGGTGGATTGTACAGCCAATTATATGTATGGCCAGGCAATGTGCAACCAGTCCTCGGCCTTGGTAATTTTCCAATAAATTTGTGGATGCCTCTGCCAATTACCTCAAGTCAACTGCATGATTGAGAGTATGTAGCAATTTCGTCTTGTTCTATACAAAGATCTTTATCACAATTACAATTTCATTTCATTTTATGCTTTGATAGTCAAAAAACAAATACCTTTGTTAATTAATCATATACTAAAATAATCTTTTCAGGTCAAATACCAGATTCAGTTGTCGATTTTAGAAACATACTTTTGTTCTACCGCAAACAAATGTTTTTTAACATCATTCTATTATTTTTTGTTTCTTGTCTTGTCGTTGTTTTAGTTTGAGTATTGGAGACATTTTGAGACAGTATTTTGACATGTTGCTTAGTTTAGATAAAATTAATTGCAATCTCGTCTTTAAATTGAGAAGGTTGATTAACAAACTAAAATAAATTTTAAAAAAATTAAATTTAGGCTGGGAAATTGTCGAATAAACATAACACAATAATAACAACAAGCTGATGTTCCAACCGCCTGTAGTTCATTAGACGAGTAATTTATTTTTGTAATTTTTTAAAAAATATAATTTTTAACATTACTCGGTACATTACTTCTGGTATATTATCTAATTCGTCTTTGGAATATACTCAACGAGAGTAACATTCAGTCTTGATATAATTTCCAAATTGCTGAAACTGGTGCCTCGTAGCGTCATTCCACGTCCTATTCCAAGCAGGTTTGGAGTTGGACTGCCTGCTAACTCCGCTAGCAGTGGAGCGAAAGAAATAATTCCTCACTGTTTAGTTTTACTGGCGACGTCTTCCTTTTTAGATTATGTAGCTGGCAATTTCTTTCTAGCTGCCATTATATTCCATCGCCGAATACCGCCTTTTTAGTTGCTCCAAATACTGCTCCTGACATTGTTGCTAGTTCCTGTGTCCCTAACACAGGCAGAATCTTTGGGAAAAATTACAGAACGTTATCGGTCCAAAAAATTGTCTGCGTTTTGCCATAAATTTTACCTGTGCAGCAGATAACCTAAGGATAAAGATGTAGGGTTTCCCTGATCTAGCCCACTGATTTGGTTTTTGAGCTAACATTCCTTTTACTGTGGAATAGTGGCCTAAAGTGCTCACCGTTACGGATCTCACCCCTGTCTGCGTTGTTTCGAGTCTCGGATTCGACGAATGTGGGTATGTGCGAAAGTTTGCCAGTAGCTTCTCTTGGTTTGTTAGTTCTTTTCGGAGGTTTCCTGAGATCTTCCTCCATCATTTATACTGGCCGTCATGTATAACCTATCGTGTGCTGAAAATGGCGTTAAAACTTACTACAACAACAACAACTTTTACTGCGGACACTCCCGTCTTTCGTGATATCAATACTGAGACAGAATTATGTTTGGCAACTGCCGCTGATAAATATTTAATTTTTCTTAGCGCTAGTTATATTTATCTGGTTGTGTATTCCCTTTTTATTTTATTATTGTTTGTTAGATTAAACATGGGGAGCTGTTTACAGAGTAGATTGTCAAGAATCTATCACTGACAACTAGTGCATATACGTTACACTGTTTGGCTGTCAGTAAGCCAGGCGTCTAAGGGACCTCAATATCAACAGTCAATCCAATAACTAGTTCGGCTTGCTTTGATAGGTCAAAAACATATTGGGTATAAAGACCTATATTCTTCTACACTTTTTTGGCTTACACTGTCAGCTTCCTGATATTTTTGCATACCATCCATAAGATACATGTACGGCCGAGATATGTTTCTTGTTTCATCGTCAGCAAAATTATATTCGATTGCACGTTCGGAATATTATTTAGTTACTCGTACAAAATTTTCGTCTAACATCAGAGTTATCAAATACAGAGTTTTTCTTTTCTTGATCATTACGACGTGCCTGTCGTTGAAAATCAACAATCAAGTGTCTAGGTAATTGTTTGCTTTTCTAAGTTGTAACACGCCAGGTGTAATCAGTTGCGTTAGGAACCGCTGTTTGATAGATTCTGTTTGGCTGAAAATATAATTTGTTCGTGTAAGCGGTCAATAATGATTCGAGTTCCATCGTTTTAGGCATCCACATCACAAATCTTGTAATAGCAGACTATCCTTCAGCTACTCCATCAGCATGTATTATACAATTGTTTTGATCAACTCGATTTAAAATAAGTGTATGTTTCATCCCTTCGAGAAACTTTGCAGAATCCAAATATTGTTCTTAACGGAAGCTTTATCGTGATTTGGCGAGATTGTGCAGCAAATGTTTTTGTTTGGCATATCCCTCATTATAATAATGTCGTCGTAATGTTGTAGCAGCTAATCTTATGGCGTCTCCGATATCAACAACTGTATTATAGTAAAAGAAAATGTTTCCGCTGTTTCTTATTGTTTGTGATGAGTCAAGAAATAGTGCTGTTTGCATTTATATAAGACCATAATGTAAAATTTCATACTCGTCTGATGTCAGTAATTTACTTGATCTAAGATTATCTAATATATCCACAATCTTGTTGTCGATTTCTGTACCTATCTTACTTGCTTATTTTGATGATACTAATAAGATTAGTCGGTCAACCAGTTCGGCTTTTGATGTAAATACTTTAACACCAAAACCAATTCTCTTATTAATGCATTTTGGGCACATTTCCTTTCAATTCCTCTAATCATGGCGTTAAATCTGGTTTTATACGGGTCTTTACAACGTTTATATTGCTTTGCAGTATCAAGTAAAACTGATGCCATTACTCCACTGTGCATATTACCAAAATCTTCCAACAAATACGGATCTTCAGGATCGTATCCTAAAATTTGATACGCTTAGTTACCTTCTTCAATGATTTTATCTAATATTCCAGTAAATTTTGTGTAATCATCCCCTGTCCATTTATTTATGTTTTGAATACTATCCATCTTTAAACGTTTCACATGAAACTCGATAAAATCTTCAAATTCAATATCAATAATACATTCTTTTGCCATGCTTATCAATTTTTCAAAATCTTTTTTCTCAGTTACTACAGCAAATTTTCTCTCACGCTCTGCAGCTACATTAACATCTTTTTGTCTGTTAATGTAATTAGTTATCTCTTGTAGTATATTTTTCCTTCCTAGGTTTTAGTAAGTTTTTACTGTGTCCTCCGTATGTGCTTCTTGGTTTTTTTAACTGCCCTAAAAAACCCTTTTCTTTTACTTTTTTAGTTCCTATGGAGTACTGCTTCGGTATCAGGTTTAATAAATTTGGTGGCATTTTTCTTCTCCAGCATGTTGTTCTCAACGTTTCTCTCACTTATTTTCTTAAAAGCAGCTCAAGTTTAAAAAAATATCTTTAGTAAATCCGTGTTTGTTGATGTTTGTCAATTGTTTATTTTTGTACGCAATATAAAATTCATACACAGAAATGTGTTGATAAAACAACCAAATATTTGAACTGGATAAGTGCTAGTTTATCAAATGAAAAGAAATTGTATTTGTCTTTGGTTACTTGATGATATTTGATGATATAAATTTATATTTTGCTAAATCACCACATTGCTCGTTTGCAATATTTCTCACATCAACAATTTCTAGCCATGGAACTGATATAAAACATCCAGCATTCGCCTAATAAATCTGTCAACGTTATAAAGACTTTGCGATAGATAATCGAATTACATTTTCTGATACGCGATAATGAAAAATACAGCTTAATCTTATTGTCTCTTCGTTGTTTAGCGTAATATCGTCAAATACAATTATTTTATGCTCGGACGAATCGAATTCGTTGAAAGAGATTAATTCCTCTGGTTCTTGTATTAAAATCATATCAGCGTCAGGCTCATCACGATGTTTATCGTTGCATTCGCGTAATAACTCGTATTTGTCTTGTTGCGGAATATTGTGTAAATATATACCTATCAAAATTAAAGTTATCGTTGAGGAAGAGATTTAGCAAAAGATATGTTTTACCAGAGTCTGTACGATCAAGAATAGCATATTAACATTCTGGAAGTTCGTTGTTGTGTTTATGTTTGATTAATCGCTCGGTGTCTAAATTTAATATCTTTGACTTCGCCATTGTTGTTATACAATTTTATGTTATAATTTTAATAATATAGCATATTACACAAAGATTGAACAGCAGTTTCAGGATCTGTTTCAGGTGACAAACCAATAATAATTGATACGTCATCGCTAATCAAAAGAAAATAACCGGCGACAAAATGACAGGAAATCTGTTTATGTCAAATTAACGAGTTCTAGGTTTAGAAACAAATTATCCGCTAACAAATGTTGATACAGAAGCTGTTAGCTATGCACAAGTTAAATCTGGTGACGATAATAAACTATCAATGAAAGAAGGTACTTTAAGCGGTAACTTGGATATTTAAGGAAAATATTTAGAAGCAGCGTATCCACCAAGAATCTTAGATCAAACACAAGCGGTAAGTTATTTGCAGTTGAAATATGTGAATAATAACAAGCTTCACAAAACCAGTGGAACCGTTACAGGTAATATTAACATACCAAGTGCAAGAATTAATGGGTGTAAATCGGTTATCCACCAGCAAATGTTGATATACACATTCGATGACCACGACTAAAAGGAGCAGTAAAAAACTTTGGTATTATCAGCTGATACTGTCCTCCTAATGATTATCCAGCAAAACAAAAACACAATGAAATCCTGTTTAAAACAATATTTGCTTGAGTTTAATTTTAAAATTCTAGGTTGACATAATGCGATCACTCTTATTAAAAGCACAAAAGCGCAGAAAGAACAACAGATAAATGATAGTCATTATCGTCTCGACAAAATTCCGGAATCTAAACTAATAGGAATTTAAAGGAACAAGAAATTATAAAATAGTTTGTTATTAAACAATGAATTTTAAGCATCTCGGTATGCACTACCACGACAAGGAAACATACCTTATAATCCCTTTTATGACAGTGGATATAGAGTTAATTATTAAAGCGTACTCAAACGCATTTCTACGAATGATTCATCAAAAAAATCCCAGAATTTGATCCTATAATTGTTAACAAATCTCTATCGATAATCAAAGATTTCGACAATGAAATTAGTGATCTCAGTGATGATAAGCTAGAAAACCGTTCTGAGTAAGTCGATCAAGCAATATTTAGATCAAAACTTGATTCTTATTACGACATAGGTGAAGAACAGGATGTTTAACTTATATCACACCAACGATCTAGACAATTGGCATTACAAAATTATGACAAAGAAAATCGAGAAAATATTCACGCAACCATACGAAAATTTATTTTCTAAAGTAATTGCTATTACTCTTTTTTCTGTTGAACAAGGCTCACTCCGTAGATTAACGCTTCCCGATTTTGTGGTGGCATACGGAATTATTAGACAGCATTTTGTCCTTAAACATTTTACGTTGGATCAAATAAGCTTGGTATTAGGGTTTATTGATGAAACAGAAAGAGAATACAGTAAATTGGTGAGCGAAATAGATTTGTATAAACGTAAAGTAGAAAACGAGTTTGATTTCTACAGCTGGTTAAAGAAAAATGAGTTACTAACAGATGAACGATATAAGGATATTTCGTCTGATAATTATGGCAAGTACGTAGATTTTATAGCTGATCCTAACAATAAGATTCGTAAGTTTCTTGATTCCATTGTTGGTGCTAGAGTTTTTGATATTGTATAAAATTGGAAAACAAATATTGTGTAATGACAAAAAAGAAATATCATCCATTTCAGAAGAAATTCCAAAACAAAATGTAGACGCACTAATGCAATATTACTGATATTATCATACAAACCTTTGGTGTGTAAAACAATGTTACAATTATTACAGTAGAATACTTCTGGTAATATCATATTTACCACTGCTCATGATCATATTTACCACTGCTCATGACATGCTCTGGTATAATTTCAAATGGCGCATTGGTAAATCCGCTTTTATTAATAATATCTGGTGTTGGTGTTTCTCTTTCAACGGCGTGTAAAAAAATTGAGCCTCGACTTGAGACAAAAAATACTTGTAAAACAGTAAGTATCTCTTATAAAAAAATTACTTGATCAGATACGATCTTATTTGCGAGGCGTAAAATATGATATCGACAACTTAATACGAGAGTTCCGTATTATTGATAGTATGTTAACATATATTCAGCTAATGAGAGTTAGCAAGTATGAAATTAATTATCATAAAACATGGCTGTAACAGCAGTAACAATATAATTGTTTACAGGTCAGAGACCCCTTACTCTGACAAAACATATTTTGTCGTGTGAAAGTCATCATCGGAGCTGAATAAAATGTCAACAGAGAAGTGTTTTGTGGGGGAAAAGTGTCTCTGAGCTAACACTCTTATATTTCTTTTCTACTTGATCATCCACCAATAATTTAATACTTAATTCTGACAAATTGTGAGCTAAATGTCCGTCTGTTGACGCATACATGATTAATAACCTTAATTTGAGGTTTCTTATGTGTAAACCTAATGTGCTGCTGTATTTACTATTTTTTTAATTTTATTGGCTAAAGTTTGCTTAACGTCATTAGTCTAAGGGTAATGTGGTTAGCTAAACGGGGTCATCGAGACTAATTGTTACAATTTAAATATAGCAAATGCAGCGACTTCAAGAAATAATTTAGTGATGTTTTCTGTATATTTACCAATGTTGTTGAAAGCAAAAGCTTCCCAATAGGTTCCCAACATTTGCTGGTTAAAAGGTCATAATCTCCATTAGTTATATTTTCTGACACATCTCCAAAAGGTCCATGCATTGCATTTATGGAAATCAAGAAAAGCGAATACAGTACAGTGGAAACTAGTATTATTTGGACAAAGTTGTTCGTTATTCACAAACAATACCCAAAATTGGGTTAGAAGCCAAGTGTCAGAGCAATGCTATTGTTACTCTGTCAGTTGACTAAACTATAAGAAACTTTAAAATCTAAGCAATTTGCATATATAAACGTCAAGATAAGATTCCTTAAACTCATTAGTCACAGTGTCAGTTTCTATTCGTAGTTTTCATAATTGAATATTCAATTAGTTCCAATAGCTGATTAATATGATTTAATGGCCAAAATAAAAATTGACGTATGATTCGTCTTCTGCGATGGCATCATATTTGTCCAAAGGGCATTTTCTTATCTCCATCATATTAGGACTAGAATAAATGCTGTGTTTATTCTATTATATGTATGTTTATGTCGAGGTTCAACCCACTAGATTGAATTGTTATAAACACCATAGAACTGAATACTGCAATATGAGCATTTTTAAATGATGTCATGTTTATACCGCACTCCATTAAAAGGGAAAAAACATAAACGGGAGGTTGCATATAATAATTAACTACATTAGCGTATATGCCTTCATAGATTGTGTACGTCTATAACTCCACCCAGATCCACCTCAGTTTCATCCTACGTTTACAAAATTACCAAAATAACTATTGTCATTTTTATTTGATTTTTACTAATAGTTTGAAAAGTAATATGTACTTGTGTTTGCTCTTTGACTATAACTTGTCTGAATTTTATTCCATTTATCATTGACATGAGGACATGACTCGCGTCTTTTTAAAAGAAGAATAGGTTTTCAAATATTCGAAACACATAAAAAATATTTTAATAAAGGTTGTCATAAAACATTTATCATAAGTGTATCAGGTGCCAAAAATGTGCTCCTTTTCTCACAGAGATAAGGTTTAAAAACAGTAGAAAATGTAGAATGAAGACGACAGGCAAAACAAATACAGATTTATAATTTTGGAGAATACGCAAAGCAATTTTAAATTTTCTTTGACAATTAAGAAAATTAATCTACGTTTTCAGTTCTATGCAACGTTACAGAAGATGGCCTTGTCAGGAGAAACAAATTATGAATATGACGTGTTCCTTGTTCACTGTGAGGCTGATACAGATACAGCAAAGCACGTTGATAGAGTTTTGTCTAATGCAGGAATGAAATGCATTGCATCCTTCAAAAACATCTTATTTCTACCAGGAAGAGAAATTTATGAGAACATTAAACATGCTACAGAACAATCAAGGATATCGCTGGTTCTCCTTACAAACGAATCAAAGGACAGACCCTGGGTTACCTTGGAAACCATCCTAGCTCTAGAGAAATCGCACCATCTTAAGCAACTCTGCATTCGGCTTCTCTTGAAGGGGATTGAAAAGTCGGATGAAGCAAAGCTTAAAGTTGGAATCCTTGGAAATTTGCCTCATTTGTTCATAGACACTGGAAGCAGCGACTGGGAGGACAGGCTGGTTAAATCAATCAAAGGTGAGAATAGAACAACAGAAGCTGCATCCTATTATAAGGTCATGTATTAAAAGTATCACTGTTTTCCATTTAATTGCCTACTAATTATGTATGGCCAATATAGCATGGTTAATTTGTCCTTCTGCCTTAGTATTATATTTCATTGCCACGTGTTTATTAAGGTTCATGAAAGATCCCCGTGATCATTAGTTTATATTTTGTTACTTATTATGCTTATGATTTAAACGAGACATAAAGTTTAAACTCACAATTTTGCAGCGGCCATAATACTTCCCTCACCTGCTACAAATCCATATTGTAATAAACGTTTCAGCCTAGTAAATGCATGGTTTAAAATCTCACACTGGGAATCTTTGAATTATTTTTTTATTCTAAAATTTTATATTAATTTTACTTTAGAACCATTACCAATTGCTGAAATTTTACCTGCCGGGAATCTTGCCCTTGGACAAGTATACAGTCTGGTAACTGGTTTCTATGGTTACGTATTACCAGGTATGGGATTACAAATGGTATAATATATATTTATGTGTCCGCGGTGTTAAACACATAGTACGCAATGTAACTATTATGTTTAGGTGTCGTATGTTAATATTATAATATATATTTCAAATATATTTGTAATGTTTGAATTAATGTTCTATCATCACGGGTGTTTGTGTTCATTGTAATATAAACTATATAGAATTAAACACACTATTAGGCTTAGAAAAAGTTGAAGGATTATTTATGTTTCGTAACTAAACAATTATGGAGGCACCTTTCTTCTCTTAAGCGTTATCCATATGGTTAACCTGAAAACCGTATATTTTCTTAGGACACAAAATTACAAACTTTATTGTTTTTATCCATAGGTTTAAAGAATGGTTTGATTCAGAGCGACTATTTTGTCCCTGGAAGAACGTCAATGAAGTTTTTTATTTTACTGCCTCAAGACAGCAAGACTTATCGAACAATTACAGACTACGAACAAAGAATTAGTCATATTGGAAAAATTGATGTCACTCAAAAGGTCCATGTTGGCAAACCGAGAGAATACAAGGTTGATCTGTACAGCATCAAGTATGATTCAACGGTACGGCTAGCATTATTAAAACAGAAATTTTCTGTCAGTTCGTCTCTAAATTCTTACGACCAACCACACTAATTGTAGCTTTCTAATGCCTCTCTGCATACTGACATATTTACTCTATGCAAATTAAACCGCTTTTTTTGTATGGAACTACTAATGTCCAATTGAAATTTTGGAGTATGTTAAATGATGGAAATATTAATTTTTCTCATTTCTTGTAACAATAAAACTCCACTAAGAAGAATATGGGGTATAACAATATATATATATATATATATATATATATATATATATATATATATATATATATATATATATATATATCTATATATATATATATATATATAGTCATATTGCATATTTTAGCATCAACTATAAGTTGAACAACATTAGAGCCAGGATTTATTGTAAGATAAAGAATAATCGCGCTAATTAGCTCACAAGGGTTAATTACTTGCAGGAGTACTACTTTGTTGCGGAGTATCCGAATGTTTTGAATACAATGTACCAAATACAAAAGAAAGATATTGCTGGAATCGATCTTCGGCTTCAGATGTCACGATTCTATTTCACGCTGATGAAAGTTCTGAATCATGCAGTACACAAGGACTGTCACGGCACTTTCAACATTATCCTATACGACAGTGAGTACTGTTCCATTGTTTACATTGGAAATCACTTTATCATGTTTGTAATTAACCAATTATGTTATATATCGTATGTATACATACTAACCTATATTTTATTATTATTGTTGTTATACAAATATACATCATAGATATGTCTTAATGGAATGCAGAATCTCATTTTCTCAAAGAACTTATTCCAAATGACAAATTTAGAGAACTTTCATGTGGAATGTCTATCAGTTTAGTTGACATAAATTGGAGTATATTTAACTGAATAAATAGGCATTCACAAGTCAGAGTAAACGTAATAGAAAGATTGTTAATGTAGATCGTTTCCTTTGTAGTATCTATTGAATAATAAATAAGAGTATTAGCGATTAATGTTATCAGGTTTATACTAAACTATCAAATGTTACTTATATTGAAAAGACCCAACAAAAACAACTTCAAATATGTTTGTAAAGCATAAAGCGCATTTACTAGTTCGTGCATAAATATAAATATCCCTCTATTTATTGCCCACATTCAATCTTTTTTCTTGGCTATGTTAGATTCTGATAGGATTGTTTTCCACTCTGACGTGTTACGAATATGTAATTAAAATGATTGTGTGTTAGTTTTAAATACTTTATATTTTATTTTCGTTTCATTATATTTTATTGTAATGATTATTTTCACGGAATTCGATATTTTTTCAGTAAATTCAGTTTGTTTACAACGTAAAACGTATTAAAGTAGCACTAATTTAGCTCACTTTGGTTCATAGAGTTTGTAAACATCGAGTGATAACGATTGGCTATTTCCAAGGTCATTTTAGCCTACGTAAACAGCTCAACTGTAAACAGTCTTTCTTGTTTTAAATATTTTGAGTGTGAGAATTTGTTTCTTAGATAGGACTATTCTAGTTACCTGACAAATGGCATTTTTTCATTGCGATGTTTAAATTAGTAAATAACGTAGCCTATCGAGTGAAGTACCATGTGATTTAAAATCTTGGCTTTAAACAGACGCTGGTGAGTCGTTCTTAACACCTTGTTCCCTCAAGGTGTTTCTGATTGTTGTTGCCCGTTTGTTTTTCATCTCTTTTTTTAATTTAATAATTTATTCTTTGGGAAACTAAACAGGTGTATGTTTTTAATAAAAATTCTGGGTGAAAGAAATTCAGTGCAAATTTGTTCTGGAGTTTAACGGAAATATTATAAACTGTGATCTCAATCGAGGATCTGTACAACAACCTAATCTGACGTCATCGCTTCCATATTGGAATTTCATCGAGATTATAACCCTGACTCTATTCGAACTGTTTAGCGATAGGTCTTGTATTTTTCAATCTTAGGAGTACAATTTTCATTATATTCACAAACCGTAAGTCCTATTTCCAATTTTTACATTCTTTTCTAGGGAAAAAAATTATTTTCTTAGAATATACAAAGCTTGTTGGCTGTACTCTTTTCTCTTGTTTTTTTTGTGCGAGCCTACTCCTAAGAGATGTTTTATCCAAGCCATTAACCAACATGTATTTGTTTTTCTGTAAAATTGGCCAGGTCAAAGTAGCAAATATTTGCGATTTATTTTCATTGGTGCAAAAAGCTTCCTAAAAAGAAAGCATTTCAACTAGGTAATATCTGTAAGTCGTGTAAAGTGTGAGTGGAGTAGATTGTCAAAAATCTATCACTGACAAGGTGGAGTTTCTGTTGAGGTGTTTGTTTGCTTTTAATTTGACTGTTTGGGTTTTTTTTCTCTTTTTTGTTGCGTAGTTATCACTACAAATCGTTTTAAAATACAATAGTCAGTTGTCCAATACAATAGTCAGTTGTCCAATATCTGATCACGATAATGTCGGATGTTAAAGGATTGTTCCTTGGCTGTGAATAAGTAATTGTAGAAGAATTACAGATACTAAAATGTCGCTCTGAATACATGTTACATATTTTTTAAAATACCATCAGCTAATGTAAGTTATGAAATATCTAAGTTCTACAACCTTATAATATATATATATATATATATATATATATATATATATATATATATATATATATATATATATATATATATATATATATACACCATCAGCAACAGCAAGTTTTATGACACAGCAAAGTTATACTTACTTTATAAAATACTATTAGCTACAGAAACTTATGAAACAGATAAGTTCTACAACCTAATTTTATAAAATACATTCAGCTACAGCGACTGAGGAAACAGATAAGCTCTACAACCTGATCTTAGGACGCATTAAAGAAGAATTGATGAATAGACACGAGGAAATGAATAGACACGAGGAAAAGGCAAGTTCAGTCTGATGCATATGTCTTGTTGACACCATAAGGCCTGAAAGTGTGATAAAAATATATTGTATCTTGGCCAAAAACGCGCATACCTTGAAATATACTTTCAACCAATAAGATGATCCAAACCTTAATAATATTGGTCTTTATATGTATTGATTCAAAACTAAACACGGGTTGGGTATTTTATTCATTTATTTCATTCAGATTTTCCATAATTTATTGTAATCCTGTTCTAGGAACAACAATAAGACAATGAAATCTGTATAATGTTCTAATTAATAAGTTCTTCCTTTAATTAGATTTGACGATGTCCTCAGAAAATTACTTTCATGTTGGTGTTTTTATTGTATTTCACTTGTTTATAAATTTTGTACGATAGAGATATTCATTTCGGCTTTGCATTAATAATGTTATCAATCACTTTCTTCAAAGATTGTTAGATTGCCATACAGGGTCTCATGTACTGCAAAGGTTATTTCATAAAAAATAAACATTTAGATTTACAAAGAAAAAAACGTAAGTTCTACATATGAAATATTCCCTTACTTGGTATAGTTTTTTATATACTCTTTAGTTTCAGAAATTAAGCACATGTCATTCAACGTTTGTCACATTCACCAAAATGATTTGGTCTACTTATGCACACTTATTTGGCCTTTAGGTGATGCAGCATTATTCTCACGAGACCATAACGTTGAGTTATATAATACTTATGCGATTTTATGAATAGACGACACAATGCGTATGTAATGGTTGAAAATAGTGTGAACCGTACATTACATACTCATATCCCATGTTTGAACATTTCACTATGTTGTAACTAAGGCATGACTGACATTGGAGACTGTTGATGAATTGGTGTCAATTGGTGTCAATCGCCATAAATAAATAGATAATTTTCTTGTTACATTTTCCGTGACATTGACATTTGGCTTCCATACCCCAAATCTACAGATTAATTCCAAGTCATCGAAAACGTTTTTATTTTATAAATCTACCAAAGAATGGCAGTTATCTTGCAAATTATGTTTTATCAGAGTCATAACGGCCATAACCTCTTGACCAACAAGAAACAATAGACATCTTTCTGGCACACGTGGATCAATTAATGTGGTCCACACTAAGGTTATTTTGCGATAAATGTTTTTCTTCTTTGAGTCACAATAACGTTGATCTGTGATCCCAAAGTCAATAGCTTTCTCTCTAAATCAAGTCTAACCCATCGACAAACATTGGGTAAGGTGCACGGATGAGAACCGAAGTTTGCTCCATAGCACATTGTTCATGTTTGAGCCACAGTGACATTGGCCATTGTCCCTTTGAAATTTAAAATTAAAAGGTATCTTCCCTAAAGCAAGTGCTTGCCTTCTACAGATCATATTCGAGTCATGCATGCGATGCTGAACTCGTATTAATCAGTGAAAATATTTCCTGTATTTTAGTCACAGTGACTTGTTATGTATATGTAAATAAAGTATTTGTGTGTTAGTTTTAAATTTCTTTTTATTTTAGTTTTGTTTCATTACATTTTTTGTAATGATATTTTTACTAGATTTGACACATTTCCCAGTAAATTCAGTTCAGTTCTTTTAGCCTGATTAAAACTTTAAAAAGTACCGCTTCATTGTATTTTTAGCAGTACTTGGTTCAAAATTTGGTAAAAACGGAGTGAAAATCATTGGTAGCAGTCTAGGTCAAACTTCGCCTACGTGTTGGGATGAATAAACCACGTTTCATTTTAAATTAATTTCCATTGTGGGAATGATTAATTCTTAGCTACGACTTTTGTAGCCTACATGCTAATTGAGATATATTTTATTGCGCTGTTCGAAGTTAGTGACCACGTGACTCATCACGCGGGTCTGCAATAGCATTTTTAGTTGGGATAATGCTGAGATTTCATTGCTTCTGAGGCAGTTGCTAATTATACCTTCAGGCCGAAAGGTGTTCCTGTTGAGGCCATTTAAATCGAGGTTTTGTTTTTATTTAAAAATTGTTTATTCACTCTGTAAAATACTCTTTTTCATCGAATATCTTGGACAAAAACATTTACACCTACTAAAATGTTTTCGGAATTCTAAAGCCTGAATTAAATTATTGGTTATTCAAAAAGGAACTGTTGACACACAAACACAATCTGGATTTAGAGGACGTCATCGCCGTCAATCTTGGAACTTTATCGAGATTCAAAACTTGGATTTAATTAGATCTTTATAGTAATAGGACTTATATTTTTAAATTCTAGAATTAATGTTAGGATTATGTTCACAAACCATAAGTCCTTTTTCATATTTTACCTTGTTTTCTAGGGAAATCAATTAATTTGTTAAATGCACAAAGCTAGTTGGCTTCACTCATTTTTGTTACTTGTACGAGCCTGGTCACATAACTATTGAATTTCTCGATTTCAAAATAATATATTTTTTCCTTATCTCATGAACATTGGTTTCTACAAGATTTCATAGCTGTAGATCGTTTAGAACTCAAATGCTCTGCCCTTGGCTTGGTGTGCGTGGTGTTGGGCGACACAGAATAAGCTGACTTATATTATATTACTTTTTCACCTGGGTATCTTAACATTCTTTCCGTATAATAATACAATTATGAAAATTGCTTTGAGGATAGATAGTGAGTTATCCATCCAAGGCATATATCATGTCAAACAGGTATCAAAAATTACATGTGAACTGTACTTTGATTTTTAAACTTGGCTAAAGAGAAAAGAGCAAGCTTACACAATGCTAGTTGACATATGCAAATTTAAATGGGCCGCACATGTAACCAAATTAGGTATGATTCATACATATTTATAGATTAGTGTGAACATATCCTGAACGTGTGTGGGGTGGTAGTATATATGTGTTGATGGCATATATCATTTTCCTATATGTAGATAATGTTTTCCAATGAATAACAACTATGGAAAATATTCCGTCTTTCAACACATAACTTCTGTCTTATTTCAAATCTCATTCAACATTGCTTTGTTGGTGCATTGATACTATGTCATGGCTATAGGACGTATTACATACATCACTTCATGTTTGCCTACATTTCTTATCACCTTAATTTCAATAGTTATCTATTCTTTCTGCATTTTAGCAACATTTATATCGAATATTTCAGCGGAAACCAAACTTTATACGCTCCATCTATTTTGCTCATTTCGTGCGTTATTTGGTCATAATGGACCATTTTCGTTTAAAACCTATAGTTTGTAACCATAAATGTGCGGAAAAAAGTAGTGTTGGATAGAAAACATGGAATCATAATTCGGCATTGGACATTTTGGCAAAGATTTGCTTCTGACGAAATGTTCTTACCTTTGATCAGAATTTTCCTATTCTGCACAGGTTCTTGTTAAATATTTCTTCATTCGTCTAACATATGCACAACATACGTAAAACAGTGCATCAATGCCTTATAATATTATTCTATTGTAGCCTAAGTATGATTTCATATTGAATGTGATTCAGCCTCTTCATAATTCGTTTCGTTCAGTCATGATGTAGGTTTTGAAATAAATTTGTTCCTTCGTTCATTCTCGAACCTTTTCAAGGTATCAAATCCTATTACAAGACTTCTGGTGGCTAAAAAAGATTCGGATGTAATGGATGCCACAGTTACTTGGTGTGACGACGTAACAAAAGATTCTGAAGTGGCAGAAAGAATACAATCAACCCTTAGTGCCCACAACTGGAAATATGAAAATGGTGCGGGAAAACGCATGTTCAGCTACATTGGCCGTGGTAAATGGAAGATCTTTGTATTGTCGAAAGAGGGTCTACAGAGTGATATGCTGAAACCTCAGTTCATCGCTGCTATGACGGACAGCATCGAGATGAACTGCCTTTGCGTAATACCAGTTCTTCGTGGTATGAAGATACAGGAGGTGCCAGATTTCATCAAATGGATTACCTATCTCTCCTCTGACGAGGAGGGATATGAGGAAATATTAATCCAGATAATGGAAGGTACTAAGTCGCAAAAATTATTTTATGTTTTAGAGCTGTCTCCATACTAAATGACAAGACATCTATTCTTCGTTCGAAATGAACCTCATCCACAGATATCCTTATGTTATGTGTCCTTCATCATGCCCTATTTCAAGACCCAAATTCCAAACGGATCTAAATGTTCTAGGTATCGCAGGAAATATGCCATGGTCTAAACCATGAGAAAACATATGATTGTCTTTTTTTTGTATTGGTCAGGAAACGAAATTATTTTCGTCTCAGATTAGTCTAGTAATTGAAATTAGTTTAAAAAGTAATTGCATTGTTTAAAGCATGCAGATATCATGATACTGTTTAAAAATATTCTTTAAAATCAATATAAGATGGCGAAATGTCTGCTAGCTAAAAAGTATCTAATGTTTTGCAAGTTATTTCTTGTGCGCTATAAACTCATAAACTGCATTTCAGAAATTGTTCTTAAATTATATTTCAGCTCCATATTCTTCATTCCTTTAGTGTTATATTTATTATTATTATTATTATTATTATTATTATTATTATTATTATTATTATTATTATTATTATTATTATTATTATTATTATTATTATTATAATATTGGCACGTTGCCTGAATATCTTTATTGATCTGTGCGTATTCGCTATTATTAACTGTCTCCAGGTAAGGAAATGACGATGGAAACGAGATTGCCTGCTGGAGATGTCGCTACAGGACTGGCCTGGGGATTCATCCTAAACTACCTCCCTATTCCCTTACTTGGTATGTAGATCACTACTTTAGACACCGATATGTATTATAAACAGTATTTTTTCGTATAAGAATATGTACAACACAGATGAAAACGATCAAAAGATTCTCAAACGTAATCCCTTTGTCTGATTTTGTAAATCTCGCATGGTGACCATAGATTCATCGGATATGATGTGGCCCTGTGTGATATCCAAGTAGTAAAGTTCTTGCGGTAATTGTGTAATGTTCATAAATGTTTCTTCAGAAGATACTGATGTTGAATGATAATCAGTATATGTCCTTGACCAATCCTAATCAAGTCAAGATTAAAGGAACCAATGACCTAAACTCTAGATTTGTGATTTGTTGAATGTTCGTTCTAGATTACTGTCGAGATTATTTGGGGCATAGAAAAAAGAACGTTACTGAAGGAAACATGGAAAGGGCATCAAAATTAGAATGTCAAACGTTGATGAAAATATTCACCATGAGCATCATAAATCTTCAAATCAAGCTGTCCGTTTTCACATTTTAATTCTGATATAACCCTTCATAGATAAATATTAAATTATAATATTGTTAGATTTGCATATGTTTACTTTCTCAATAATATTCAAAACTTAAACACACGACAGCAGTATTTTCAAATCGTCCTTACATAATTCTTTTCTTGTAGGAACGTCTAGAGACCAGACTGGTAAGTACAAGTTGTTTTGCTTTTCACAAGTTTTCACTACAGATTCGTTATCTTACCATCCGTACTTATTATTAGAGACACACACATATATTAAACAACATTGTTCCTCTTTAGTTAGTATTTCAACATGGCTAATATATCATTATATTTAAATTCTATTAAAATTAAAGTTGTAAATTTGTCTCTGCATAAATGCTGCTTTGTTTTGTTTTAGTACAAATATGTATTATTAATCTTTTGATCAGTAAATAATATTTATCAAAGTTGTTTTACTCTTATTCTCAACATAAATCTTTTTCATCCATATGAAATATAGTAACGATTATCTTATATAGCCTGGACTTTTACATTGATTTTTAACATTATTGTAAAAACCTAATTGAATATGCATAGGCTTTGTCTTCAGATACATTTTCTGATTTTGGGTATATAAACCAATCTCTTCCTTCCAGCAGATGCTGCCTTATTGTATTCGCCTTATTAAATGTCTGAAGTGAAAAAGTGCTCTATATATTCCAAGAAAGAAGGAACCCGTCTACATTCAGAAATTAGTTTTACATTTTTGCGTGATAATTATCATTTATTTCAGCTTCTGACTTTCACTTTTATGCTGGTGTCATTCATCAAACATGTTATGGCCAAACAAGTCCCAGATATTCGTTTATCTATCATATTTTGCATCAATGATTTATTTCTTCTTAATATACAGGCGTTGTGTAATTCATTCTTGCAACCATATTATGTCCTATATTTGTAAGGTTTCTGTCTTTTATGCGTCGATTTACACGAGGTTCACTATGTCCGTTAATTACATTTCCTTTTAAATGGTCTGGGTTGTCACAGCTTTATTTTATTATAACTGGTACTTATTAGTTTGTACTGTTTCGCCTTGGCTATTGCGAGTGCCTCTTCTCCATATTTGGTTGATATATATGATAAAAATTCATCTCTTCTTTGTCAGTCTTTTGGAATGTCCATATTCCCTGCTTTTCAACATATTATGCCGGTTAAAGGTAAGAGCTCATGAGAATGTAAAATGTATAACTAACTGTACTGCAGCATTCTCTAAATATCCACACATAAGGCCTCAAATCAATGTTCTATAGGTCTAAAAATTGAATGTATTTTAAAATCTATCCATGTCATAAAAGCAGTTTCTTTTATATGTAGATTTGAAAGGGAGGATTATGAAAAAATTGAAAGAGAAAAGTCTGAATTGTGCCTGCATTAAAAAGTTGTACATCACTGTTCCCAAAACATGCCAGCCAACACCTATTGAAACCAACATGGAGAAAAATCCAAATTCCGATCCTCTGATAGAAAACCTTGGGCGACTGGAAGCTGTCAAGTTTACATCGTCGGGAAACGTCGACAGACCTTACGAGCTGGTCATGTATAAAATGACATCCAAACAAAACCAGCTTCCCGACGACCGAAATGAGGTAGTGCTTAAGTTTCGTTTCAAGCAAGACAGATCGAGGAAATGCCTCAGACAAAGTGTATGACAATTGTAGTGCTATACACACATTTTTATTTCGATACGATCAAAAACAGGAAAGTAACAACTGCATGTGCACTAAATGCCAAACGCATGTAAACATGTATTGAAAAAATTTTCGAATCACAAATATGTGTACGTGCAAGCATTTATTCACGGTAAAAAATGTAGGTAATCAGTTAACAAGACATTTTATCCCATGTACATTATTCTTAAATCGAATATTAGCTTGATTATGCTGCAACAAATAATAACTCGTATTCATATTCTGTATCTATCTTACATGCAAAAAATAATATCTATTCAGCAACAATAACTATAAAATGTTACTATTTATATTTAGGTTTTAAAATATGCAGATATAATTTTCTAAATCGCCTTTGATGTTTCAAAGATACATATACTTTTAAAATCAATTTCAGATATGTTTCCTAGCCGAGCAGGCTACACCTTCTTACACGCTCTTTAACATGTCTAAACAATACTGCGATGCCGGTCTCTCTCATGAAGATTTAATGGAACAAGCCAAGGATTTCTCAGTTCTTTGTACTACACTCATTGCAAGCCAGAATTTCAAGGAAAAGGTGGCAGACATTGAGGACCTCTGTCAATTTGTCTACTTTGATAGTAAGTTTCCAGTTTGCCATTTCTCACCAGAAAGGTTTCGTGATAAATTCTTTATTAAAAGATACAGTTGCAAATCTTTCACTCCTTATAGGTTTGTGAAGTAGGATATTTTATTTGAAAAATAGTCCGTCTAATATTGTGCGTCTCATAGATTAGAATTCTACAAAGGTTTCATTTTTTTATTCATTTCTTGCTTCATCAAATAACAAGAGTTTTAACAATATTTCCGCCTTAAACAAGATCTAGTTCAACCTCCTTTTTGTATGAGAATCCATCAGCCATATTGTTTTCTTCCTCAGGTACAAGATAAGTGAGCAGTACCTTAGCAACGGTAGATCCATACTTATTTAAAACTACAATTACTTCTGAGAACTGATATATTGCAGGACATAAACAGATCATATTAGTCAGTAACATATAAATTTAATGTGTCTTATTTGTTTCCTGATAATAAGTATATCAAACTATAACTGAACAAGTTTGTAGTGCAGGTTCATTAAAAATTATCTCATAATGGTGTTGCTGTGTAATGTCATCCTTTAACTAGTGTGTGGTAAAAGACGGAATCGTACTGTATGTCTGGTTAAACATACTTTACAGTACTTGTTGCAAGCGATGGTTGCTGCCAGATGTCAATTTTAGTTTAAAGCACTTTCGCTTTTAAATCGTTTTGTCGAGGAAATAAGGACAATGTGTATAAAAAAGCAAACTTCATCCAAATCAACTAAAAAATCAAAGCTGATAACTATTTTATATTTTACTTTTGCAAGTATGTTAAAATATGCATCTATGTTCTGCTTTTCGACAGGTGAAATGGCAAATAACTGATGGATTTTGCATTAATTAAATGGTTGATACACTTCGTGTGTCAGTGCATCAAATATTAAAATTCTAACTTCATCAGTATATTGTTTTCAGCTTCAGTTATCTGTCTTATTCACTTCAGTGCCTGAAATTCAGTAAGCACTATATATGCAGCTCACATACTATTTTTTAATATAACACGGTCACACACACCCTGTCTTCCCTGTGCAACTACCAATCCTTATCAATGTAAATGCGTGCATTCATTGAATGGAGAACCGGACACTTACCAGTAAACGTTTTTTTTTTTTTCATTTATTGTGTTAATATATCAAGCAATCATACGTTTCGTGATATACTTGGCTTTTTAAATTAGCTCATAATTTTGTTGCACTACTCTACCTATCGGTGGCTGCATGGTTAAAATATATTTAGAGCTTGTGTCTTTGGGCTATTCTTTCTTTTATTTAAACATAGATCTTTTTGAATCTTTTTAGTATTCCTCCGATTTCAATATCAGCCGATACTATTGAGGGATGAAACATTTATATTGAAAAACATTTATTTCAGATGCAAGTCAAACTGTGGAAAACAGCCTGCTGGAAACAATCAGGATGGACTTGACTTCTGACGTCGAATTGATTTTCTGAATTAAACAATTTTATAAAAATAAATATTATGTTGATATCATGCTAAAATGTTCTCGAGTTGGACACTTTACTAATTTTGATGTTTAAACCTATTCAGCTGTCCTATAAGTACAGTCCTACAAACATATTTGCTGGAGCAAAATGTTAATGCCTTAATACAATATTACAATGTTTTTTAAGTTAAGCACAAATTCGAGTTTGTAACTGTTATACAGGTGCAAATTATAAGCAGAACTCTGACTATCAAGTAGCTATTTGCACATGAATATACTATATATGTAAAACAATCTATCTAAATGTACAGGACGCTATAATTCATTGTAGTTAATTTGGAACGGTAAATTACTACTTGAAGCAAAATATATTCAGCGTCATACAAAAGTCGCATCAAGGTAACAACGTTCATGTTGGGTTAGTTTGAGCATTATGCCAATAGTTGTATGGCTTAACAGCATTTATAAACTATGCATAAATATAGGTAAGTATGATATTTAGGTAAATACATAATGCTAATACAGGCAATATTAATTTGTCTGATCAGCACTGTAAGTTAACCACCATGGTTAGAAACTAATAGTTAATAAACTGAAACAAGTAACACGGGACAAGGACAAGACTGACAAAAAGAGCGTCACATTAGGCATACATACATACATAGATACATACACACATACACACACATATATATATATATATATATATATATATATATATATATATATATATATATATATATATATATATATATATATATATATATATATATATATATATATATATATATATATAAGCTACATCAACGATTTACCACGAGATGTATAAATATTTCATTTAAAGGAAACCAGGCTTCCCGAATTTCCTTTTAATAAACAATTTGTACAACGAGTGGTATATCATTGATACAACGTACATACTATACATATCTTTTATTTATATCACATACAATTACATATATTTGCCACCTGAACGGAGTTAGATTGACGAAAGGCAACTTTCTGTTGACTGGGTAAAAGAAATCACATCCCTCCTGATCGTTACAAAATGTAGTTCTGACTGTTTCTGCCTATTCACAATCACATTTTCATATTGATAAGTTGTTTGTTTTCATATTTTAATTTATAATATTTTTCACATGGATTAAATCAATATGTTACACTATGATTTACACATGAAAGATGGGTTTAATGAAGAAAGTAGAGCACTAGGCCTACAGACGCATTGATTCTTGAATATGAACGCTCATCAATGCATTGACGTACAGGAGCAAGGAAATTAGACTGGAATAAAATCTAAGCGAAACAACAAACCAACAAGAGGTAATAAAAATATTTGATATATTTAAAGTTAATCTAAGTCATTTCTTTGCAGTAATTAACAAAACCTGTCCAAAAATGATTTAAGACATAAAACCGGTATGGATTCAAAGGTCTGATATGATTTTGAACCAGAATCAACTTGTCGGAACTGGTTTGAACCAGATGGAACCGGTTACAACATGAAATGGCCTGTTTTGAATCATTTCAGACCCGTAAAAATCTGAATATTCATGATTTGAGACATAAGAATTGGCATGGAATAAATCGTTGTGAACTGGTTTTCATCCAGAGTCAACTGGTTGGAACTAGTCGGAACCGAGGAGAACCGGTTTGAACCGCTTAAAATCAATTAAAACCTGTGTAATAACGACTTAAAAAAATAAAATCAGGATCAAATGAACCCGTTGGAGCTGGTTTTTTTTTTTAACCATTATGAATTCGTCGCATCTAGCTTGAACCAGATGAAACCGGTTTAAACAGGATTCAACCGGTTTAAAATACTTAGAACCGATTAAAACCTGTCTAATAATGATTTTAGTCATAAAATCGACATTGGATAAACCGGATTTAACTGGTTTTTAGTCAGAATCAACTTCTCTGAACTGGTTGGAGCCGGTTTGAACCGGATTCGACAGGAATATACCATTTTAGACCAGTGAAAGCCTATCCAATATTGCTTTTAGGACAAAATTAGCATGGAAATAAACCGGTTTGAACTGGTTCTCTAAAAGAATCAACTGTTCGGAACGTGGTTGAACCGAATAGAACCGGTTTGCACTGGATTGAACCGGTTTCAAGCACGTAGATTCGATTCAGACTTGTCCAATATTGATTTAAGACATAAAATCGGCATGGAATAAATCGATTGTAAGTGGTTTACAACCAAAACCAACTGCTAGGAATTTATTTGAAGTGGACGGAACCTTTTTGAATGCGGATCAAACCGAATTGAACCGATTCAAACCACATGAAACTTTTCAAGTAATGATTTAATACAGAATAGACATGGAATAAACCGGTTTGAACTGGTTTTCTACCATTATTAACAGGTTTGAACCAGATGGAACCGGTTTCAACTGGATTGGTCCGGTCTGAACTACTTAAAATCGGTAAAAATCTGTCGAAAAACGACTTAAGACATAAAATCGGCATGTATTAAACCGGTTTAAACTGGTTCTCAACCAGAATCAAATGCTCAGAACCGATTTCAACCTGATGCTTGAAACTGGTTAAAACCTACCCAAATATTATTTAAGACACAAAATCGGTATAAAATAAACGTGTTCGAACTGGTTGTTAAAAGGGAATCAACAGGTTGGAAATAGTTTGAACCGGATCAAACCGGTTTGAACCACTCAAAACCAGTTAAAATCTGTCAAAAATGACAAGACATAAACTCAGCATGGAATAAATCGGTTTGAACTAGTTCTCAACCAAACTCAACTGGCCTGAATTGGTTTGAACCGGATGGAACCGGATTCAGCTGCTTCAAACCGGTTAAAACCTGTTCCAAAATGGTTTAAGTCAAAAAATTGGCTCAAACCTAATGAAATGTATCTGAAACGGATTGAACAGGTTTGAACTGCTTTACACCAGTTGAAACCTGTCCAATAATGATTTAGGACATAAAATCGGCTTGGAATAAACAGGTTTGAACTGTCTGTCTAACCAGAATTAACTGATTTAAACAGGTTTTGAACATATAGAACCGGACTGAACTGGTTGGAACCACGTAGAACCGGTTTCAACCTGTCCTATAATGATACATTACATACAATCGACTTGTAATTAATCGTTTTGAACTGGTTCTACAAACAAATCAAATGGTCGAAATTACTTTGAACCAGATGGAACTGGTTTTAACCGGTTTGAACCGGTTTGAACTGGTTAAGACCTGTCGAGTCATGATTTAATTCATACAATAGGCATGGAATACACAGGTTTCAACTGGTTCTCAAGCAGAATCAACCGATCGGAACTGTTTTAAAGCAGATGGAAATGGTTTGAACCGGATTGGACCATTTCAAACCGGTTAAAACCTCGACATAGTCATTTAAGACATACAATCTTCATGGAACAAACCGCTTTGAACTGGTCTTTAACAAGAATCAACTGGATGGAACTGGTTTAAACAGGATGGAACCGGTTTGAACAACTTAAAACCTGTTAAAACCTGTCGAATAATGATTTAAGACACAAAATCGATTTGGAATAAACCGATTTGAACTGGTTATGAACCCGAATTATGTGGTCCAAACTATTTTAAAACGGATTGAACCGGTTTGAACCGAATTCAACCTGTTTTGCCCGCCTCAGACCGATGAAAACCTGTACGATAATGAGACATAAGACATAAAATCGGTATGGAATAAACAGGTCTGAGCTGAGTTTTAAGCAGAATAAACTGGTGTGAACTGGTTTGAACCGATGCAATCGATTTTAACCGGACTGAACCAGTTTGATCGCCTTAAACCCCTAAAAACATTTAGTAATATAAGATACAGCCACGAAACATAATTCTACGTTTAACACATTGGCTCTAACTTTTATAGATTTTATGAGATAAATAGGAACGTTATACAGGATAGTACAACTAAATTATTATATTATCTTTCTCAACTTTTCATACATGGGACATTTAACATAAAATTGTGAAATGCATCTTCTATATCTGCCCAAAAGGAATATCGAACCTATTACCCGGTGAAACGGTATCTTAGTGTCAGACCAGTTTATCCAAGATATTGTTTACCATTCTTTTCGCACGAAATTAGTTAAAGTATGTTGGGTAAATGGCCTATGTTACAAGTTAGGATTAAATTATAATTATCAAAATCATCGTCATCGTCGTCATCGTCGTTATTATTGTTATTATTGATATCAAATATTATTTAATTTTTAATTGATTATACAGTTTTTTTTATATGTACCATATTACGTTATTTAATGAAATGTCTCTGCATTTAACAAGAAAATGTATGTTATGATCACTGTAGAGGAACTTGTAAATCAAGCTGATATTTACTTTGTGGATAAAATAAAACTCATAAAAATGAGTTTGCTACACAATAATAATGAGGAATTACAGAAGGATAATTCATGTGCAAGTAGAGGAATTAAATTATGACAGCAACTGAGTATGAAGTAACCATTTTCTGGCACAAGCCAGAATATGTGGGAGCAACAAAATGTCAAAGAGAGTAATTTTCAACATATATAGCAAACTAGCACAGTTTAGAAAGTCAGAGCATTTGTCAGTGGAGATGATAAATTAGGATTGAACAATTATGTAGCAAGTGAAAAGTAAAGGTTGGGCAAGTGAATTTTATGAAATCGCTTGTCATGGATAAGTGGGTGAAAAACCAAATTTGATCAGCCCTGACCCAGTCCTTTTTGAGACACTGTGCCTGGCGGTTATCTATGGTGCATTATTGTAGGATAACATGCTACCGTAGCATAGCTTTGTCTTGGGATAGTGAATGAGCAACTGAGTGAATCTCGCTAAGGTATCTTACTCAAATACGGAATCTCAAAGGTTTTACTGACGAGGGATGTTAAAGTGATTGGTAGACTTATTTGTTACGTTTACGAATTTAATGTCTAATCATCTTCGCGCCTTTTGGGTTATGGTCTTATTTTCTTTGCCATTTCGGAGTCGTTGCGCATCCCCTAACAATCAATCCCTATATCCGTCTGTATGATGATGTGCTAATCTGGAAATTAATGTCGATAATGCATGATATTCTGTGGTTTCGGAATTTCCGCCAATAAAGAAAAGTTTTAAATTCCTGAATGCATTCCATGTTAAGTTTCTGCTTAAGGTATTCTTAGCCCAGTCGAGTGCCGGGTGTAATAAAGTCGTGATTATCGAATCTGAAAATTCAAAACGATTAATCTTTCCCAAAAGTTAAGATAAACATTTTTGGTAATGCTTCACTAATGTCTGAGCGACTTTGGTTGCCTGTGTCCTATTTAGATTTCTTAAGTTTTCAATTAATTCGGATTAGTTTGAGAAAAGTTGAAAAAAAAATTATTCATGAAGCTATTTTGTTTCCAAATACCATTGACCTGTATTCACCCTCAGTCTTTAGTTTCTGTAAAGTTTGATACAATAGCTTAAGGAATGGCCCCTTTAGATTTATATACTTCGAATATATTCATTTGTACTACGGACCTGACCTTTGCCCATTTTATCAAAACTAAGAGACAGGTTTTTCAGTCTGGTCTTTTCTAGTACAAATTTTTACAATTCAATATCACAACACAACACAACTCATCACTTTTTAAAAAAGTTCATAGACTTCGTTTGTCTTTTCTTTAACTTTCTGTTTTTTAACAAATTTCTTCACTTTCACAAGTTTTTTTACACTTCTCCCCCTCTTTTTTCCCCATCTTTTCTTTTCTATCTTCTCTTTATGAACAGGTCGGGGTTCTTCCTTTACCGAGGGCACCTCTTCTTCTTCCTCCTGCTCCTGTTGTTACTTAGGCAATCTGAAGACCAATGTCCTTTCTCTTGACAATGATAACAAGCTTCTTGACTTTTGTCTCTTCTGACACTTGTCTTGCCTTTTTTGACGATCTGGACATTCTGTAGCCCAAGGCCCTTTCTTCCGACAGATAAAGCAAGTATCTTGACTTTTATCTCGAAAGGAAAGAGTAATCTGACGGCTTGTCTAAAAAAAAACTTTCTTATTACACCTCGCAAAGCTCTAATCAGGAGTTCGATCTGTGTGTGCTGACTGACTTGATAATAAGAATAATAATGAAGACTTTGTATAGCACCTAAACTTTAGAAGCTCTAAAGCGCTTTAAGACATTTGACAACACTTAAAAAACATATATAATGACATGATTACAAAAATAAAAATAAACACAACGATCACTCCGTGTTTAATGAACAGCTCTCGAAATTTTCCACTGCAACGCAGTAAAAGGTTCACGTCGGAACCAAAATATATCAAAATATTTATTCTTGACGGTCGAAAGGATCTGAGGCGTGATTGTGGTACCAAGCGCAAAAAGCTTATCGTTGTTCGGTACGCATATTGTCAGGTTTGTAGACGTGAGCCTCAGGCAAATGGGGTAGAACGGCATCTTGAGTATTGAAAACGTTCGGAAATAGACTTTGGCCATTTCTGTAATTTCAAACATTTAAGGCAAGCGACTCAAAGGCATGGCCAAGTAAATCATCGAATCATTAAACAGCACTAGATCCACTTGCATGGAAATTACTCCGTTCAAATCACTTTCTGACCTTCCGTACTTTCTTCCATATAGTAGATGAGAAGAAACTTGATCGTATCTCGATAAATTGTGAGCCATCACCGTGGCATGGCGATGACAATATGTAACGTTCGATGTCTTCTTGGCTCTACATCTTGTCGATAGGGTCTAAAATCAATTGGGCAAATTCGGCCAGTGTATTCGGTCCCCAAAAGATTTTTTCACGTCCTCCAGGAATCTTGCTACAGTAATGGTATTGAGTCAAGATTAACTCTTGGATGCACTTCTCGCACGCTCGGTGAGCCATGCAGAAATTAGGAATGTGAATGACAATGTCTTGCATGCATTCGAAATCGAAAAAGATGAAATTCCCTTTCTTCTGGTCATTATCTTGTTCCTGTATGAAATGATATTTATGAATGTAGCATTGGTGTTCTAAGTCCATGATTTGGTGACAAATGTGATATCGCTTCGTTCCTGAACAGACGTGAACCTAGGGCACAGTCTCAGGAATTGACAAGCACATTTCTGCTGTGAACCTTGCGTCTTAAGGTGTTGCTGGTAACAGGTAGGGCTGGCAAACGTGCGCTGACAATCTGGGCAATGCACTCGTTCTTGTTTTTTGTACATACAGGGCTTAGATGCTAAACATTCCTCACATTTCGATCCGCAATGCTTGTGTTGCTCTCGATTGTTATAGCTATGGAACACATTTCTCATAATAATAACTGTATGACAGGAATGCAGTCATACTGGTAATGGCATCGAAATGTTAATCGTGATGTAAATGTATTTTCCTTCTTTGAAATTCTTTCCTGGAAACAACAGAGGTCCACGCACTTCTTGAGGGTGCACTTTCAAGGTGTAGCGTGGAGCCAAGACGTCTTGCATCTTTGCATTTCATAAATGCCACAGGGTGTGTCTTTAAATATTCCTGCTTGATATAACACGAGTTCTGCTTCTCGTCGTTGTTTGGCTCAGTCCGATTATTGGATAGTTTTCCAGGCTCTTTTCCATTCTGTCGTGTAGTTCTTATCGGCATATGTTTATTTCACCACAATGGCACGGTCTAAACTCGTCTTGAGTGTTGTTAATTTGAACGAGACTGTGCTTGATGCTACAAAGATTTTCTACCAATATCACCTTCTTGCCATGTTGTCCTGTTCCTTGGAGAAGAGACACGTGGGTCATTAACAGTGTCGCTTTTCTGTTGGTGATGTGCAACTTGTCGTTGGATTGTTGCATGTGTTGAATCTTGTCCATGACTTTGGAAGGTGTCAACTCTACTGGACTGCTAAACTCGATCCAAACGGGAAACTTCATACTGTCGCGATGAATATAAAGTTTCAAGCGATCATCTTCTTTGGCTTGACATTGCCGTTTCAGTGTGGTTAACAAAGAATCATACACATCAGTTATGAAACCCTCTGCTTTCTCCAAACGTACGTCGGACGTGAAATCTTTAAACTTCACCGCGTAGTTCTAAATTTCCTGAAGGAACGCTTGTCCGTCTGTCGAATGTGGCTATACATTTCAGGGTTTACTGGTGATGATGAACTTTCACTAAGTGCAGACCCTTTGGGTTTATATTCTCCTTCACTCATATCATTTTCAAAATTGCTGACATGAATTTGAGCCAAGACTTCAGCTACTGTGCGAGGCGATAAATCACGTTTCTGCCTCATACTTTCTTCTCCTTTCTTTACGCAATGACTGCAAAATGTCAAATTAGTAAATATATAAAGGGCTGGTACAATTTTCTGGATGTGGTCTAAAGTGATGCCTTCCTGCTCCCAGTATTTCTCTTTGAATTTCTTATGGTCTTCTGGAGTGTCTCACCAGGAAAGATGGCAGCTAGGATCTTGTTTTAGTTTCAAGAAGGCATTCACGTAGTCTGCAAAAATGCCTTGTTGAGTCACGCCGCCGTTGGGAAAGTGTTAACTTTTGTACACTTCTAACAGTTGTTATCCCCATTCCAGAGCTTTGAACAATTCCACACTGACCCACGTTCCTGTCAAAGCGTTTTCTTCTTGAGTATGCTTACAGGGTTGGTCTTGGTTACACTTTTTGGCACAAGTACAGCATAAGGGAAACATCAGTTTTCCTTGGCCATAGTGATGTAAAACGGGATGGTACAACTACGTGGGAGGAAAGACTTTACATTTGATCAATCCTACGTATTGTATAATATTATCCATGTCAATGTGTTCAATCAGCTCTTGTGGGTGCCCTGCGTAAAGGTGACAATATTTGCACACGTACGGATATATAAAACACACGTCCAAGTATTTGATTTCCTCTCCTTTCTTTTCGTCGGCTTGGTATAGTAAACAGTTCGCATTCGTTCGTCCCCCGTGCAAACTTTCCCTTGGGTTCAGTGGGTCCACGAGCGTGTAACTTTCCACGATGCGCCTTTATCGCTGATCGTACTAGTGTTATCACATTTATACCACTTGATATCCTTGCTCTTCTAACTTCAAGCGTAGCTGAAAAGTGTCCTGGTACAAGTCTTTCATGTTCCGTTGTAGAAACTGGTTTTAATGTTAAGTTGATGGTAGCAGATAGGGCATCCATCATCATGGGGTTTTCTAAGTCTCAGACTTCCACGGAATATCTTCCGATAGTCTTTTCACCTCCTCCGTTACGAGCGTGTTGTATCCATTTGTCTTCCTTGCCACACAAGTAATGTAGCCAGCGTAGGGCTCTGACCGAGTATTGGTTATATTTGACGACATGTTAGGAGAAGACGAAGAAGAAATTAAACTCTGGTTTACACGCAAAGGGCATCATCGTAACGCCAGTATCATTTACATCACCTAAAATTTGTTTCAACAAAGTAAAGCCCATCCTACCATCAGTCTAAATGCTCATTACGTGGTCTTATTTAAAAGCCCTGGAGATAAATCAGAAGTACAAATCTTAGCCAAACAGTTACGGACTCCTTCGCTGACAAATACGTACGACGATGACACTCAAACCCCACACGCTTATTTAACGTTGATTTAAAACCCACCACTACCGATTATTTGCGATTGTGTACCCATCTGTTTCACCACTGGTGTCAGGACGGATGGCCTATCGTGTACACGTCCCCGTCGTCAACCTAGTCACAATCACCATAAAAGTCTATAAAAAAAAACTCGATCGCTTTGACTCGGTCACACACATAGCCAACATGTCCTCCCTTCAATCTCATCTTCCTATTAAATTTAATCGTTCCTTGTACGGTATCAGCCCCGAAAAAATCCACAAATACGTGCTAGTATCTTAGAAGTTAGTCTCAAAGAAGTCTTACGATGGTTTACGGTGACAACAAAACAATTACTGCAAGGCATCATTCAGATTCCACATCAAGCCAAATGTCCTTTTGAGAGAAACAAAGTAGCCTTGTCGCAACTAGACGATCATCGCATTGATACTCAAACCAAAAAAACAAATCATTTTGAAACCTGGAGGAAGCGATTATCTACGATGTGTCATCATTTGTTCACTATAAAAATGGGATACTAATGCGCCTAAAGTCGTCCCCAAGAACGTACCCAGAAGAAAAAAAAAGATCAATTTCGTCAAGACTACATCATAACCTCTGAAAAAGGAAACGACCACAAAAATTAGCTTCTAACCACAAGAGAGTAGGTCCACAAACGTCTCCTCTTTATCCGCTGCTCACAAAGTACCAGTCCTCAAAATGCGAGTTCAAGAGAGAATGGGTGTGTTACAGAATTTATTGGATTTGTCCCAGGAAGATTTGTCACGATTTAGTCCGTTGCAAAGTCCTCCACGACTTGTGTTGCATAGTAAAGACAATCAGTGGCTACATTTTCCAGTATAAAAAAACACCCGAGGTAAACCATACGGACCAGACATTATGTGCTACTGCATGCCCAAACATGTCCCCTCCAAGAAGTGCCCACTTTTACATCGTAGTTTTTCTTCGGTCCAAAAAGGAGAAGGAAAACGAAGATTGTCACGTCATGCAAAGAAACGCTTAGCCAAACATCGACGTTACCCTCAGAAAAGACACTCGTCCGAAGAAAAGGAGAAGCCACTAATATGGAGGATTCTTTTGTCTTTTCCTTGAATTTGATAAGATAGCCGATGATTCGTCACAAAGTTAAAGGACAGGTTCATATAAAATAGGAAAAAAGACGCATGTCGAGCCATGGATATCAGTGTATTTGTGTGCACCAAAAGAAACGAAAAAGAAAAGGACAGTTTCTTCATGCGAAAAGGCGCTTAGCCAAACATAGACGACACCCCCAGAAAAGACACACTGGTTCGAGGAAAAAGAGGAGCCAGCAAAGAGGATGATTCTTTGGCAATTTAGAAAAAACATCGTCACCTTTATGATGAAGCGATAGTCCTCCCAAAAGGATAAAAGATCGTGTGAAAAGTCATAGACGTTAGTGTATTTTTTCTGTGTGCCTCGTAATCAACAAACAAAGATGTCACCCCGCAAAGTCATTCCTCTTCTATGCCCAAAGGAAAGAAAGGAAAAGACTGCCACCTTGTTTAGTCAAACATTGAAACATGTTATCCGTTCTATCCAGAATTCCTCCACCCATGAGAAAAAAAATAATTCAAACCGCCTCCAAAGATGACCTCGATACGGTGAGCGAATATTGTCTGAATGTCTTGAAAGGCACGATACCTTTGACTAAGCATCAGAAAGAATGCTTAGCCAAACATCGACATGTTCTTCGACAAATGGTCCAAAACAAAATACGTATTCGTCAAAAGAAAAAGATGTTGGCGCAACGCGAATAACTTTTATCCGTGTTGGGACTTATTGCCCATGTAGCGAAACCTATATTGTGTGCGATGAAACTAATACCCGCCATAATTCCATGAAGATAAAATGAGGGCACTGGAATCAAAAGATCTCAAACATGACCCTTGAAATCTGATGTAAGGATGAAAACTAGCTTTAGTCCCTTACAAACGATGGATTGAATACCGTCGTTAGTAAGAACAAAGGATCCCGCATTTATCTCCCAATCCTCATATGACCTTGATGTCCAAGTTACAACACAGCTCTACCCACTCTGAAAGATTTTAAGCCCCTGTTGAAAAGTTCACAACCACTACCTCTATCACAACAACTACCGCTCTCAGTGGTCAAGACGTGACATCCTCAAGGTTGCTTGAGGAAGAAGAGGCAAGAGAATACTTTCAAACAAGGTCAGCAGCTTCCATCCCTTGTAAGATTTCAGCATCCTTGTTGGTGAAACGTTTTCAACACAACTTAAAAGAACGCATGTGGTAATATTTTACGCATCGACGTCTTGCGACCAATCGTACAATCAATCTTTCCATCTAAGCATTGGGTGTGCCCCCCCCCCAGGAGCGACTGCTGACACCGAAGTGACTGTCTTCGAGCGTCTGTTTGGTCCGTCCTCGACGGTAATTACAACTCAAAAACGGTGGAATATTGGCAACAGGAGATTGGGTGCGCAGTGGCAAAACCAAATGCACTTTCGACAAAGGTTACTTACCCAACTGGACCACCGACTTGTTTCATGTCACCTAACGTGTACTTGGCCGTCATCATTCCATCTATAAATTAGAAGACATGAACGGAGAAGTGCTAAAAGGAACCATTCACTTGACTGAGTTACAATGTGTGACCAAAAATGAAGACGACTTGTACGAGATCGAAAGCATACTCGATCGAAGAAATCGACAATTAGGAAGACAACGTGTCAAAGAAGTCAAAGTACGTTGGAAAGGATATCCTCCCAGTTTACACTCTTGAATCGACGCTTCTCAACTCATCTGATGTTAAAGGAAGTGACCATGATGCCCTTCAACACAACTTATGTTACTGTAATGACCACTCCGTCACCCAGTTCTTCTCTGCAAGATAAACAAAAAATCAATCCCTGTCTGTGTGGTGTGGAGAACGTCTGCCTAAAATGCAAATCGTCTTTTTCTGCCAAATCTTTGTGGTGTATTGTGCCACCGGTGCTACCATTGCCAATTTGAGTTTGCAACTAGGAGACAAACAATTGTGCACTATTTTACTTAGGAGTTGCATTGGCTATCTTCTTCCCAACCCGTCTCTGAAATATTCTTCCAACGGAAGCAACAACAACAACAGAAGTTTGCGTCTGGTGCTAACACTTTTCCTATGCCCAGGCTGGGCTGCGTTTCTTCCGGGGGAGGGGGAGCTTGCAGTCCCGGGCTTGGACTGCGTTCCCCTCGGAAGGACGCGAGGCCTTAGTGCTTGGCCCCTTTTTTATGACCCCTAAAAAAGACCCTTTATTTTTATTGTGAAATTGACTTGTCACTACAAAAATGGCAGAACCGCAACCTACTCTCCTACCCCGGCCGCAACTCCGCTCACCAAAGCCCCCAAGAAGTATACCCCGCCTAACTTTATTTCAGTTAGGGGAGTTATTTGTCAAATGAAAACCAGTTTTTCCTATGGGTGTCCATATATCAATTTTGTGTGAGCCATCTGTGCAATTGTTCTAATATTCCTGAGTTGTGAATTTGGAATTATGTTTTGTGTTTGAATTTTGCGTTCACCGACCAAGACCCAAAATAAACAATAATCCCCATAGTCGTTTTAACGATAGGGGGATTAAATGAAAAGATTACATAACATCATATACAACCAATATACTGGAAACTCCGACCAATTCTCAAACATGAAAAGGTAATGGGATAAAATCAGCACCTACTGCAACCAACGGAGGACGAAAGCTACCCACAACTAGAACAAGATGGCGGTATCAACACAACCCGAAGTCTCTACCACAAATCAACAGAGGGATGCTGTATCGACACGTCGACTTCATGGTAAAAATAAAAAGGTCTTTCTAAGGGGTCATATAAAAGGGGTCACGCACCAAGGCCTCGCGTCCTTCCGAGGGGAACGCAGTTCAAGCCCGGGACTACAAGCTCCCCCACCCGGAAGAAACGCAGCCCAGCCTGGGGCACAAAAAAGGTGTCAGCACTAGACACTGGTGAGCCCGGCCCCGGAAGGGGGCGAGGCCACTAGCCCTTTTCAGGGCTTAAAGTCATAAAACACTCGAATGTATACATGACTATAAACACATATGACATGATCCTGGCTACCAATCGTTGACTCATCAAACTTAAAAATGAATAGTAGAATTGATTAATTACTTCAACTCCAAATTCACCTGCAGTATGCCAGGCAACTCCTGGATGAGCTGGCCACGGTGACCGTTGCAGAAAGTGTCAGACTTGAGGAAGAGGAGTAAAAAACATAAGAAAGAAGAGAAAGAAAAGAAATGAGGGATCCTGACGTACCCCCTCATGAAACCTCAGTGTAAGGTCAAACCTGAGGTGAGGACATAACAACTAGTACGACCACCTAAACCACAGCCACAACAACATCCATAGCCACAACCAATACCAGCAGCACAATTTATTTATCCACGGTTGTGATATAGGAGAAGGAGGAAAGTCTTCACTATCCCAGCCTCCCTCTGCGCCTCCAACCATACGTATCATTTGGGGGAATGATTAGAGCCGATGTTGTGCATGGTGTCAGGCTCGAAAGGTGTCACCATTAGCCAGGTGCAGCTGGAGTTCAACGAAAAACAGCCATTCTCAGGGCTAACTAGATCTCTAGCAAAGAGACACTATTCAAGTTGCCAATTGGTGAGAATGTAGAGTAGTGAGACTATAAACACTCGCTTCTTTATCATTGTGTGTATGCGTGTGTGTATGTTTGCATTCGCGTTCGTTGGTATGGATAGTAAATATGTATGTTTTATGAGTTCACGTTCGTTGGTGTGGATAGTATGTGTGTGTGTCTGTGTGTGTGTGTATATTTAATGCTTTCTCGTTTCTTGGTGTGGATAGTATGTGAGTGCATGTATGTGTTGTTTTGTTTTTGATTTTTTTTTTCATTTTGTTTGGTGTAAATAGTAAATAGGTGTGTGTTTTATGCTTTCTCGTTTATTGGTGTGGTTAGTATATCATACGTAAAAGTGAGTGTAAAGGATGTTTTCGTTACCGTCCCCGTGCTTGACGTATATAACGCGGTTAGCGCGCTTCTCTCATAGCCACAACCCAACGCCAACAGTTGAGTTAAAAGGATTGAAACAATAATATAATGGCAACCAATCAAAATGAACCTGCTCACAGAACAATTTAGTATATGCTAAGTCTAATAATGGAATTGAATAGCAATACAATAGTTGAAAACATTACTTAGGGAATAATGAAAAAATAAATAAGGACAATTAATATTTATTTATTTATTTATTTATTTATTTATTTATTTATTTATCCAACTCACTTAATATACTCGATTTTATTTACTTCTGTTATAGTCCTTTCACTTACCAAATTAAATTTAATTCATTTAATTTATTTACGTCGTTACCTAATTAAACTTGTTAACCTAATTTATTTTTATTTATTTGTTTGACCTCTTTCATATTAACGTAATTTAATTTAGTATTTGTCTGTTGTTGGGAGTGATGAAGTACGTCTAATTAAATCTCTGACCCAGCCAGAGGTCAAGAGATAAAAGACCCAGCCCGGAGCCAAGTGCCCTCTTAAAGGGACTACGATCAGGCCCAGGATCGTATGCAGTCATAGAAGCCACCGTGTGAGAGTGAGGACATTGAAGGACGCACTTGAGAATGACATTCAAGTGAGGTGCTTTTTGGAAGACCAAGCAAATTTTACGGAGTGGTCTTTTTTCTGTGGGGAATAGAGAAATTAAGGAAATCTGAAGACCTAATGAAAAAAGTGATGAAAGAAGAGGTAACAAAAATCAAAGACACCTGGAAAAATGAGAGAAAGGAGAAGGAAAACCAAGAAAAGAAAGAGGAGTTTGAATGACTAAATCAAAACTGGATGAAAATACAGCAAAAATTTAGAGCTATGGGACATCCAAACTGGATACCAGAAGAAGAAAGGAAAAGTACGAAGAAAGGAATCATTCGAAAATTAAGAAGCTGGCGGAAGAACTGGAGACAATAGAAGCAAAAAAAAATAAAAAACAAATGCGCTTTTCAAGGCCACTCCATTGCCTCGAAAAAATTTATTATTTCTTGCCCAAAAAAGTTTAAAAACCAACACTACTATTGACTTACACGAACAAGAATGACACAGGTGGAATAACGTCATGGTACGTGCTACATTATTGCAATTGTCCAGTACCGTTACGCCACCCTGCCTGTTCCATTCGTCTTGTCCCTATACATTCCCTATATTAAATTTCCATGGACGCTTCACAATTCTAGATTTTGTGATCGTTGCCAGGAATCAATATAAATATAAATCGTGATGCAATGTTGTTGTTCGTGTTCTTTGCCTGTAAGAGTTCGTTTTCAAAATGACCTTGATATTCATATTTTTGAGTCTTGATTTATATTCTTTTTTAATTCGAACTTTTTAGGATGTATAGCTAGACATCGTTCGTCATACGCCAAATATAGAATGTCGAAGGCTTTCCCTCGTCGCGTAGTGACAACGTCATTCTTCTTGGCATAACGTCATGGTACTTCAAGCGAAGTGATGGGGTGTAATGGATGGGTTACACTTTCCTGTCAGTGGGGGCACAGAGTGGTTGCGTATAGTTATTATAAACGCTGATCATGAAATGGTGGAGGGATGTTTTCATATTAAGTTTCACTGCTATACTACAAATCATTAAAATAGTTTGAAATGCGTTATTTTTTTCTAGTAAAATTTTCATTCGTAGGTGCGTATCTGCGTATAAGTAGCTACCCGCTTTTTATAATATTAACTAAAAAAGAACATTTTCGTTTAAAGAAGAGACAATTGACTGAGAGATACAGGGTGGAATAGTTCAGGCATGAAGAGTTACATTGACTCTCCTTGCCTACCAAACTTCGAGTGCATCTGATCTACGTACCCATAATGTTTTTCTCATAGTGGCTTACTTATTCTGACCCAAATCTCATTTATAGTGATTTCTGTTTATTAAGATTTTTTTTTTTTAAAATGAACCCTTTTGTATGGAATGTTTGCATGTTGCAAGCTTCAGTTTGGAAAACCCGGAGTTTTTCGTTTTGATGCTAATTCCCTTAATATTTTTGTTATGTTGTCTTTGATATTGCTATACCACTCTTTCTGAAATCTACCTTGCATTAGCCACTGTTATTATTCGTATATCCTATGTGTGGTGTTAGTCTGTGCTATGTTATGTGTTTCCTTTTGTGTTAGGTTTATATTTTGCTGAGTAACCCTTCTCCACCCCAATTGTGGCACCCTCCCCTTTTAAGGAGGGGATTTGTCGGACCGCCTCTTTCATTTAATGGGAGTAGAACCACTTTTAGTAGTTAGAGTGTCTGCTTCAAATGCGGGAGGTTGCAGGTTCTAACCTTGGCCGAGTCATACCAGACTTCTAAAAATGGTCCTAACAGCTGCCACACTAGGCACTCAGCATTAGAGGTTTAGTTTTAAGACTGGTCAGCCTGGTGTCAGGATAATGTGACTGGGTGGGACATCATGTTACATGTTTGTTGCATAATGATTGATATGCTAGACATAACTATTAACTGTCATAATGAAGACATTGTAGTAATGACTGAAAATTGTATAAGCAACAAAAAAAATTGAAATCACACCCACACACACACCCACACTGCTGGCGACTGACACATGCAGAACAAAAGATGCACAGATATTGGACTTGCATAACAATGAAAAGACAACATAAATAGAGAACACATTTTGACATGTTTTTCATGTTTATTAAATAACATTTGCTAAATCTATAATCTGATAAACCTGAACAAAAAGAAATGCACATGGACACAAAACTGTTGTGAATGATGGATAACTGTTTTGCATTTGTGGACATTTAAGGTGACAATACTATGGCCAAGTAAGATTATGTGCCAACAAAACACAAAAACAATTGGCATCCCAATAATTCATACACTGCAAAAATAATTATCATGTTTCATCATTTTTTAACATGGACTATTTATAATAACCATTAATTTATTTTTAACAATGTGTCTGTTAGACAAATTTTATGACATCAAATTCAGTACCCAATACTGGTTTACATCAATACACTGGGCAACATGATCTAGTTGTTTACAGTGTATAATAAATACTTTTTTAAATGGAAGGAAAAAAAATAAATTTCTCAATTCTAAAAATATAAATTTGACAAATGGATTGTTAAAAAATGTATAAAATACAGAGAGGGTACATTGACATTCAAACTTTTTAATATTAAATTTATACATGTTCATATAACATTATTAACATCAGGAAAGATCACGATGAGTAAATGATTCAGGTGGGACTGACCAGTAAGTTCAAATAGCAATTGGAATAGCCTTGGATGTAACCCTAAAGTCCTATATTCATGTTTTGAATGAAAATGGGCTTAACCAAAAACTGAGGCATTTGCATCCTCTTCAGCTACAATTCCAATTTAAATAAATAATATTGATTTAAATATGGCTTTACTAACTCAATCCTTAAACCAGTAAAAGATGTCCTCAACAGTTGTCAAAAAGCTGATTAAATCACATGTAATAAAAGTTAGTGTTGGTGTTTATAACAACAGAAAGCATATCTTTAGAAGGAATTCTGCATGAATAGGTCGAGATACAGCAAAGAAGTAAAACCAAGTAAACTGAACTATGGAGTTAAAAACAATGCTTCCAATATTAAGTCTTGTTAATTTTTAGTATTGTCAGTAAAAAAAATACATTGATCAAATTTGTATGGGGAGCCATTTAATTTGCCCTTTGCTGAGATTTGTGCTGGATTTATCTTTATTTTGTGTTGAGGGGGGGGTGAACAACAGCTATAACTACTGCCCTCATCTTGTTTATTTTCTATATATATTTGAACTTGTAAAAAAAAAAATTATTTCTTGTCAGCTTTACCAAACAAAATTAATTTAACTCTCACTTCATGTATTGAGATTTATAAACTCTTATAACTCTCTTTCTGAAAAAATTCCCTTCTAAGTAGACCTTTTAGTCCCATTCAGTAAACTAAAGAATATCCTGTAAAATCAAGGAAATAAAATTTCAAACAGCAAATGATGTGCACAGCCAATTTTGTATTTGCATATGCCCTTTTAACAAGTGATCTCTGGCATCATGCAACATTACATCATTGCTTGTGACCAACGATCAGTTGAAATAATACTTTTTAATTACAAGCCATATGCTTTATAAATGCTTGTTGGTGACTATTCCAGCAACGAGTGTCATATTTTAATATCTGATTACAGACACATTTAAAATTTAATTATTCCATTTATTTCACTCCTCAATGATCAATGTTACTTGGAAAAACATTACATACATACCCCAAGAACCACACATCATAGAATCAATGTCATATTACCAGTCTATATTTGGACAATGTTAAAGTATGGGGATATCTTAGACAACGTTAAAGTATGGTGATGTATGTGGAAAATGTTAAGCAAAATGTACAATATAATACAATTGAGAATGAATGTCAAGCTATGATGTCACAATAAAAGCATTTCATACTGGAATAAATAAGCACCACCTTGCATTCATAATGATTAGACCATAAACCCTCTTTCCTTGATCCAGTCTAACAACTGGCTACCACTGTAAAAGTCAAAAGCCATCGATAAATTATTTTCATCTGAAAGCTTTGTGACAAAAAGGTAAGGAGCATTCAACAATCACGAATTTAAGAATTTTAATAACTATACATGCATCAAAATTTTGTTTACAATCAGTAAATGTGCTTACATTTACTGTCAACATATGACAGTGTGCTTACTGACTACACTGATATCTGATGGCAAAAAAAACATAATGATGATAACAGGATGAGAACTACAATGGCTAAAGTGGTTGAAGTTATGACAGCTGTGTATTAATTATGGTGAGAGAAAATGAAATTCATCCACTGAAGATGTAAAAAAGTTATTTGGCATTTTAATATAAGTATACATGTTTCTATTCTGTGTATTATCCTCTATCACTAATACTAATATTGATGATTTTTTCTACAGCAGGCTTTTACCCCATCTTACAGAGGTCTTGTATCTGCAGTTAAGATGGTCACAAACTGGAAATCGGTGAATGTCTTTATCGATACCATTGGGATTAAAAAATAACACAAACGCTGATAATTCTGTGCAAATTAAAAAACCAACACAAACGCCGATAATTCTGTGCAAATTAAAAAAACCAACACAAACGCCCATAATTCCATGCATTAATTCCGTAATTAACATGCAATATGTTGGACAAACACTTCAACAAGTTTCTAAAAGAATGAAAAATCATCGCTTTCATATTAAAAATTATAAAGATCCTCAGTTTTCATCTAATATTTCTACACATTTTTACACCCATAATCACTGTCTATTCGATTTTTCTTTCATGCCAATAGATATTGTGCATGGAGACATGAACAGACTTATAAAAGAGACTTATTGGATTCATAAATTAGATACTTTGTATCTTAATGGCCTTAATACCAATGTATTATATAAAATTGCATAATTTTATTTTCAATTGTGAAATTGTATATCTTTTATTACACTATAATTGTATGTATGACTGTCTCTATTTTATTTTTTCATTTTACTGATTTATCGATACCATGACAGACAGCTCCTTGCCAGATCAGTTAAAATGGAGTCAAGACCACATGGTATCTGTATTATCAATGACAAGGAAATTGCTTTCACCATCTTGTATTTATGACTAAAATCCTGTCAGCTCTGTCTAAAAGCATCACAGGACATTAAATATAAAGACAGGACTGGAAATTGGTGAATGTCTTTCAATACAGATGCCATGATGGAAACTCTTAGCTAGATCAGCTAAACTGCAGTTCATACACATGACATCTTTCCGATGAATGGAATGGAAATTGGTGTGATTTAGTGGAAGTTTAAAGGTGTCAAAACATTCAATGCAAGGACTGGATTTGATAGATGTCATTCAAGGACAAACTTTAATTCTAGGAACAAATTTGTGGTCAATGGTCAGAAAATGGACAATGTTGTACTGTGTTCTTTTAATTGCATGCAATTTAACACACCTCAAAAAGTAATATGATAGTCACCAGGCCACACAAAGAAATATAAACAAAACCAACTAGATTTATATACTGTTGGTTTTATAGATAGAATGTCATTCAATGGCAAAAGGAAATTCAAACAAACTTGTGGTCAGTGGTCATAAACTGGACAAAATATGCTGTTTTACTATTCTTACAAGATGTACAAGTTCATACAATTCAACAATCATATAAAGGTACTAGGATAGCCATCTGGCAAACTGAAAAAGAACCCATGGTTTATATATCTTTGGTCTTGAAGACATGTTATGCAATGACAAAAGCAAAAATCAATGGAAAAATATATTGCCAATAGTCCAAAAATATGACACAATTATCTGTTGCACCATGTCCCTTCAAGATGTACAAGTTGATGCAACTCACCAAACCTGTAATGGTACTATAATTGTAACCTGGCCACAAAAACAAAATGATTTATGTATCAATGGCTAAACTTTGTGAAAATTGTGTACATTGATGTGACCTTGTCAGTATATATATTTATATTTGTTATGGGAGGAAACTTCCATATTTTTATCACCAGATATGGCATGGTAATGACACAAAAATGAAATAACTTCAAATATATGGGTAATAACTGTGACAAACAACATGTATATCTATGAGTTGCAAGTTATGGAAGTAATGTGACAAAAACACCATGGATATCAGCATATTACAAGTTATGGTAGTAATGTGACTAGGATACTGAGACTGGACTGATCATCCACGTAATCCTATTTGTTTTATTTTAATAAACTTTTACATATCAGGACAAACACAACAACTGAATTCATTCAATCACAACTCTCATGGATATAAATTCTCATTTGGAAAAGCAGGTAAAGTTAGAAATGTTAGGATTATAATAAAATTATCCAGACAAAAATGATTTAAAATGCTATAAATGTAAAATCAAAATTAGATTTTAAAAAATCAAACTGGAAAGAAAAACTTCAAAATTGTCTGTCCTCTTTCTCCTGATGACTATTCAAGTCAATGTGGACATGTAATGGCACCAAATTAAATTTAAATATAAATAAAATATTATCTCCTGTTCTACAATTTAATACTAATAGTTTTACTGAATTTTATTTTATATGACACCATCAACACAAGTCTTGTATCTGCAGTTAAGATGGTCACAAACTGGAAATTGATGAATGTCTTTATCGATACCATGATGGACAGCTCCTGGCCAGATCAGTTAAACTGGAATTAGGACCATAAGATATCTGTATGATCAATGACAATGAAATTGCTTTCACCATCTGGAACTCTACGATTGAAATCCTGTCAGCTCCTTCTAAAAGCATCACAGGACATTAAATATAAAGACAGGACTGCAAATTAGTAAATGTCTGTCAATACAAATGCCATGATGGAAACTTTTAGCTAGATCAGCTAAATTGAAGTTCAAACCACATGGCATCTTTCTGATGAATGGCATCAAAATTGCTGCAATGAAGTTAAAGTCTTACGGTGACAAAACATTCAATGTAAAGACTGGATTTGATAGATTTCAGTCAATGGCAAATATGTGGTCAATAGTCATAAAATGAACAAGATATATGGTTGTAATATGTTCTTTCAATTGCTTACAATTTAACACACATGTAAAAATAATATGATAGTCACCAGGCCACACACAAAAATATAAATAAAACCAACTAGATTTATATACTGTTGGTTTTATAGATAGAATGTCATTCACTGACAAAAGGAAATTCAGTCAAACTTGTGGTCAGTGGTCATAAACTGGAAAAGATGCTTTTTTAATATTTTTACAAGATGGTCAAGTTTATACAATTCAACAAACATATAAAGGTACTGTGATAGTCAACTGGCAAACAGAAAAAAAACTCATGGTTTATATATCATTGGTATTTAAGATAGATGTTATGCAATGACAAAAGTAAAATCAATAGAAACCAAAAATTTGATACATTATGCTGTGTACCATGTTTCTTCAAGATGGACCAGTTGATGCAACACACCAAACCTGTAACAGTACTCTAATTGTAACCTGGCCACAAAATAATTTATGTATCAATGGTCTAAACTCTGTGAAAATTGTGTACATTGATGCAACCTTGTCATTACATATATTTATATTTGTTATGGTAGGAAACCTCCATATTTTCATCACCAGATAGGGGAATGTAACGATACAAAGAAAAAATAACTTCAAATATAAGGGTAATAACTGTGACAAACAACATAGATATCTATGATTTACAAGTTATGGAAGTATTGTGACCAAAACACCATGGATATCAGCATATAACAAGATATGGAAGTAATGTGACAAAAACACCATGGATATCAGCATATCACAAGTAATGGAAGTATTGTGACCAAAACACCATGGATATCAGCATATAACAAGTTATGGAAGTAATGTGACAAAAACACCATGGATATCAGCATATCACAAGTTTTGGAACTAATGTGACAAAAACACCATGGATATCAGCATATTACAAGTTATGGTAGTAATGTGACTGGGATACCGAGACCTGAATAACCATCCACATAATCCTATTTGTTTTATTTTAATAATAATTACATGACAGAACAAACACAACAACTGAATTCACTCAATCACAGCTCTCATGGATTTCAGTTCTCATTTGAAAAAGCCGGTAAAGTTAGAAATGTCAGGATTAAAATTTTATTCTCCAGACAAAATTGCTTTAAAATGCTATAAATATAAAATCAAAATCAAATAAAAATCAAACAGGAAATAATCGACTTCAAAATTATGTCCCCTTTCTCCTGATAACTATGCAAGTCAATGTGATCATGTAGTGGCACCATATTAAATTTAAATATAAATAAAATATTATTTCCGGTTCTAAAATTTAATACTAATAGTCTTACTGAATTTTATTTTATATAAATGGCACCATCAACACAAGTCTTGTATCTGCAGTTAAGATGGTCACAAAATGGAAATTGGTGAATGTCTTTATCGATACCATGACGGACATGTCCTGGCCAGATCAGTTAAAAGACCACGTGGTATCTGTATTATCAATGTCAAAGAAATTGCTTTCACCATCTAGAACTCTACGATTGAAATACTGTCAGCTATGTCTAAAAGCATCACAGGACAATAAATATAAAGACAGGACTGCAAATTGGTGAATGTCTGTCAATAAAAATGCCATGATGGTATCTCTAAGCTAGATCAGCTAAATTGAAGTTCAATCCACATGGCATCTTTCCCATGAATGACATGGAAATCACTGTGATGAAGTGAAAGTCTTAAGGTGACAAAACATTCAATATAAAGACTGGATTTGATAGATATCATTCAATGACAAACTTCTGCTCAATAGTAATAACATGAACAAGATATACCTTTGCAATGTGTTGTTTCAATTTCATACAATTCAACATACCTGTAAAAGTAATATGATAGTCACCAGACCACACATAAAAGTATAAACAAAACCAACTAAATTTATATACTGTTGGCTTTATCGATAGAATGTCATTCACTGACAAAAGGAAATTCAGACAAACTTGTGGTCAATGGTCATAAACTGGGCAAGATATGCTGTTTTAATATTCTTACAAGATGGTCAAGTTTAATAAACGTATAAAGGTACTATGATAGTCATCTGGAAACAGAAAAAGAACCCATGGTTTACACATCATGGGTATTTAAGACAGATGTTATGCAATGACAAAAGTAAAATCAACTGAAAAATATATGGACAATAGCCCAAAAATTTGACACAATATGCTGTTGTACCATGTCCCTTAGAGATGGACAAGTTGATGCAACTCACCAAACCTGTAACGGTACTATATTTGTAACCTGGCCACAAAAACAAAATGATTTATGTATCAATGGTCTAAACTCTGTCAATTGTGTACATTGATGTGACCATGACAGTACGTATATTTATATTTATTAAGGGAGAAACCTGCATATTATTATCACCAGATATGGCATTGCAATGATACATAGAAGAACAAACTTCAAATATATGGGTAATAACTATGACAAACAACACCATGGATATCTGGATATTACAAGTTATGGAAGTAATGTGACTAGGATACTGAGTCTTGACTGATCATCCACTTAATCCTATTTGTTTAATTTTAATAAATTAATTCATGATAGGACAAACACAATAACCTATTTCATTCAATCACAACTCTCATGAATTTCAATTCTCATTTGGAAAAGCATGTCAAGTTATAAATATTAAAATTATAAATTTATTATCAAGACATAGTTTAAAATGCTATAAATATAAAATCAAAATTATATAAAAGTCAAACTGGAAAAAAAAACTTCAAAATTGTCTGTCCTCTTTCTCCTGATGACGATTCAAGTCAATGTGGACATGTAATGACACCATATTAAATTTAAGTATAAATAAAATATTATTTCCTGTTCTAAAATTTAATACTAATAGTCTTACTAAATTTTATTTTATATAAGTGATCCCATCAACAGAAGTCTTGTATCTGCAGTTATGGTCACGAACTCGAAAATGGTGAATGTCTTTATTGATACCATGATGGTAAGCTCCTGGCCAGATCAGTTAAAATGGAGTCACGACCATATGGAATCTGTATGATCAATGACAATGAAATTGCTTTCACCATCTGGAACTCTACGATTGAAATCCTGTCAGCTCTGTCTAAAGGCAACACAGGACATTAAATATAAAGACAGGACTGCAAATTGGAGAATGTATGTCGATACAGATGGAAACTCTGAGCTAGATCAGCTAAATTGAAGTCTAAAGGTGACAAAACATTCAATGTAAGGACAGGAATTAATAGATGTCATTCGATGACAAATGTGTGGTCAATGGTCATAAAAAAGGTATACCTTTGTAAAGTGTTCTTTCAATAGCATACATACCTGTAAAATTAATATGATAGTCACCAAGCCACACAGAAAAAAATATAAACAAAACCAACTAGATTTATATACTATTAGTTTTATAGATAGAATGTCATTCACTGACAAAATGGAATAGAGATAAACTTCTGGTCAATGGTCATAAACTGGACAAGATATGCTGTTTTATTATTTCTACAAGATGGTCAAGTTTATACAATTCAACAAATGTATAAAGGTACTGTGATAGTCACCTGGCAAACAGATAAAAACCCATGGTTTATATATCATTGGCATTTAAGATAGATGTTATGCAATGACAAAAGTAAAATCAACAGAAAAATATATGATCAATAGTCCAAAAATTTAACACAATATGCTGTTGTACCATGTCACTTCAAGATGGAAAAGTTGATGCAATTCACCAAACCTGTATCAATACTATAAATGTAATCTAGCCACACAAAAAAAAATGATTTATGTATCAATGGTCTTAACTCTGTCAAATGTGTACATTGATGACAGTACATATATTTATATTTGTTATGGGAGGAAACCTTCATATTTTCATCACCAGATAGGGCAATGTAATGATATAATGAAGAAATAACTTCAAAATATATGGGTAATAACTGTGACAAACAACATCAATATCTATGAGTTACAAGTTATAGTAGTAATGTGACAAAAACACCATGGATATCAGGATATTACCAGTTATGGTAGTAAGGTGACTAGGATATTGAGTCTTAACTGATCATCCATGTAATCCTATTTGTTTTATTTAAATAAATTATTACATGACAGGACAAACACAATAACCCATTTCATTCAATCACAAACTTTCATGGATTTCTATTCTCATTTGGAAAAGCAAGTAAAGTTATAAATATTAGGATTATAATTTTATTATCCAGACAAAAATGGTTTAAAATGCTATAAATATAAAATCAAAATTAAATAAAAATCAAACTGGAAATAAACGACTCCAAAATTATGTCCTCTTTCTCTTGATGACTGTTCAAGTCAATGTGGACATGTAATGGCACCATATTAAATTTAAGTATAAATAAAATATTATCTCTTGTTCTAAAATTTAATATTAATAGGTTTACTGAATCTTATTTTATATAAATGACACCATCAACAGAGATCTTGTATGTGCAAGATTTGGTCACAAATTCATAATCTGTGAATGTAATTATTGATAACATGACAAACAGCTCCTGGCCAGATCAAACTTGTGAACAATGGTCATGAAATTAGCAAGATATACTGTTATAATGTGTTCTTTCAATTGCATAAAATGTAACACACCTGTAAAAGTAATATGATAGTCTCCAGGCCACTCACAAAAATATAAATAAAACCAACTAGATTTCTATACTGTTGGCTTTTTAGATAAAATGTCATTCACTGACAAAATGGAATAGAGACAAACTTCTGGTCAATGGTCATAAACTGGATAAGATATGCTGTTTTATTATTTTTACAAGAGGGACAAGTTTATACAATTCAACAAACATATAAAGGTACTGTGATAGTCAACTGGCAAACAGAAAAAAACCTCATGGTTTATATATCATTGGTATTTAAGACAGACTATGCAAGTCAATGTGATCATGTAATGGCACCATATTAAATTTAAATATACATAAAATATTATCTCTTATTCTAAAATTTAATATTAATAGTTTTACTGAATTATATTTTATATAAATGACACCATCAACAGAAGTCTTGTATCTGCAGTTATGGTCACAAACTCGAAATCGGTGAATGTCTTTATCGATACCATGACAGACAGCTCCTGGCCAGATCAGTTAAACAGGAGTCACGCCCATGTGGTATCTGTATGATCAATGGCAATGAAATTGCTTTCAACATCTGGAACTCTATAATTGAAATCCTGTCAGCTATGTCTAAAAGCATCACAGGACATTAAATATAAAGACAGGACTGGAAATTGGTGAATGTCTGTTAATACAGATGCCATGATGGAAACTCTTAGCTAGATCAGCTAAATTGAAGCTCAAACCACATGGCATCTTACCTATGAATGGCATGTAAATCGCTGTGATGAAGTGAAAGTCTAAAGGTGACAAAATATTCAATGTAATGACTGTATTTGATAGATGTCATTCAATGACAAATGTGTGGACAATAGTCACAAAATGAACAAGATATACCATTGTAATGTGTTCTTACAATTTCATACAATTCAACATACCTGTAAAAGTAATATGATAGTCACCAGGCCACACATAAAAATATAAACAAAACCAACTAGATTTATATATTGATGGCTTAATCGATAGAATGTCATTCAATGACAAAATGGAATAGAGACAAACTTCTGGTCAATGGTCATAAACTGGATAATATGTGCTGTTTTATTATTTTTACAAGAGGGCCAAGTTTATACAATTCAACAAACATATAAAGGTACTGTGATAGTCAACTGGCAAACAGAAAAAGAACCCATGGTTTATATATCATTGGTCTTTAAGACAGATAAGAAATGACAAAAGTAAAATCAACGGAAAAATATATGGTCAATAGCCCAAAAATTTGACACAATATGCTGTTGTACCATGTCCCTTCAAGATGGACAAGATGATGCAACTCACGAAACCTGTAACAGTACTATAATTGTAATCTGGCCACAAAAACAAAATGATTGATGTATTAATGGTCTTAACTCTGTGAAAATTGTGTACATTGATGTGACCTTATCAGTAAATATATTTATATTTGTTATGGGAGGAAAAATCCATATTTTCATCACCAGATAGAGAAATGAAATGATGCTAAGAAGAAATAACTTCAAATATATGGGTAATAAATGTGATACACAACATAGATATCTATGTGTTACAAGTTATGGAAGTAATATGACAAAAACACCATGGATATCATGTTATTATTATTACAAGTTATGGTAGTAATGTGACTAGGATAATGAGACCTGACTGACCATCCACACAATCCTGTTTTACTTTAATAAATTATTACATGAACGAACAAACCCAACAACCAAATTCATTCAATCACAACTCTCACGGATTTCAGTTCTCATTTGGAAAAGCCAGTAAAGTTAGAAATGTTAGGTTTACAATTTTATTATCCAGATATAAAAGGTTTAAAATGCTATTAATATAAAATTAAAATTATATAAAAATCAAACAGTTAATAAACAACTTCAAATTTATGTTCCCTTTCTCCTGATGGCTATGCAAGTCAATGAGGTCATGTCATGGCACATATTAAACTTAAGTATAAATAAAATATTATCTCCTGTTCTAAAAGTTATTATTAATAGTTTTACTGAATTTTATTTTATATCAACTGAGGTCTTGTATCTGCAGTTATGGTCACAAACTCGAAAATGGTGAATGTCTTTATCGATACCATGATGGACAGCTCCTGATCAAATCAGTTAAACAGGAGTCACGACCATGTGGTATCTGTATGATCAATTACAAAGAAATTGCTTTCAACATCTGGAACTCTACATCTGAAATCCTGTCAGCTCTGTCTAAAGGCAACACAGGACATTAAATATAAAGACAGGACTGGAAATTGGTGAATGTCTGTCGATACAGATGCCATGATGGAAACTCTTAGCTAGATCAGCTAAATTGAAGCTCAAACCACATGGCATCTTTCCGATGAATGGCATGAAAATTGCTGTGATGAAATTGAAGTCTTAAGATGACAAAACATTCAATGTAAGGACAGGAATTAATAGATGTCATTCAATAACAAATGTGTGATAAACAGTCATAAAAAAAGATATAAGGTTGTAATGTGTTCTTTCAATTGCATACAATTCAACATACCTGTAAAAGTAATATGATAGTCACCAGGCTACACACAAAAATATAAACAAAACCAACTAGATTTATATACTATTAGTTTTATAGATAGAATGTCATTCATTTACAAAAGGAAATTCAGTCAAACTTGTGGTCAGTGGTCATAAACTGGACAAAATATGCTGTTTTAATATTCTTACAAGATGGTCAAGTTTATACAATTCAAAAAACATAAAGGTACTGTGATAGTCACCTGCCAAACAGAAAAAGAACCCATGGTTTATATATCATTGGTAATTGTGTACATTGATGTGACCTTGACAGTACATATATTTATATTTGTTATGGGAGGAAACCTTCATACTTTCATTGCCAGTTAAGGCAATGTAATGATAAAATAAAAAAATAACTTCAAAATATATGGGTAATAACTAACAAACAACATCAATATCTATGAGTTACAAGTTATGGTAGTAATGTGACAAAAACACCATGGATATTAGGATATTACCAGTTATGGTCGTAATTTGACTAGGATACTGAGTCTTGACTGATCATCCATGTAATCCTATTTGTTTTATTTTAATAAATTATTACATGACAGGACAAACACAACAACCTATTTCATTCAATCACAGCTTTCATGATTTTCAATTCTCATTTGGAAAAGCAAGTAAAGTTATAAATGTTAGGATTATAATTTTATTATCCAGACAAAAATGGTTTAAAATGCTATAAATATAAAATCAAAATTAGATAAAAATTAAACCGGAAATTAACGACTTCAAAATTATGTCCTCTTTCTCCTGATGACTATTCAAGTCAATGTGGACATGTAATGGCACCATATTAAATTTAAATATAAATAAAATATTATCTCTTATTCTAAAATTTAATATTAATAGTTTTACTGAATTTTATTTTATATAAATGACACCATCAACAGAAGTCTTGTATCTGCAGTTATGGTCACACTCTCAAAATCGGTGAATGTCTTTTTCGATACCATGACAGACAGCTCCTGGCCAGATCAGTTAAACTGGAGTCACAACCATGTGGAATCTGTATGATCAATGACAATGAAATTGCTTTCAACATCTGGAACTCTATGACTGAAATCCTGTCAGCTCTGTCTAAAAGCATCATAGGACATTAAATATAAAGACAGGACTACAAATTGGTGAATGTCTGTCGATAAAGATGCCATGATAGAAACTGCGCTAGATCAGCTAAATGGAAGTTCAAACCACATGGCATCTTACCTATGAATGGCATGGAAAACACTGTGAAGTGAAAGTCTAAAGGTGACAAAATATTCAATGTAATGACTGGATTTGATAGATGTCATTCAATGACAAATGTGTGGACAATAGTCACAAAATGAACAAGATATACCATTGTAATGTGTTCTTTCAATTTCATACAATTCAACATACCTGTAAAAGTAATATGATAGTCACCAGACCACACATAAAAGTATCAACAAAACCAACTAAATTTATATACTGTTGGCTTTATCGATCGAATGTCATTCACTGACAAAATGGAATAGAGACAAACTTCTGGTCAATGGTCATAAACTGGATAAGATATGCTGTTTTATTATTTTTACAAGAGGGCCAAGTTTATACAATTCAACAAACGTATAAAGGTACTAGGATAGTGATCTGGAAAACAGAAAAAGACCTCATGGTTTACATATGATTGGTCTTCAAGAAAGATGTTATGTAATGACAAAAGTATAATCAATGGAAAAATATAATACCAATAGCCTAAAAATTTGACAATATGCTGTTGTACCATGTCCTTTCAAGAAGGACAAGTTGATGCAACTCATCAAACCTGTAACAGTACTATAATTGTAATCTGGCCACAAAAATAATCTATGTATCAATGGTCTAAACAATGTTGTTGTTGTTGAGCTTAACGCCATTTTTCAGCACACGATAGGCTATTCATGGCGGCCAGTAATAATGGTGGAGGAAGAAACCGGGAAATCACCGGAAAGAACCACCGACCCACGAGAAGCTACTGGCAAGCTTTCTCACATATCCACATTCGCGAAATTCCTAGACTCGAACCCACGCAGACAGAGGTGAGATGGCAGTGATCCGTAACGGACAGCGCTTTAGACCACTCGGCCACTCGGGGCCCCGATCTAAACAATGTGAAAATTGTGTACATTGATGTGACCTTATCAGTAAATATATTTATATTTGTTATGGGAGGAAAAATCCATATTTTCATCACCAGAAAGGGCAATGTAATGATGCTAAGAAGAAATAACTTGAAATATATGGGTATTAACTGTGATAAACAACAAATATATGTGTTACAAGTTATGGAATTAATGTGACAAAAACACCATGGATATCATGTTATTACTATTACAAGTTATGGTAGTAATGTGACTAGGATACTGAGACCTGACTGACCATCCACATAATCCTGTTTTATTTTAATAAATTACTACATGACAGAAAAAAACCCAACAACCAAATTCCTTCAATCACAACTCTCACGGATTTCAGTTCTCATTTGGAAAAGCCGGTAAAGTTAATAATGTTAGGTTTACAATTTTATTATCCAGATATAAAAGGTTTAAAATGTTATTAATATAAAATTAAAATTATATAAAAATCAAACAGGAAATAAACAACTTCAAATTTATGTTCCCTTTCTCCTGATGGCTATGCAAGTCAATGAGGTCATGTCATGGCACATATTAAATTTAGGTATAAATAAAATATTATCTCCTATTCTAAAATTTAATATTAATAGTTTTACTGCATTTTATTTTATATCAACCGAGGTCTTGTATCTGTAGTTAAGGTCATAAACTCGAAAATGGTGAATGTCTTTACTGATACCATGACGGACAGCTCCTGGCCAGATCAGTTAAACTAGAGTTATGACCATGTGGAATCTGTATGATCAATGACAATGAAATTGCTTTCACCATCTGGAACTCTACAACTGAAATCCTGTCAGCTCTTTCTAAAGGCAACACAGGACATTAAATATAAAGACTGGACTGGAAATTGGTGAATGTCTGTCGATACAGATACCATGATGGAAACTCTTAGCTAGATCAGCTAAATTGAAGCTCAAACGACATGGCATCTTTCCGATGAATGGCATGAAAATTGCTGTGATGAAGTGGAAGTCTAAAGGTGACAAAGCATTCAATGTAAGCACAGGAATTAAAAGATGTCATTCAATGACAAACTTGTGGTCAATGGTCATAAAACAAGATATACCATTGTAATGTGTTTTTTCAATTGCATACAATTAAACACACCTCTAAAAGTAATATGATAGTCACCAGGCCACACACAAAAATGTAAACAAAACCAACTAGGTTTATATACTTTTAGTTTTATAGATAGAATGTCATTCACTGACAAAATGAAATGAAGACAAACTTCTGGTCAATGGTTATAAACTGGATAAGATGTGCTGTTTTATTATTTTTACAAGAGGGACAAGTTTATATAATTCAAAAAAACGTATAAAGGTACAATGATAGACACCTGGCAAACATAAAAAGAACCCGTGGTTTAAGACAGATGTTATTCAATGACAAAAGTAAAATCAATGGAAAAATATATGGTCAATAGACCAAAAATTTGACACAATATGCTGTTGTACCATGTCCCTTCAAGATGGACAAGTTGATGCAACTCACTAAACCTGTATCAGTACTATAATTGTAATCTGGCCACAAAATACAAAATGATTTATGTATCAATGGTCTTAGCTCTGTGAAAATTGTGTACATTGATGTGATCTTGTCATCATGTATATTTATATTTGTGTTAATGGAGGAAAACTCCATATTTTCATCTGCAGATAGAGCAATGTGACACTACACAAAGCAAATTCTTTTAAAAATCTTGGTAACATTCTGTGACATATACCACGAACATCTAAAAGTTATGAAACTAATGTTACAAAACCACCATGGATATCTGTATATATTAAAAGCTAGGACTGTTTGTTTGGAAATAAAAAAACGGCAATAAGGTAAGCAATTTCAGTTTCAATTTTCAATATGCTATTTCATTTGACTGTTTGTAGATATTATATATTATCATTCATGCATGTATTCATTTCATAGGACTCTAGTGATATGTTAGTTCAACCAGTTAATTCTTTGATTTTTTTTAAATTATCAATTCATTGAGAGAATTGATGGATCGCATGTAATTAAATATTTGATATGTAGAATTGTGTAGGGATTTCATGAATTCACCCTAGTATACGAATATGTCACATTTCTTAGGATATATGAATTAAATCTCTGTGTAGGATGATATTTACTCATGTAAGTAATGATGAGTATATTTATATATGAGTTCATAATATTTAATTGCTCATGTGAGTTACTTTAGAATAGTTCGATTTAGTGGATATTATGCATAAATACTTGAGCATAAACTATATCAAATAACCAAAGGTAAATGAGTCGTGTTGTAATGTATGCTGGTGTATACAACCACATTTGCCTGTGGAAGGCACATGGGAATTTAAACCTCGCCGCAAATTTTATTACCTTGAGTTAAAGTCATGTGCATCAACTTAACAGAAAACATACCGCAACATAGAATCTGTAAGGAGTATTGATTAAGGTCACACATGGTCAGAATTATACAGCGTAAACCACCTAAATCTGAGTACAAGAAATATAGATTATATTTAGATGTAGATGTGTAGTGGTATTTGTCTAGCGTGAGACATACTCTATATTTAAGAGACAGCTTCATCCTTTATATTTCGTATTCAGAACGAGAGAAAAGAGGAGGAATATGAAAGGAACCCAATGAGTTAAAGGGTAATTCTACATCTACTGGACGTCAGAACAGTGAGGGTCGGAAGAGGACCAAACAAATGGTAAGATGTGAGAAACAAGTCGTGCGAAGACAAGTGTAAGGTGATGCGGTCAAAGCATTAGATTGGACTCAAACCAACACTCAAATACATGATGATAGTTATATACTGTAAATGAATTCTGTCAATGACCATCAGTTGAAAAGAAAGTGAATTTTACTATGCTTTAATTGAATATACGTAATTTAGATAATCAGTTGTATGGAAATTGATTTTTCTTTGATTATATGCTGATTAAAATTTTATATTTCATTCATTGAATAGGGGCTCGTCTATATTTCTGTCAATACTTGTAGCGTTCCATCTATCCTTCCACACTGGGCAATAACACCACGGAAGATCATTCCCTAGTTAACAATGCAGAATAGAAGAGAAGGGTTTTAATGTTTTAAATCCCCCCCTCATCACAGTCACTATATTAATAAAATATCTGCTGTTCTAAACTTTAATACTAAAAGTTTTACTGAATTTTATTTTATATAAGTGAAATGCACGTTAGTTATAATCTCATAACTTTCTGAATGAAAATTATCAGTTGCTATGGAATCCCTTACCAGTGCTGGTTAATACAGATTTATATCTATGTGGCAGATTCACTGTGACATTGCCTGACATTCAATCCAGTTTACACTGCTTTACACTGGGACATAGTCTGACATTCAATCCAATTTACACTGTTTCACACTATTACATAGCCCAACATATAATTCAATTTACACTGCTTTACAGTTTGACATAGCCTGACATTCAATCCAATTTACACTATTTTACACTGTGATGTAGCCTGACATTCAATCCAGTTTACATTGCTTTATGCCTCTAAGTTGTCCCATAATATAAATATCCACATACATTAATACCAATTTAGTCATATACTTTTTGTGTGGAGGTATTGTAATGATGTTTCGTGAAATATTTTGTTAACAAGCAACAAAATAAACTCAAAAATCACCATTTTAAAAGACATTTTAAATGAAAAGATGCCTACATAACCTGTATGACTTGTACTTTAGCCAGAATCACTCAAAGATTCCCTTTTCAAGTTCAAATAAAATCGTATTAGTATAAGTTCACTTCTTTTACATAATTCCATATTGTATTGTAAAATGCTTTAGGTACTGTGTTACCTAATGTACTTAACTGTTTGACAGAGTTCTCAGTTGTTTCTTTTTCCTGGAAATTTCCTCCTATAAAAGATAGCCTCACAGATGATACTCCTTCAGGATTTATCACTGTCTGAACAATGTTTGGACCCACAAGGCAATCAATGCCTTAGTCAGTCATCTGCAGATTAGTACAAAACTACTTAGATTTGTTCTAGTATTCTTATGGATACATTAAAATACTCTTAAAAACAAGAATAAAGAAAACAGATAAAATTGGTAGTTAAGAAGCATTAGACTGTAACATCTTTGATAATTTACACCCACGTACCAACTTGTGACATCACTGGCCTTGTGCTGTATGTCTTAAAGTAGAACCTGAAGAGGTGTCTCTCAATCTGGTAAAGAAATTATTTACATTCTGCACAAAAGTTTCACAATAGCAAAGATCCAATTAAATACAATCTAAATTAAGTGTCAAAGTTATCTGAAAGCACATTCTTGACCAGGTTGCTTTCTACCATCACGTTTATAGCATTGTGGTGCTACTTAAAACTGTTGTATTTCTAAGGTGTAATATCCTGGATATCATAAGAAGTCACTTAAGTGAAATCCAATGTTGATATGGCCACCAATTAAGGATAAAAAAACATTAACAATTATTTTCAAGATGATCACCAACACAGGCACTTTGGATGTCAAATTGGCATTATCTTCCTTCAGTATCAAATGAGACATCAGAAGATGAAAACTCCACATTATTACAAAACAATCCAATCAGGAGGAGTACATTTTTTTAAGCCATATGCCATAACTACCATGCTTGATTCCAAAGTGTGTTATGACCACAAAGACCCATTGATAATTGTAACATATCACTTAGCAGTGTAGCATATAACCAGTTTTCATGATTCATGGCATCCAGGATGCTGAAAAACCTGAAGTTCAATTTTAAAACAAATACTGTCATTTTATAATACAGACAGTACAATACTGTTTGTTCACACAAATAAAGTAGTACTTGTTAACTGTATACAACAGTATCATTCTTTTCTATGTCCTCCTTGATTGGCAGTGTCAATACATCCACAAAACTCCTATTTGTTTTGCTGTGCTCTTCATCTGTAATGAAAGGAAATACGTCAAATTTTATCTAATATCTTTAAGTTACAAGCCAGTAGGAAATTTAACTATTTTATTCAAATAATTTCATTCAGAAATTTCACAAAATGTGCTGCCAAAGTAGGAAAACAAAATGCTTATGGCCCCCATCCTTGCACCCTTCATTTAAAATCTTGGCATATGCTCATAATTGCATGGTCAATAAAATTGATCATTTTTTTTTTCAAACTATTTTAAAATTGAGCTCAGTAACAACATATCCTCAATTAAAATTTATCCCCAAAATGTCGACAAAATGCACTTATATATTACGATCGAGTAATGCAAGCTACCAATGTCTGAATATAATCCAAGACAAATGTTTGTGTCTGAAAGATTTTTAATGTAGTTTTAATAATTTTTCAGTCATAAATTTATGTTGTCTGAAGCATTGTAATGTCTATCACTGGAGCATCATGCTGAAGATACACAGAACCATGTACCACCAAGTCACATTATCCTGACACCAGGTCAACCAGTCCTAACACTAACACTTAATGCTGCGTACTAATTGAGTTAGTTACTAGTACCATTTTTATAAATCAATGATACAATTCAGCCAGGGTTTAAAAACATGACCTAGACATTCAAACCCTTAGGAAAAGAGAGTAGTCTAATCCAAGACATAAAGTATATAAAAGTAATTTCATGATATTGTTGCATATTGAAAAATAAAACAATTTATATTTAAAAAAATTTGGACAGTTAAAGTTACAATGATTCAAATGTCATTCTATGTGACAAACATTGTCTTGGAATGCAGTAGCAATGCAAAGAACATGTCTTTCATCTGTAAATATGTGTAAAAACCTTGCAAGTTGTATAGCCCTCAAAGTTGTATAAAAAGTGAAAATGTACACCACAGGATATGTGTTATTAATTTCTTTTTATCCATTTATAAAACATCCTCACCTTCTGTTGCTGAGTGAAAACTATCATATTGATTTTATATCAACCATATTAGAAAGAACAACAAGTGCATGTATACATAACATCCATCTTTTTAAAAGTACTTTAACAGTAAAGATCGTTTTGAATGTTTCACATGGGATGGGTTTTTTTTTTATAATGTAAGAGGCAAGAAATGTTATATCAAAATTTATTTTTCAAAATGTATTTATGTCCATGCTGATGACATTCAAAATACATATATGAAACAAGTTTTACCATCCAATGAAAGTGGCAAAATACAAGTGGATGTACTGATGAGAAGAAATTGTCAGTGGTCATCACAATTTAATCAACATACCTGTTTCGAGTGACAGATAAAGGAAATTTTTAAAATTTGTTTCTTTACAAGAAAACTGCAATGCAAAGGATTTCTTTTCTTGCTTTACTATAAATGAACCATCAGTCCATTATTCCAAATAACCAATTACAAATTTATTAGGATTATCGCACCTTTGTTACCTTGAGTCTTTGTTATTTAGCAATAATGAGTGAAGTCTGATTATTACACCTTTGTTATAAGTCGATTATAAATCATTTTAACTGAGTTCATTTACTCCAATGACCTTGCACATGGAATGCTTTAACCAATAAAACATTGCAAGAATGGCCTTTGGAATACATAGCAAATAGGACTTTGGATGGAGAAATTAATATGAAACATTGAAAAGGAGAATTCTTCATTTTATCCAAGAACATAATCTTTATTGTATTAATAAATATAACTTCAATTCCTTGAACTTACCATCATAGAACAGAAACCGACATGAAATTTAGATCATCCATATTCTGAATAAATGTAAAATCTTGAATGGTTGCACTGCAGCTTTCAAAGAAGTCTTTCACTTGTTTGTGTAGTTCTTTTGGTGAAATACCAACATCATCCCTGTACACATTGGAGATTTCAAACAGTTGGGTAGCAAGTGTGGCTTGCTCTGCCAGGAAGCATACCTTGATAAAAATTTAAATTTTATGAACTATATTTGCATCAAATATTTAGCAATAAAATGTTCTGCAACATGCTAATCTATAACTTGTGTTGCTATAAGAATGTCTGAAATTTTTGTTATTTTATGCTAGTCTGAAATTTCTGTTATTATATGTTAGTCTGAAAATTTTACTATTATATGTTAGTCTGAAATTTTTGTTATTATGTTAGTCTGAAATTTCTGTTATTTTATGTTAGTCTGAAATTTGTGTTATTATATGGTAATTTGAAATTTCTATTATTATGTTAGTCTGAAATTTTTGTTTTTATATGTTAGTCTGAAATTTTTGTTAATATATGTTAGTCTGAAATTTTTGTTATTATATGTTAGTCTGAAATTTCTGTTATTTTATGTTAGTCTGAAATTTCTGTTATTTTATGTTAATCTGAAATTTGTGTTATTATATGGTAGTTTGAAATTTCTGTTATTATGTTAGTTTGAAATTTTTGTTATATGTTAGTCTGAAATTTCTGTTATTATATGTTAGTCTGAAATTATTGTTATTATATGTTAGTCTGAAATTTCTGTTATTATATGCTAGTCTGAAATTTCTGTTATGATATGTTAGTCTGAAATTTCTGCTATTTTATGTTAGTCTGAAATTTGTGTTATTATATGCGAGTTTTAAATTTCTGTTATTATGTTAGTCTGAAATTTTTTATTATATGTTAGTCTGAAATTTTTGTTATTATATCTTAGTCTGAAATTTTTGTTATTATATGTTAGTCTGAAATTTCTGTTATTTTATGTTAGTCTGAAATTTGTGTTATTATATGGTAGTTTGAAATTTCTGTTATTATGTTAGTCTGAAATTTTTGTTTTTATATGTTAGTCTGAAATTTTTGTTAATATATGTTAGTCTGAAATTTTTGTTATTATATGTTAGTCTGAAATTTCTGTTTTTATATGTTAGTCTGAAATTTGTGTTATTATATGGTAGTTTGAAATTTCTGTTATTATGTTAGTTTGAAAGTTTTGTTATATGTTTGTCTGAAATTTTTATTATTATATGTTAGTCTGAAATTTGTTATTATATGTTAGTCTGAAATTTTTGTTATTATATGTTAGTCTGAAATTTTTGTTATTATATGATAGTCTGAAATTTCTGTTATGATATGTTAGTCTGAAATTTCTGATATTTTATGTTAGTCTGAAATATTTGTTATTATATGTTAGTGTGAATTTTTTTTATTATATGTTAGTCTGAAATTTGTTATTATATGTTAGTCTGAAATTTTTGTTATATGTTAGTCTGAAATTTCTGTTATTATATGTTAGTCTGAAATTTTTGGTAGTGAGAGTTACTGCTTACAAGTGTCCAATCTTGTACTCTCAGCCTTTACTGTTGTACCATTATATATGACAGTTGGACTTCTTTCATGACTTTCTTTTAGGATCTATATTAACAAAATCTTACCAGCTGTTAATTTTTTTTTTTATTTACAAGAAATTATATTGGATTGGATTTTCTGTATAAACGGTATCCTGTTCTCCTGCTTAAATTAACACAGCCTGGTAATGGTTGGATATGCCAGATATAGGACTATAGAAGTATGACATTTGACCTCAAAAACGAAATGTTTTCAAACAGTTAATACATGTAACAAAATTATATGTACATGCTGGGCATCAGTTCCTTGTAATCACACTGAGTGTATGAGAATTCATCAGTAGCTAGTCATACACTTTCATTCGTCGGTGTATGATTACTTGCATTTTAACTGTCCTAATTGTAACACTGTATTTATATAATTGAGAGTTCTGAACAAATCTATTGTCCTACACAAATATTGGGTTGTCTGTTACACAAGTTGAAACAGTGCTTTCTTAATATTGACAAGAAATATCCACAACTTTCAAGGACATAACCATTTAGAATTTACAAAAATTGCTTAAAAACATTTTCTTCACTTTGGTACCTTGAACCACTTTTCGTCCCTACCCTAAATTTCACTGCTCCTGCACTCTTTGCTTTCATGCTATATTTTGGCACTCATTCTACACTCTTTTATCTGACAATTTTTAAAACAAGATTGAACAACTTTTATTTTAAATTCAGATCAAAAAGTTTAACATCTGTCTATAGGAAAAGTCATCAAAAAAGATGGAAAATTACCATAATAAACTACAATAATGCAACATGCAGGAAGAAGGAACAGCGGACTAGTGTGATATAGTAATAAAAGGTGGTCCAAAATGCTATGGTAGAGGAATCAAAATGCCATAGTTGAGGAATATGGACCAGTCTTTTTTTTTTTCACATCTCAATCAGACCTTAAAGCAATATTAGTAATAATTTAAGACAATGGAAATCGCAATGATTTCTTCAATTTTAATCATTCCACAATTACAGGCAATAAATTAAAAGATTTAAAGTGTGCTTTCATGCTTTTCATTCATGATATCTAAGGTTGTTCAATGCATATCTTTCATTACAGAAATTTATTATTTGCATGTCTTACTAGATACATGGGAAGTATCAAAACAGTTATCTATACATTAAATTATTTCATCTTGTACTGAATGAGTCAATCATGAGTATTAATGCAGTAGTTACTGTATTTTCATGCATATACCCCATGGGTTATACCAGATTTTACAAACCCTGCAAGTGGGTGCGGGTCACTAATTTTTTTACACATCATAATATTCATCCAACGACATTGTTGCCGGAATGGTGATACACTTCGGTACTTCATCCATATTTATAATTGGCAGAATGGGGAAGGTCAAGCTTCTGAATTTCCCTGGCAACAAATTCATAAAAATCATCCATCTTCTTCTCCCAATTCTTTAGTAGATGTTAGCCGACAGTTGGTCGTGTTCTAATTGGCACATGGTTCCTCTTCATAAATTTATATACCCAATGAACTCCTACTTTAAAATCATCAATGTGCATCTCTCTGCTGCCATGAGTTTGGCTTTCAGTAGTTTGATGGCAACTGTCAAGATTGGTGGGTTGCTTTTCCACTGGGCTATGATTCACTGCTTAAGGTCATCTTCAAGGTGAGGAAATTTTGCTTTATGTCTGTGAAGAGCACATTTTTGTGGATTTATCTTCTCCAACACTCCTTTTTCTATTCTCCAACATCGGATTACACCCTCATCAATATCAAATTTTCTGCCTGTGACTCTATTGCCATGCACTTCAGCATATGCAGTGGCAGTTAGCTTTAAGTCTTCTGTGTAAGAATTTTGTTTCAGCATTTTTTAAATTTAACAGAAAGAAATCATTTAAGCTCAAATCTACACTTCACAAAAGTACAAGATTAGGTAGAAATGTCCACATTTATGTAGCCTGAAGTTGAGGCACAGCTCCTATATACAGCCTACATGCACAAGCACTGTGTACCGTGCCTGAATAGTTATTTGACGTCATGCAAGCTACATTCGAAATTGATAATTCTGGCATTCAGCCTCAAGATCTCACACCACTGCATATCCGGCTCACAGTACCTGGCTTCAAAATTCTAATCTGCCGGTTTCCAGCTGGAATATAGTGGAGGCAGGGTGACTAACATGAACTGATGCAGATGGATGAATATGGACGGGGTCAACTGACTTGATATCGTAAATACAAATTTGTATGTTGGGCAGGGTGAGTGAAAATGTAGTAGTATCATTCGTCATCGATGGTTGCAGGTTATACGAAGGTGCAGGTCATGACAACTATTTTTTTACACAAAACCCGTGGGCTATATGAGGGTGCAGATTATCAGCGTTTGCGGAATATATACGGGAAAATATGGTACATATTATATGTGTGTGTGCATGTGCATGTGTGTGCAGAGAGAGAGAGAGAGAGAGAGATTGACTTTAGATGGTTAATTATTTACATTGTAATAGTCAAGACCTTTCCATCATCTAACTACTCTCACCTGTCAACCTGGAAAATACTGAGAAGTAATCTTGAACATAGTCAATCTGTATGGTCGCTTTACTAGCATCACAGGTTCAAGCTCCCCAACACATTCTATTCCTTCTGCATTTTCCAATTTACATTCTTTGCAAGTTTTGGGCACATTAATGTATTAACTTTTGTATGCAATCATAACGAACACTGCTGGCTCGTAGTCTAATTCAGATTCTAGTCGTGAAATCTACAAGAAAAATTTGTAAAAAAGAGAGAGATGATTCTCAACCCACTTAAACAAATTTTAATGAATCTATTACGAATGCTTCCTATCTTTATATTCTTTTTAACTGCAGAGAATTGAAAACTTCTCAATATTCTGGAAATGTTTCAACGTGCAAAATCTGGTACAAAAATATTATGTTTGAATCAGCATGATTGTAAGATATTTCTAAATACTAATGTCTATCATGGCCTTGAATATAAAACCTGATATCATGGATCAAGATCAATAAAATGGTTGATGACACTGTCAAGATATACCTGTATACTGAGATTGGTTAGGTGTCTAGTATTTAAAAGACCCAAAGAAGATACTGAACTGGCACAATTCAAAGTATTCTTCATATAAATCAACACAATAGTGATAAACATCCGTTCAACCTTTCTATGTTAATATAATCAGAGGCCAATACTGGTAAAATCAAGTCAAAGATATCTGACCATAATCAACTTGTTTGCAATAAAAGTCTGGTTAACAGGTGTGTGTGTGTGCATCTATAAATATATACACATACACATATACAACTGGTAGGAAAAATCGACTGGTTGCACACAATCCATACACACACACATGCACATGTGGTATTAACAACATTCAGAACATTAGTGCATCATGTAACAAGGTTCTTAATTTGTAAACAGTGCATTGATGCATCCCTAAAAGTGCTTGGAGCAGCTCCCCATTCATCCTTACACATTTTCTCAATATAATAATCCAAATATTAAACACCAACTTGTATTCACTTTTGGGCATGCTGTTAATACACTGGAAAACTTAACTTTCAACCAAAAGGCAGCTTTCAAATCATCTGCTCCTCTGAGAATCTTTGATAATGGAATTCAGCCAGAAATCACTTGGAGGTAAATCAGAGTAGTGTGCAGTGCATGGCAAAGTTTTAGCTGCTCTGTGGACAGTCGATTTATACAATATTTAATAGAGTAGAGGGATACCTGTGGTACTGATATGTAGCCATGTGGTTCAGCAATGTTCCTTAACTGTTTGCAACACAAAGGAAGCTTTAAAATATCCAGTGATACTAGCAGTCAAATACAGGTGCTTGTACCAGGCTTTTAGCATTGTAAAATGTGTATACAACTACAATTCTTTTTTCGACATTAAGTATTGGTTGCCTTGTTTACTGGCATCATTGGCAAAAGTTTAGAAATACTTTTTAAAAATTCTGCTTAGGTCTGTTCCAGTAAAACATATATGGGAACCAGAAAAGGCACTTTTAATGTGGGGTACTCACCCATACATGCAATTTAGAATTTTCTTATCATTTTAATATGAACTCTGTGAAATCCAAGTACCCTGTCATTTATTTTTTTTTAAAAAACTGCCTTACCTGGGTATGTATGTTTAAATGGAACAACCCTTAGTGGTATTTGAGAAGTTATTGAAAGGTTTTCCTAAATTGATCAACATTGGCTATATCTGATAGGGGAAAGTCATGTAACAAAAATCTGAAAAATCATTTCCAATCAATGTAATTTGTGTCAGTTATGGTTGAATTTTGTTAAACAATTTTGAGAAGTCTTTTCAAAGTTTTGTATTTTTAGTGATGACATATTTGATGTTTAATGTTATTTGGAAATTAAAAGAAATTTATTCCAGTGGCTTTTTTCCCTCAAACATTCATCAAATTCTATTTAAGCATTATTTGAGAAAAAGTCATTTAAAGAATTTTTGAACAGCAGGTAACAGATTGCAGATTGGCAATACTTCTACAGATTGGAATGTTCATTATTTCAGGTTACTTTGTCAAATCTGACTAAATTCTGGTTAGTAAATGTTTTTCTAATGTTAGCAATGATGGTCAAATCTGATGGTATATCAGCATTATTTTCACAAATCTGAAAGCTCTTTGTCTGCCAATGCTTTCTGTCAGTATAATAAAATTTTGTCAAATGATTATGAAGTCATACAAACTTTAAAGCTCTTTTGCCAAACTATATTGAGAGCTTTTACAGATTTTTAAAAGTTTCTCTATTTTTAGTAACAGCAGTCATATTTCATGGCAAACTATCAGTCCATATCAGTAAAATTCGGTCAAAAGAAATTTTGTGAGTTTTTATAATGCTTTCCTATTTAGTAACAGCTAATGTATCTGATAGTGGATTATTTATCCAAAACTGAAAGCCTTTAAACCAATATTTTTGCTAATTTTAAAAAATTCTATTGATAGTTGATTTTCTTATGATAGAATATTTGCCTGTATTGAGTGAATAATGGATTTGTTTTCCTAAAGTGGATGAATATATGAAAGATTTTCATCCACAATATAAAATATATCCATCCTTCACTCAGAACTAGCAAATTTTCTATTTATTTTACATTCAGATGTGTTTGTTAGCTAAAGTGTATAACAGAATCAAGTTGCCAATTTCTTAAAGTAATGTTTATGTTCTACTGTGTTTTGTTTGCATTTGTACCAAAAAGGTAAACAGCAGTGTCATTCTCTTACATAATTTAACTCATAAAAACACATTAATTGGAAGAAAAAAGATTTAAGTTTAAGGTGTAATTCAAATGTGGCTCTCTCATTTGACATTTGAATATGCTCCAGGAAACAGCTGATGATATAGTCTTTTGTCATAATATTATCATGAACTAGTCAACTTTGCCTTAGGACAACATGTTCTACTAAAATACTCTTATACTGGTCTAAAATATATAGATATAACCCCAAGCCTAACCTCTGAATGGTATACACATCTTAGTGTGATGTTTAAAAGAAAAACAAATGCCAAATTGATCAGCCAAAATTCCCAACTATAAAAAAACAGTTCATTTCAGTTCTGTGAGGGTAAGATGTTTTTCCTGCTCACTGTGGAATTCATGTGATGGTAAATAGCACATAATAAATTCAATACATACAGAGGGGAGATGATCTGTAAAAACAGAAACAACAGTGCAAAAGTGTGGATTTATACACAATCAAGGATTGCATTAGTGCTCCAAGCAAAGGAGGGACTCTTACAAAACAGCTGCCAGATTCTCACTGCATAACAAATATGCATAACTCCACATGATGGAAACAGAACCTACCAAAATAAACACTGAGCAACTAGTTGCACACACAAAATTTGGTGGCATGGAAGACCCTTCACCTTAGCTGCAGGGTACCATTAAAACCATGGCTTGTTTCTCTCGATTGATAGAATTTTTTTTTCAAAGTGAATGAATTATTTGCTCAAAAAACTTAGAACTCCTTATCATATCCTTTCAGGAACTGTGGCATGTCTCTGTACAAAGGACTTTAATTCCAAAGTCCTTGGACTGATACAGCATGTCAATGTTGCACATTTACTATAAGATCATGGGTTTCCCCCTATTTTTTTAAAACCCATGTCCCCCAAATCTAAACAATGAAAACGAACTTGAGCCAACTTTTTCATCAAAAAACTCTAAAATTACTCCGACTTTTAATTAGTTAATATCTATGTCTCTGTTGAAGCAAGCAATGGATTTTGTTTGGAAAAAAAATTCAGAAACAAAAAGTTAGTTATTATAATAAATTCTGGTCAATAACCAATGTAAAATACAGGGGTCAAACTAGACTTAAATTTTAGAGCCAAGTGACTTCTCCTTATGGTCAGAACAGGGAGAAGTGAGAGCTAAACAGGGAGAAGTGGAAGCTAAACAAGGAGAAGCGAGACCAACACAAAAAAAACAATATATATATATATATATATATATATATATATATATATATATATATATAATAGCTGCATTATATTTTAATATATGCTCTATTTCTCAGTATGCTTTAAGTTTTAAGCAATGTCTTATTTTCATGTTGAAAAATATGTTATATATTTATTATCATCACATTTTGTATGTGCATAAAAATTATTATATTCAAACCCATTCTTTTCATACTTGTGGTAATGTGTGTCTGGATTGAGGTAAATGCAGTGTATCTTGGCCATACGACTTAAAAAGTACAGCAGAAGCAATACATTGTAATTAATTTTATTTGATAGCAGTAACAAGATTTGAGTCTTGTAATTGCAAGTTGGTAAAAATGCTTAATAAACTACAATTTTCTGCAAGTTTTGTGTAAAATTGCAGTGAAAAAGATTTATAGCATTTTTTTGAAAGAACCCCTATTACATACACATAGGAATAAATGTACAAGTGACTTCAGACCAAACTCTTCATCCTGATTTAATTGTTCCCGATAAAACATTACTGTAACTATTCATAGACAACACACTGAACCACCATGTAACTAAACTGGAACCTTTCTTTTCCCCCAACACGTATTGCACCATGTCAGTGTATCTATTTTTAGAAGGAGGGTTTTTTAACTAATAATTTTCTTAACTCGTTACAAAAAATAATATGAATTCATATTAATGGTTGTATTATATCTCTACCTAATAGTAATAGTAATAATGATATGCATTGGTTAAATAGTATTTGCTTCACTACTATATATATTTTTTTCATTTTCATAAAAATCAATTACGTTATGACAGAAAGCAACCTTGACCTTGCAACACTCTTTCAAATTCCACAACAGAGATTGGCACATGTTTCTGACCAACATTATTAAATATTTAGGCTAAATCTTCTATCACATAATGTTTAAATTTTGTTTTCATTATATTATATAATTTCCTGAATCTCTTTGCCCAATTATTTACGAATACAGACAATTTAAAGAAATAGTATATCCAGAGCGCAGTGATGTTTGCCATTACAAGTTAATATATGGTTTCAAACTCATTTAATAAAGAAAATACCCAAATACGGCCATTTAAAATTCCCATTTATAAAAACAGAAATAAATTAGAGAATGCACTTCACCAGTCATATTTTAAATGCAAATTATTATTTTCATATTGAATTTTGAAGTTTTGAAACAAAATTAGGTATGTTTCCATCATAGTATGTACAGTAGGCCCAACTTCATGAAATCGAGCAGTGATATCTTGCTCTGGAAAGAGTTGATGGTCAGTTAAAACTTGGATGTGAATGTACAAGAATTTTGTTGTCTCTGTAATCTGATTGGTACCAACACCACGTAAATACATTTTGTCTTGGGTTAAAATCATGCCAAAACTTACTAGCTACAACAAGAAAGCATCTCAAAAGTGAAAATCTACAGCCATGATACATCTGAAAAAATAGAGGGCAAAGTCGTTTTTTACTTTCCTAACAGAAAAAGGCAAAGTTTACAGTTCTCAGGCTACTTTTTTGCCAACTTTGACTGGTAGTGTGACCTCTGCAATAAAATTAAACAAGAGCACGATCGAGAAAGAAAAATTCTATAATTCAGCTCCTTTCAGGTTGCCAAGATATTCCAACAGGTTATTATTTTAACAAATTATTTAAGCATGTTATACATTTTTTTGCAATAATATAAGTTTTCAAGGTAAATATGATAGTACAGTGCAAAACTGTCAAAACAAAAAAGATTATCTCATTTTTTTTTCGTTCCTCTAAAATGATTGTCCCTCAAATTTGGAGGAGAGGAGACTTAATATCCCTTGCCTTTTGGATCCTATGTGCAACAGCGGCATTTCGAATGGTGCTGTACTATCAAACACAAAAGAAATAAACAAACAAACCATCTCTTATTTGTGTTAATCGAGATCAATTATACAAACCATCCTCAATTACTCATAACAGCTGTGCAAAGTGTACTTATTGCTCAAGGAAAAGAAAAGCTCAGGGTTTGTTTTGGTCACAGAAATTGTGGACAAAGAATCATACCACATATTTATAAGGGAGCATCTATTTGTTTCTATCCACACTTTTCATCATGCTACACTACAAACAAAATATCTGATATGAAATTGTAGTGAAATTTAAGATAACTGTCATAAAAAATATATCCCTCCAATAATTATTATTACAGCAGCAACAAGTTTACTCTAATATGTGCCTCTGAAACCTCCAATATATATTTAAGCATATTCCAAAACAATATTAACAACATTCTGTTGTAGCAAAGTTACATATATATATAGCAAATGAGAATGAATCCTTTAATATATTTTTATACCTATTCAATTTAAATTCCCCTCAGAGGTATCACCATAGTAGGATATACCAATCTATGATGTGCTATTATTAGATTTTACATCATAAGTAGAATATGTTTGCAAAATCTCGTAAATATTGTCATGAAAAGCCAAGGTAATTCCCCACACATTTTGGCACAAGTCCCCCACCATCCACATCTGGATTCTCCTCCAATCTGGACCAATGCCCAGGAGTTGTAACACAAAATCTATTACATGACCTATAGCCGCCCTCTCCCTACAAATGCTCACATAAAGATTGGTACTAAAATTGCTGACCCCTCCCAGAGATTCACCCAATAATTACATGCCCTCTCAGAGAGGATTCCAATATTGGCAAAAATGTACAAAATTTGGTGAATTTTGGCATAGAGGTCTTGGAGATCAAGTTGAAGGCATGCTGTATGGGCAGACAGGTTATCAGATGATATCCCTTATGCATTTTAAAAAAGTTTTGACAATATGGGTGCCTTGTTTAAAAAATAGGTAGATACTTGTGGATTGTCACATAAAGATTTTCTCACATATTCAAATTAGGAGACCTACAAGACTATTAAATAAAAAATCTAATACAAAGATGAATGATCACATAAAAATGAATAAATTTATAATAAGTAAAAATAGTTTAGAGATTTTTATAGCAGCTGAAAATAGGTAAGTTACGAGGAAAAGAATATCTGTATAATAATTTAAACTCTGCCAAAATTGGAAAGGAGTACAATTTTTAAAATAAGAAAAATTATCTGTAAAAGAAAAATGTTTTGGTAAACATCATCTTAATGAGGAAAAAGTTGGTATCTTAGTTACTTTTTTAGTCAATATTAAGTATAGTCCGAGTTTCCTCTGACCCCTGACACCCCATTTTTAACAATGGGGTGTCAAGGGTCAGAGGAAACTCGGACTATAGTAAGTAATATGTTGACAAGTAAGTAACTTAGTGAATATTTGTATTCATGACATACTACAGTAATAGGTGTACATAACTGTAAAATTGATTGATTTGCGTCTCTATCACTGAAAATGAACGATGTACTAAACCTAATTTTAAAATTTAATCAGTGAACATCTACACTTCTTCAAATTAGCTTTTATAAACATATTTTCACGATGATTAAAAACAAAGTTAAATATATACAACACTTCAAATCATTAGGACCCCCAAAAATTCATCAACATTTAAGGGCACAATTTCTGTGGTTGATATTTAATTGTGAAAAATCACTCAGAGAACAGTTTTCCAGAAGTTTGTATAACCACAGTTATTATGCGTTTTTGAAATCTTGCGACAAGAGTGATCCTACCAATCATAAACCAATATCACTCTGGAGTCGGCAACAAAAATATTTGTACTAGCTTCTACTCTGCAGTAAATATGCGTTAGGGTCTAATAATCGTTCCGAACATGGCGCAGAATCTGTTTTCTTTTAATACTAGGGAAATTTAATAATGCGGACTGCGTCAATTAGTAGTCCCCTGCTTAGTATGTCAATTACTTGAATTTGCTCACAATAATGAATGCATCATGAAAATGTTATTTACAGTATTATATTACTATTAATTTCAAAAGTTCTAACAATCACTCTGCGCATACATGAATGCATACATACAGTTGCTGATAGCGTTCTTCCGGGTCCATCATCTGTCTAGGCTCTAATATTTGAATATGATGACGTCATCAAACCGTTAGTTGTACTATCAGAACTTTAACTACACATTTCTGTTATGGAAATTGATACAAAATTATAAAATGATGCAATCTGAAGAAAAAAAACAAGTGGAAATTGTATTATTCAGAGTGGCCTTGACCTTAAGACTTGTGATCAAAATAACATTAGTGTTGTTTGTACCCTAAAAGATAGACTAAGTCTGTCTGCAAAGTTTCAGCAACCACAAATTGCAGACAATATTTTCCCATTGTCTGTCACAGTAAAAATTGTCCTTTGACCTTTAATTCCCACATCAATGGGATTCTCTATTTCCTATTGGGAAACCCAACTGCCACTGCTCAATCTTCTGGGCAAACTAATTTTATAGTAGTCCATTATCACCTTACACTGAGCCATAGTATTCAACAGGCCTGAATGGATTTCAAGCCATGCTTTGTCAGACAGTGTGAAAGATTTGCTACAAGCAATCAGACAAAAATAAAACAAAAAATTACACACTGGTTACTACATACTAAGGCTACAAAACTCATGTTACTGTGCATAAAACAGAAGTTGTGCTAGGATTTTAAAATGGAGTCCAGGAATCCTATATTGGTAAAAAAAATAGGAGTCTCACCAGCGGTTGCAGTCCCCTCCCATATGTGAACTTTGCAGATTAGAAGAACTAGTGATTGCCAATGAGTTTAATTTCCATATTCTTTATAACACTGACATATTGCTCATTTTTCCATCAGAGTGTGACTAAATTTTGACAGTTTTGTCAATCCAAGGAAATATCTTATTCCAAACTTAGTTGGGCAATACATACATCCTTACCATTAGCTACTGTCCCTTCCAAATTATCAGTTCTAGTAACTTAAGCACTCTTCTGAATCTCATTACAATCTTCATCAGTTTACAATTTTACCCCAAAGTAAATACCCAAATTTGCAAACAGCATTTTGTCTAAGTCTCTTCTTTTCTTGATTTTGAGGTAAAAGTGACATGCACCACTTGTTCAGCTATGCTCGGAAATGAACATAATAAAATTTAAGTACTTTATTTGTAGATTTCTGGGTCTTTATGTCTCGAAATTCAGTAACTGTAAATATCAGTACATTTTCATACCCAGCAACTTGCTGCCCAGATATTGCATCAGTTCTTTTGATGCACTGTTATAAATGACCACATATTCATTTCAGGGTACTTATGCCTCTTAAATCAATCACTAAATATTGGCACATTGTCATACCAAGCAGCCAGTCACAATTTTTTAACTTGCCACCCACCTACTGCATCATGTTTGTTTCATGTACTCTTACACTGGCAACATACCCTTCAGAGTTTCACAAGCAGCATCTAATAAGTCTTTGAACTTGCCACCCTTCTATTGCATCATGTTCTTTTGATGCATTCTTATTACAGCAACATACTCATCAGGGGATTTGTTATCCAATGAATGCTGTCATTGTAAATATCAACACAGCTAATTGATTAATTTTCCCACTCAGCAGGTGGCCAAAGTCTGGTAGGTCTTTGAATTTTGCTACCCACCTATTGCATGTGTACAGACTCCCACCTAAGTGATTTTCCACATCCCACATACAAAATTTGCATCCAAATAAATGTGATAAAGTATTTCCGCAACCTCTGATAAATGAAATTGTTAATGGATGACATGTTGATAGACAATGCCACAACATTACATGACTACCCTTACACTGGGTTTATAAAAATATATTTTGTGGAACTCTATTTGCCCTGACTGACAATTACATCATTGCAAAAACTTGTCATGAGATGTTACCTTTGATATCCTCACCAAAAGTGACTATCTGTTTAAGTCTGACAACCAAAACAAGTAATGCAAATATATTTCCAGCAAATATAAAACATATACATTTTATATTTGATAAATTTTATTGAGGGAAATTACATATAAAGAAATTGTCAAACATAAAAACATTAAACATATTTTTACAAATGTAGGTCAAAGATGTAGACTGAAAATAATTACTAAACTTCATTAAAATTTTGTGGCACTTCTCAAATTTAAAAAATGTCAATGCTGTTCCTATAAAAACAGAATTGCATCTCCCTTTTGCTTAGGATGTAAACTATTCTCATATACAAACATGCTATAAGAAAATTTGTGACATTTCATAGCAATATGCAAATTCTAAAATTAAGAATAATTTTTCTGCTTGAATAATAAGCGACAACTATTGAGCTTAATCAGCAACTATTTTACACAAGGACCATACTAATGGTGTGGGACCCAACAAAAAAATGAGCTATTCTAAACTAGGTTGAAACCATAATTACTTAAAAAGTGTGTAAACAGTCAATAAAGGTATCTCTGAATCAGATTTAAAATATCTATTCCCTCTGCTAAGTAAACTTATCACCATAAATTCTGAAAGGGAATAAAAAAATTAGTCTAAAACTAAACCATATTTTGTGACTAGGCTAAAATATAATAAATGGATATTATTTTTCAACATTTAATGCAACAAATGTGACCATATTTAACAGTGTATAATAAGCATGAAACCGCAGGTCACACTGATCTGTATCTGTCATCACATACTGTTCCAGTTAACAAGAGTAAACACTGACCTCAGACCTGCTATCTAGAGTGGAATGGAAATCAGAATACCAAATGAAAGAAAATTGAGATTTCATAACAAAATCAGAATCTGCATTTTAACCCATATATTTACAAAAACATTAACAAGGAATTTACATCTCTGCTGTCTAATACTATTTGCTTAACATGAAAATGTATGTGCCAATCATAACACACTAAATATCATAAAAGATGAAAATAGGAAAAATGATTTTTATGGTTATGACAAGTGTATTTCGCATGGAATTTCTACATCACTTTTTCTCTCTTTTGCACAGCCATCATGAATCAAAAAGTATTTTTAAAACAGTTTTGGCATTTTTTACACTCTGGGATTTTGGGTAAAAAATAATGCAAATCTGAATTTCAGATTTCTTTAAACAAAAATTTGAGATAATCCTAAGTAAACAGGGATAACTGGCAGATGTGACAATTTGTCATCAAATACTATTCCAGCTGTAAAGTGTCATCTGTCATCGATTACTGTTCCAGTTGAATTGTGTAAACACTGATCGAGATCTATCGCATACTTTTTCAGTTGATAAGTGTAAACACTGATCTAGATCTGTTGCCACATGTTGTGCAAGTTGATCTGGCTTAACACAGATCATGTTCTGTTGTCAGTCACTGTTCCAGTTTACATGTCTAAGCATTAATTTAAATCTGATGTCAGGTACTGTGTCTGTTGGCTAACATGATCTTGATCTGTTGTCACATACTGTCAGTTGTTATAGCCAAGCACTGATCCATTATGCTGTCACACAATGCACCAACTTATAAGACAAAACAGTCTTTGAAGAAATTGCAAAGAGAAAAAGGTAAGGTAGATGTTATCTGCACGTATATTTTGTGACAGCAGGCTTAGAATTCATAAAACTCTTTAACATTACATTTAGTTTTGACCAAAAATAAATAATATTACTTTTCAAATTTTATTACTTGACTGACTGGTCATTCCTGATTGACTAATATCAACTCAGTCTCAAATTCACAATGTTTTATGATTTCTAGTGTGATCTGGATCTGATCTACAGTTCTGTGCATGTTATGCATAGATAAATACACACAAAATTCAAGTATATATATCCTGTATCTTTTTTAATACTGTTCCTTCACTCTGTTTAAAAGGAGAAATGCATACCATACAAACATACCCCTTTTAAATCTTAGAATTCACATCAAAATAAAATGTAAAATATTCTACTTGATTACATGAAAGAAATATGTATTATTGATTTTAACAAGATGAGTAAATGGAAATAAATAAACAAGACCTTTATAAAATTCTTAAGAATTTATCAAGATAAAAAATTTTGCAAAATATAACGTTTACCCCATGAATTTCCTCATCATTTTAACTTCCTGTCAAGCAGAAATCTTAATTCATAACTTGACAATAGTTAATGAACCAAAAGTATAATCTTAATTCATAACTTGACAATAGTTAATGAACCAAAAGTATAAGCTGTTGAAGTATAAACTTTGAGTGTCTTAAAATACATAAGTACTCATCCACAATGTTTACAAATAACCTCTAAATACTTTTTGTACATACAATAATGTAGTGATGTTATCAAAGCCCTATTGTGCTTATGCATTCTTGGCAGTTATCACAAGACCATCAGGATAATATGAAAATATTAAACTGTTGATATTATCTAATTTAACAAGTCTTGGAAACATGTAGATTCATGACAGGGTGAAATATAATGAAGAGAGAGAAATGGGCTTCGCTTGTGCCCAGTCAAAGTGTTCATCATGAAAACTTCCACTGTGCTTTTCCACTGATACATGGGGATTGGCTATCCATATAACAAACTGATTTGGTTTGGTGTTTTTTAGAACAGAACAAAAGAAAGTTACTTAGTGATGAAGCAACTGGAGCAAAGTGCGCCAATGAACACACCAGAGTCAATAACTTTGATCTGAAGGTAGGATTCAATCCATCATTCCTGTGGTCACAAATTGGCATCCTAACCAACAAGACAAAAAGCAGCTCCCATCTCAAAATAACACTCTTTAGGCCAATTTTACATTCCCAAGCCAGTTAGGGTCAATAGGATACATGGTCTAAAAGAAAACTCTGACACATGTATAGCAACTTAAACAGAATTATGCTGATGATTGTTGGGCGAAGTAAAAAACACTGTCAAAATGCAAGTTGTCTGTTTGGATTTTTTTTATGGAAATGAGGATTATTCTCCACTGCAATCTAAAAAAAATTTTCTGTGCATGATTATTAGCCAGGACAAACAACAATTTATTGCAATGACAATATATAACAACACCTTTCCAATGATGTGACCAAAAAATGTTTCCTATGGGAAAAAAACTGAACTTAATATGCTCATGTTATACAATGTTCAGAACTTTAAATGGTAAAATCACTGTGTTGCATCTTCAAATATTTGCAGTCATACAGTGTATCCTATTAGATTCTCTGTGATATCAGACCTGTTTACCCATAAATTTTCCTGTCAGTATTTTAAGCAATGCCTGTCAGTATTTTCAGACCGCAGTCAGTATTTTCAGCAAACAAATAGTAGATACTATCAATATACTATAATTATCATTATGTAGTATTACACGACATAATGACTATACAATATTGTATAAATAACTCTTAGTTTGCAAAGACGCTGGTATTCAGTTAATTCTTTGTTTCAAGACACAAATATGCAGAAATTAAACACCACCGACTTAAACATCCTGTTCATATTATAGTGATAAAAACCACAAAAAAATACAACAAAACCAAATTTATTGTTGTTTACCTCCGTTACTTTCTCCAGAAATTCTGTTTTCTCAGCTTCACACGTATCCATAACATTTTAATTAAAGCCAATTCTCTATTTTTAATGGTTAAGGACGACTTGATATATAAAACATTATGACATTGTTACCACCCATCCACTTAGAAAATAATACGTTTATCTAGATAGGTGAAGGCAATCTTATTTATCTGATAAAATCTAGTATCATCTTTGTCAATATTTACTAGAATGGAAATAATTTACTAGAATGGAAATAAGGTTAATAAATTATTTTTCATTGCTTCCGTTAACTTGTCAGCTGTACTCGATGACAAATTCATATTTGCGATCAACTCACATAGAATCGCCTCAGCACGTGTTATTTGTTTTTGAAGTATGTTTTGATCACTGACTTCCTTTCCTTTCATCATTGACAAAATGTTTCTATTTCCATTCACGAATGATTTCAATTTTGTATGATTTTCCGATTCCAAATGCCGTGAACAGTCATTTCTTCCACCATGTGCACAGGAAAAGTCTATGTTGCAAACAGTGCAATACACAAAATGTTCTCCTTTTGACGATGGTTTAAGGCATAGCAACAGAGTAGAATAAACTGGTAGAAAATGCTGCTTTCTGTGTTAGACTTTCCATTTTCATCGTCAGTTTCGTGCTGAAACTTTCTTGTCGGCGGCATTTTCCTTTGTTTAAACAACCGGATGTTGAGAATGTCAAAATAAGTGACGTGGCACAAAATGCGGACGCGGATAAGGACCGAAGAGACCGATACAACGGAACGAAACGGAAAAAAACGGCTTAAAAAATTAATTTTAAAAAGTAATAAATGCAACCTCAAATCGTATTTTTAGTTCAATGACCGTATGACCGTACGGATGGGCTTTATTCCGTACAAATACGGTCAAATACGGTCGGGTAAACAGGTCTGTGATATAGATTATGAAATAAAAAAGGAAAGATACAATTTGATTTTCTTAAAAGATATCTTTTTACACTGTTCTCTCTTACCATAGGCCAATACTTTAAATTTGTAGACTTTCATCTTCAATGTCAACAAGGAAAATAGCTCTTGTTAAAACAAAATAAATGAACAAAATTTCTTTTTAATCCCAAAAAATCTAATAAATTAAACTTCCTACCAATTTTTTTAAATTTTTAACTTTGAATATTAGGTCAACTAGAAACATGCTCAATGAACATGAAAGCCCATCCACAGGAATATGGATGAACAAACAAACAGGTGATGAACAGGTAGATGGACTAAATTAAATTATAACATTTATGTAAGGGAATTGCAAAGAAAATTTACATAAAATATTTCTTATAATGTTCAGTCATTACTAGAAAATGTTATGTGACCTATTTAGTCCACAAGAAAATTATAATTTTCTAAAATTTGTTTTTGTCTTTTCATCTTTTTATTTTGCTGATGAAAATCTAACAATTTCATTGGCCTAGGTCGCTCTGAACTGCACTCAAGTGCCAACACTGTATGATCACTTAAAAATTCTGTCCTTGATGAGGCTCTTCATGTCTGAGTATCCGTAAGTCTTGAACTGAAACTCAATTGCTGAAATAGAAAGATCATGTAGAAAATAATAAATAATGAACCCATAAATTAAATCTCTTGCTTCAGATAAGGTGGCTGCATTATTAACAGAGGACTAAGAAAAACATGTGACCACAACTGCTGACCTTTTAACCACTCTATTGCTAAGCTAACATGTGGCAAAAATCTGATAAAAATCCATTTATGAAAATGTATCTTTACACCCATGCATACTGATCTATACCCCCTCCAAATGACCATCAATAATTCACCCCATGACTTTGACCTTGATAAATAGTTTTATCATCCCCATGGGAACACCTTATTAAAAAAAATATAACTGTTCACTATCCTTTATCTATGATCTTTTATCCTCCAAATGTTTGGTAATATTTACATTCTGTGGCACTAATAGACAATACTGTCACATCCAAGGAGAATAATTCTTCAGAAAATAGTGCATGTAAAATTACTATACTAAAAGTAATATGGGTCATAAATGTGCATTTATTCATTTTAAATTAATGATACATTGTTCTTTTTAAATTTAACACTAATTTTCTTTAACCAATGCATACTGAATCCTAATTATGGAATGCTCAGCACCTTTACTATCATCAAGAAACTCACAGATGAAAATTGCTGATCACAAGTCTTTTACAATGTTGGCCATGTATTAAACTTGCGACAAGAAAAGTGCAAGTCGAGCAGAATTGTCAGAATATAGGGTAGTACAAATTTGTTTACCGATATGCATAATTTTTATTGTGACATCACAGAGAACAACATTTAATCCACATTGTATCACGCCTTTAGATTCATTTCGTCCAAAAATATCTCCATACTTAGCATTTCTCTGAGCATTTAATGACATTCTAAAGGAATATACATGTATAAGAATACAAATGAAGTGAATACTTGCCATTGAAAGGTATGTTGAATCAAATTTTAAAAAATGAGACACGCATTACCAAAATAGTCGGCGTCGAATGCCTACATGACCCGTGTGATTTGTACTATAATCAATATATGCATCTTCTAACGATGACCATAACAGGTACCAAGTTTCATAGTTTCATAACGATGACCATAACAGGTACCAAGTTTCATAGTTTCATAACGATGACCATAACAGGTACCAAGTTTCATAGTTTCATAACGATGACCATAACAGGTACCAAGTTTCATAGTTTCATAACGATGACCATAACAGGTACCAAGTTTCATAGTTTCATAACGATGACCATAACAGGTACCAAGTTTCATTGTAATCTTTAAAACTTAGGCAAAACTTGGTGTAATCACAATCTTTTCTGTCGTGCATTCTGGTGCAAGTCAGATGTGTCCTTAACTCATACAAAATCATACAAAGACCAAGGTTTGCAGGTATATGGATCGTTACATGAAAGTCACAGTATGTCCCAAGATTCACAGCAATCAATAAGAACCTGAAGACAATGATGCATTCATATGATTTTGTCTGCATTGCATTTTACTGCCCAACAAATATCACAATAAGAAATTTTTTTTAAGCAATGATGATCACAACAGTACAAAGTTTCGTGGAAATCAATAAAAAAAAGACATACTGCATTCAACATATTCATACACTAAATCAGTCTCCAAATCAAAAAGACAAATCACTCTAAAACTGCGGGAGAATAGTCTACATAAGCATCTTCTGATTATGACCATATCATTTCAGAAGTTCAATGGTGATTTAGTAAAATCTCTGAGACTAGCCACCTTTTAAAGTCCAAAATAAATTGCCTTTTCTTCAACAATGCTTATCAAAAGCAGCAATAATTCCTATGAAAATTGCTACAGCACTACAATTTGCCAATATTAACATCTTAAGATGACCATAATATTCATAAAATTTCATGGCAATCCATAAAAATCTGTAAGACTAAATGACCTAGTGATATCCAGTAATACAGTGCATTAAGCCAGGGATTTTCAAACTGGTCTGCGGACCCCTTGGGGTCCGACGCATGTTAGGAATGGGTCTGCAAGCAGGTCCCAAAAAAGAATAAAAATAGTACATTTGCAGAGTTTACATTATCGTCAACAATTATAAGACCAAATGAGTAATGAACTATCTATTCTGTATTGACTCTATTCTATTCCATGGTTATTACTGATGGATTACATAAGATAATAATGTCAATTGGCTAAATTTATTGGATAGGCTGATAGGGGTCCACTGCTAGGCTGGATAGGCTAACAGGGGTCTGCCATCTGACCATGACATGCTATGGGGTCCACAGCTTCAAAAAGTTTGAAAACCACCGCATTAAGATATGTTACAAAATGGTCTGTAACTCAACACAAATTGCAGGAGCAATCTAATTGCTTGATAACCAAAACAGTTACAGACTGGGCTTGACAATTTTTATTTTTTATAAAAAGTCAGTTGCTGATTGGGAAATGTAACTTGCCCTTAAGTGATTTGAGTTTGCCTCAAAATGTGACAATAATATCACAATGTAAAAAAAATAATGCAAAAGAAGATATGGGATGTTTTAAATCATGCAAGGATTATTTTACAAATGAAGAAATTTTGTTTTCTGTCTTTGTTTGCACATTAAGCCATGTGCCAACAACAGTACCATGCAGCATGCAAAATTCCTAAGTGTCTGATGCCAGCCAATTTCATAGAAGAATGTCACAAAATAATTAGTTGACCGTTTGATTTTTAAGCAAATGTAATTTTATATTGAATTAAAAGAAATATAAATAAAACTTAAAAAAAAATAACAGCAAATTATTTCTATTGGCAACTCACAAATAAGAAGCAATCAGATCTGCCAGGTGAAATGAACAGAGAAATTATTTAACGTTCACATAATCTGTGTACAACAAACACTACTGATGCCAACATCAAATGTGTGATTTTTTGGATACTTCAAACTTGGACAAAAATTTAGACCTGTCTATACCAGTTCCATGCATGAAAAAGGGTTTGTTTAAATTAAAGCAAAATGAAGAAAGCAAACAGAAATAGGATGCATGATAAGAATAATGATGTTATCTGTTAGCTGCATTTTGATGATGTGGATAATGTGTCTGATCAAGTTCTAGCAATTTACTGCTGGAATTAATTGTTTGCAAACCAAATTTCATAGACATCTTTAATACCAGAGCATTATTTTTGAAGGCTGGGACTATTCTGATGTTTTCATTGATGACAAGTCAATGGACAAGTAATCAGATTCCTGTTGTGACTATGAATCATGCAAGTCATCGATGTCAACATCAGATTATGATGTCCAGTTTTAGAATGTGGTATGTACGACCAGCTGAGCAGTTAGCAGCTGAGCAGTTAGCAGCACTGTCGCTGTAATAAAATTAAAGCCATAAAGACAAAGTATACTCACTGAAAACTTGTTCCTGGTCTAATTTCTCCATCATGTAAGTACTGTAGTTCTGGCACTCAAACTTAATGAAAGGACCAAAAAAGGCCAGGTCCTTTAATTCAGGTGTGACTATACGGTAGTCTTCCCGCACCTCTTTGATGTCAGGCATGTAGTATCCAGTCTGAGGACAAAGAGATGGTTCAGATAACAGTTTAACAGGGTGCTAAAGTTTGCATACAGGGTGCTAAAAGAACTTGTTTGGTTTTGAGCTAACTCCAAAACTTAACCTAAGCCAGTAAAATATGAAATGTTGGTCACAGTGAGAGTGACATTCCTTTGTGGTAAGGCTGTGGTACTAAAAGAGATGCATGCAATCATCTAGTTTGATTATGAACAAAAAAAAACTTTTAACAATTTAACCCAAGTCACTGAAGAATGAAATACAAGTCCCAGTGACCTACTTTGCAATCAAGGTGTACAATAGTACTCATCAAAATGCATTTCCCATGTTTCATGAGTAAGTAAAACAATATATACAGTGTCTTGAAATCTATTTGGTCATGAGCTAAATGCAAAAGTCAGTAAAATAAAAAAATGTAGGTCATAGTGACTTTCTTTTGTAGTCAGAGTATGATACTAAATAAAAAAAAAGAGATGTATAAATCATCTAGTCTTGAAAGTCTAGCATGAACATGTTATCTGTAGGTCAATCACCTTTTCTATGGTAAGGGAGTAGTACTAATAGAGACATACAATCAGTGTCCCAGCAAGAAAGAAAGTATCCCACATTGCCCCTCAAATGGCCTACCCATCAGTCCTGCTGCATGTCCCTTCCAATGCATCCTTCTGCCTTTTTGAAATGCAAATGTAGCATCTTTATAAACAAGATTCTCACTTTCACATGCCTTATTAGTTAAAAATGTTGCTTTTTAATTCAATCCAGAATCGCTGTATAATTTAACTTTTCCCCACACTAAAAATCCCTCTGGTCATAAGTTTATGAATTTCACATGCAGCATCGCTCATGTCTCTCATTTATAGTTATAAAGAAGCTTCCTGCATGTGAGGCAACAATGAAATGGAAAGTACTTAGGTGGTTGGAAACTGATGGGTTCTAGATAATATCAATGGCATGAATACTTAATAATTGTGAATGAAGGTAAACTGCAAAGTTTACCTTGTATTTGTACAACAAATCAATGAAATTCTTGGGTGGACTGATCTTGCGGTCCAGTTTCATCACAAAGCACTCTCTGTCTTTCCTGTCCACAATAGCTGTGTAGTTCTGAAAAGTAAATCATTCTGAATAATAAAAGTTCATTTCCATATGTATCCTTTATCTCAAAATGCTGGGACCCTTTTAAACAAATTTATTGCCATATCACTGGTGCATTCAATTTATTAACCTGACAGAATGTGTGTGTGTTTGTATGTATGTATGCATGTATGTATGCATGCATGAGTTTATTTGCTCTTCAAAAGATATTTCATTCAGTTATTTTTCATTATTACAATATAAAGATAGAAACATAACTTGACATTAATTGATTTGCAACACATTAAATCTGTAGTATATAACTACAAAAACCCAGAAATGTAGTGTCTAAACACGAGTTAGAGAGAGAGAGAGCTCACTGCAATCGAAAAATATAAGCAATGGAGATTAAGAGTAGGAAGAAAAAATAATTACATTTGGCTAAAACAATTTAGATGGATTATTACATTGGCTCTCATTTTAACCACCTGTAAATATTTTTATGTCTGGAATGAAATGAGTTCATTTCCCTAATATATTGAACAAGCATAATGTCAGATATCATTTTCAAGATCAGTTGTTCTTCTGTACATTGAGACCATTCCACACACATGAATGCCTGCCATGAATGATTTACCTCATTATTCATAAATGCAGGACATTTTCAAAGTTGTAGCAATAAATGGAAACTGCATTATATTGCAGACATGACAATTCTTTAAAAGCCTGTTTTGCTTAATATCTGACGCCATTTCTTTAAAAGTACAGACTGGTCTGATAATAAGCTTGAATATCAATATAATGAATATGCAAGACAAAGTTTCAAATTAAAGAAACCATTAATTTTTGGGGGAAATGGGTCATATACAGATGCTATAAATAGAAAATTAGGAACGTACACATATATCTATGACAAAAAAAATGGCTTTTATGCTATTCTTTTATAAATATTCTCATATGTTTATGAGTGGAATTAAAGTGATGATAATATAAACGACTAACACACTACTTTTGCTTTATTTGTAGTTTATATGAAAAACTTCATATACTGGAGAGCGTAAGATAAAATTTGGTGAAAAAAAAGGATAATGTTTGAAACAAAGTATAATGGTTGGCATGTACATGGAATGCACATCCCTGAAGTCCTAGGTAAATATATTAACATTTCTAGATTGATACCAAGAAAAGATTCTTCCTGTGAACAAAGATAATGCTACTCTGGGCTCTGGGTAAGCACCTCTGCTTGAATCAGAGGTATCGGTGCCGAGGAAGGAGTGAGGTGCAGATGCAGGAATTGAAACACCTGCTAAAAAACTTCTGATTTTCCCACCAAGTCAGATAGTGATGAAATCTGGATCCTGAAGGGTGTCTAAGTGGACAGGTGGTTGGTGAGGTCTTAAATTTGCTATACATGTGAAATGGACAGGTCTCATATAAAACCTTTTAAGGGGAAAACTTCAATAGGGAATGACTGCTGACAACTCTAAACTTTAAACTTTTACCCCTTTTATGAAACTAAGAAGACCTGCGAATAAAAAATTCCTGGACTATGAATATTTGTCAACCTCTACTCTACCCCTCGTAAGAAGGATGTATGCATCTTCCCTCAGAAATACTAGCTGTGACTGGAGGAACCAAATGGGGGTCCTGAGGATTTGTAAATAAAGCTGACAACACTCCTTTAAAACAGAATGGATCCAGCTGTGTGCTCTGATTAGGTTTCTGGGAAAATGGATAATCAACACTTATTGGAACATTGAGAAGAGGTGACATGGCAGTACGACTGCTTCACCGTTTGGGCATGATGCTTCCTCATCTGACTCCCCTAGCCAAAATTACTATGTTAAAGACAGGTAAAAAAAAACATGACAGTACTATTGGCCACCCTTTTCAAAACGTTGAAGTGGAACTGAGGACCTTCCATAATGGGGAAGGTTCTCTGCCATTTAGCAAGGACCAGTACAGTGGACAGGATCTGGTGCTGCTCTTTAGCTGACGAAAAGCTTCACCTATGCTCCAGCAACACCTGATGTCATCCTTACAGAGATAAAAGAGTTCGGCAGAGTGGGACAAGGAAATTGTGACCGTCTTGTCATCTGTCTCTATCAATCTCTGCAACACAGCTGATAATGCTTATTCAACAGAATGAAGGTGTGTGTGATTTTTTTAATGTAGCTTTAACAATTTTTCAGTCATATCACTACAATGTCTGAAGTGTGACAGTTTAATGATGTCTAGTACTGGGGCATAATGCTGCAGATGTCCCACCCAGTCACATTATCCTGACATCAGGCAGACCAGTCTAAGCACTAACCTCTTAATGCTGAGTGCCAAGCAAGGCAACTGTTAGTACAATTTTTAAAGTCTTTGGTATGACTCGGCTGGGGTTCAATCCTGCGACCTCTTGCATCTGAGGCTGACACTCTAATCACTAAGCCACTGGTCCAATTTACAGAATGAAGGATGAGTCAGCTGAAATATGTGTTAGTTCTCACTTAACATTGGATTTATGCACTATATATAAGAAACTTTTCAAAGATGTATGTACATTATAAACATACTTGGTATCTGTATAAATTTTTGGCCATATGAATTTAAAAGAGAACAGAAGCTGTACATTGTAATTAACTTTCAGTAACTGGATTGTAATTGAAAGTTGGTAAAAAGGCTTAATCAAGATTTTTTTTTTACTTTCTAGTTCACTACAAAATGGCACTTTAAAAGACTAAGGTGAGGGAACATCTAACTACGGTCAACATGTCGCCACTGAAGAAATCACTTGAAGTCAAGTTTGTTTTCATAACAGAAGGTGAAGTTTACACTTTTTTATATGACTCTGTTACCCACTTCACCTGGCAACATGACTTTTCTATTTTAGGCCAATAAATCAGCCCTTCACATGTGATGGTACCGATTTTTAAGTGAGAGGCTGATATCACCTATTCATTAAAAGCTGCAATTATCGGCATCCTAATCTGAGAGAGAGATTAAATGCTATTCCCGACCCGCTGACTATGCATCCCATTAACCCATAATAACTAGCTCTAGATCCTCAATTGTCTCAAGCTTTTGAATCCCACAGATGAACATCTACCAGCAGAAGATAGCTGCCCCCCCCCAAGAAAATAGAAAAATGTATTCAGTCTTTCAAGATGCTGTTACTAAAACCAAAACTAAACCAAAAAGATACTTAGAAGCAGTCAGTTAATTCTAATGAAGATTGATTGTGTTGCCTTGAAAGAAATATTTTCAGGTTACCAAGTGACTCCTGTTTTTTTTTTTTTCAAACAAAGAACTCTACATTTTTACAAACAAAGGTTCAGGATTCTGACAGTCAAAGGCATATAACAAGCTATATTTGCAACAACATATTTTAGGGGCTTATACACTGTTGACAATTGTGTGTGCATTATACATAAGCAAATACTGGAAGTTATAAATATATAAAACTCCAGGTTTATGACTTACACTGTAAAAGTCGTGCATGACAAGGGAGCTCCGGCAGTCATCAAAGTCGGGGACCTGAAGCTTCTCTGTATTACTTTCAATGTCAATCTCCACATCCTCCTCCAAGGAAAAAGCTGAGTGTATTTGGGTTGTCTCACTCTTCAGAGCTGCAGTTTTGTGAATTGGTATCTTGACATGTTCTTGATGGACATGATGCTGGAACAAATATTTTCAGAAATCAGAACTGACACCTGAAGGCAATCCTCCCTTGGTCACCAATTGTCTCATCACTATTGGACACATGTATTCCTAAGAATCCTAGATTACCATGCAAACAGAAAATGGGGCCACCAAAACAATGAGTAAAACGACACTCTAGACACTCTAACGACTTAAAAGTATCTTCATTAATTTAAGATAAAACTTCCTCACACTGATGAGTGTTGTTACCATTTCTGATATTTTTAAATTAGCTGCTGATTTGGACATAATGGCTATCCGAGTGGAAGTATTTTCATTTAAAACCAAGGATACCATTAGAAGTTGTTAGGCCATCCATTCAGTATGAGTAGTGACAACAGAATTTTCAAGTTGGCCAAGCAGTCTCTCTTACTGAATGTACAAGTGGCACCATTCTCATTTACTACCAACTAGATATCAATTGTTTGTTGGTGAACACATTATGTTGATTTGGATATCCATCTGGATAAAAAAGATATAACAGAATTTTCAAGATGGCCACCATAGAGAAAACCAACATCACAAAGATGTTCCAATGAAAAGCTGAAGTAATTACAATGTTAAATCTATTGAAAACATTTGATGCTCTGGATACAAAAGCTTTAATAAATTATTATGAAAGCATGAATCAATGAAAATTTAATTTCAAAATTTTATATTTTAAACAACAATTTTTTCATGGTTTAATTTCTGTAATTGCCATTGAAAAATAATTCTTACCTTCACACGTTTTTATATTTTCTGGAAATGACTGCAATGTGTTTGCATAACTTCTTGAAAAACCAAGAAACAACCCCCCACCCCTGCTAATCTACATTTTTATTTGTCTCTAGTCATTTTTGAGAGGAAAAAAATGTAATTATTTGTTTTCAACCACATGTCGGGGACAAATAGTTTCAGAAACTTCACTTATTCCACCTTACTTTCTACTTGTCCCAAATTGTTAAATCATGATTTTTTTCATTCCAATGACAAATACACTGGTTGAATTTCCAACATATGCCAGTTTGGGACATTGTTTACATAACTGCAAAACCATCCTACTTTCTAAGTAAATAAATTCAAGCCTGGAATACAAATGAACCCAATGCAGCTGAAAATTTCTTTCTTTTAGTTATGTCATAATTGACATAGTTTGCTGGCTCTTGTCTATTGGGAGATAAAGTTATCACACACTCTGCTGCAGTTTTATCTAGCCACCTTAACATGAATTTTCTAAATCACCTTTATTATTGTCCTTGAAAACATAATTCATCAAAATTATTTTAACCTACTGAGTAAATATTGCCTTGATTGAATACTCCTACTATGATCATAATATACATAACGTATTGTTCAAATATGAACAGAATAGAGACATTAATTAAAGCAATTAATTTGCTATAAAAACAATATTGCATAAGGAAGTTAATCCTCTGTATAATCAATTAAAACTTTTTTTCTTCAAGTGTTCAATACATTCAGAGGGCATGAATGAACAAATAAAGGCAGATATATTAAAACATGAAAATTTGTACTTGCCCAACTTTTAATGACTTAGAAAATTTTACTTAGTACCCAATATTAAAAGTGAATAGTCCAGTTTCTTAGGATATGGGATTTATCAGACTGCTTGAGTAAATAATTATTCAACCTTTGGTTTACCCACTGCTTGCTACTCGTATTTTCCTGCACACATTCTCCTTTAAGTCAGGTATCACTAAAAACTTCCTATGGTAAGTCACAGGGCAAAATCAACTCTGGGGAGATACCATACTTTATATTTTCCTCTCATTATTGACAGTGGCATCAAGAATGCAAGATTTTATGATGTATGCGTGAGGAGATATTTCTAGTACAGAAACACATTTCCATTGGTAAGATTCAGGTGCAAGTTTCAACTTTCAATGCGCATGAGCAGCTGCCAGTTTTCTCCTAACAGTTTAAAGTGATTAGAATATTCATTGTAACTGATTTTTTGAAAAAGCAGTCTGTTCACAGTCCACGTTCAATATTAAAATAATAACTGGGAACCACATTTCTAACAAGTTTTTCACTGTAACTTTGCTATCTTTCAATTACCTTCATTGTCAGATGTTTGTACAAAAACACAGCTCCCACTACTCCTCCTGCCAGCACTAGTAGCCCAATCAGGATAAGACACAAGTTAAAGCATGTTCGTGAGCGCCTTGCAGGTGTAAATAAGATTGGTGCTTGGGCTGGTGGGCTGGCCACTACTTTCTTCTTTTTGCCAGTCTGCAATTAAGAATACAAGTTAAAGAAAAAAAAAATATATACTAAATAAATAGTGGTTCTCACCTACCAAAAGCATTTTCTACAACTGCATTTGTGTAGTTCTTCTCATGTGATGCTGTTGTTACATATACATAAACAAAATGCCTGAACTTCTTCTGGACACATCTGCTATATTGTGCTTAATTCTGCATAGGCAATAATGCTTAGCTATTCCTTCTTATAAACATTTTTTTTTTACACGGCTCAGGTTGGTACCTTGTCAGATTATATTCAGTAAGTTTCACGATCAAACACAAGATGTTATTTAAAAGTTTAGACCTTGTATTTATACTTTTTTGGGTAATCATGTCATCTCTGAAATATTTCTCAATGTACAAGAGCCACAGTAATCTGGAGGAAACCCAAACACTAAAATGACTGAGTGAAATTCAGCCCTATGTACATAATTCCCATATTGACTCCTCTAGGTTAGGGATTAGACCCAGACAAATCACAATCAACAAACAATAGAAAAGATTCTTCAGAAGAGTGTCTCAACAATGTGCACTAAGGACCTCAAGTGAGACAGTATTACCTCCTGACCCTTGTAAAGGATGAAACATATCCTTGAACAGAAAACACTAGAGGTATTTCCTGTTGGCTGGGAAAAGCAAAATGTGAAACTATAACCTGAACATCTAGTGAGACTGCCCAATCATTGGACTGCATTTACGAATGAGGCAGTTGTCTCCATTTTAAAATGTCACACCTTAAGCTATCTGTTAAAATTTTGCACTTTTTTTCAGATACAAAAAGATCAAGTAATAAACCCCTCCGAGTTTGGTTATTTGTCATCATCTCCACTGCAAACTTGAGTAGAAGTGTGTACACCTCTTCCCTCAGCAGTTCCAGATGAAAAGAAAACAGGAGAGGTTCCTGGAAATGAAGCCAAGCACTTTCCCTTAACATACAAAACCCAATGTATTGTTTATTTCCTATAAGGATGCTCCAAGGAGAATAATACAACTCCACATAATACAACTCCACAGGACCAAATGCCTACCTCTTATGGAAATGGAAGTCTGAAACTTCCTTTCTTATCCTATACGATTGCCTCACTAAAGATGGATGGTCAGGAAAGAGTTTTAAACTGGGGATGCTTGTTTTGACTGCTGAAGTTGACCAAGTCAGAAAAACTTTGGAGAAGAGCCCATCTATTGATCATGGGGAGCATGAACTTAGAAACTGTTAATTGTTTTAAAATAAGTTTATTTCTATTTCTGTAACAAAAGCCATATTTTACTGCAGGTTGGCATCATTTATATCAAAGTTTTGTCCAATATACTAGAATAGTTTCTGTAGCATCTGGTCAAATTCTGTTCAGTAGTTTTCAAAATTTAAATTAAATTTTTTGTTTTTTATTAATGGTGCAAATATTTGATAGTTACATGGCATCATTTGTGTAAAGAATGCAGGTTATGCCATAATGCTGTGTATCAAGTTTCAAATTCTACTAAACAGTTTTTAGAAGACCTCATTTTCCCCTTTTTGGTAAGGGTGGCTAAAAATGAAGTCAACAAAAATGTAAATGACACTGGAAATCTTTATTGACCTATGACCTATCAGACTTTATTGACTTATGACCTATCAGACTTTATTGACCTATGACCTATCAGACTTTATTGACCTATGACCTATCAGACTTTCTGCTGCAGAAAACTGAAGTGATCTTAACTGTCAAACTCAGAAAACCTAATCACCCACAATTTTCAATCCAAGCAAATTGGATAAATTATTTTAGTACATTTTGGTATATTTTCCCAAACTTTTCTACATAATGACTATTAATTGGGATAGATATTCAATTAGGGTACTGGTAGTAAGAAGACAAAACATAAAACTACACCTATTTAGAAATATTCGGCTTCAAGGGACTCTTTGCTTTTATATATACTCACTTATAAGTCAAACTGCAAACAGCACTGATCCTGATCTACAGTAGAATAATTTCACTAACCCACTTGCCCACTATAATCAAAGATTTACTGATCCTGCTGCTTCATACAAACAAGACTCACTAAAAGTTGAAAGCATATCCATTCCCTGTAAATCTGACTCATCAGACCTAGGTCCATCCATAAGACCCAGTCTATGGCCTTGTTTATTTGTTCAGCAACATGCCAGTTTCATGGAATCTCTTGGGCTATAATCCTCATGTCTAGTGAATTAAGGAGCACTGGTGTTTTTCTTTTTTTCTTGGAACAAATTATGATTCACACTCATTCACTGAATACTCAGTGGAGAACGTGCAAAACATCACAGCCTTTCCTGGCTCAAGCTTAGCTATTCATATGCATTTTCCTAGAATTTCTGGTACATTCTCACTCTCTTAATAAAACATATAATTAGTATATGTACCATAAGCTGATATGGATGACTGCATTACTCCCCCTGATCTGTGTTTTAATAAATACTGAATATAAAAAAGCTGATCTGGATGACAATTTGATATGGACAGATGCATTACTTGTATTAAGGTGTCCTGACATGTATAAAATTCAGCATGAAATATAAACAAATCAGTAAGATAATTTGATATGGACAGCTGAATTACCCTCTCTGGCATGTATGCGTATGGCATGGAATATAATATAAAAGAACAATGATAATTTAATGTGTATAGCTGTATTACTCTCACTGACATGTTCCAACAGGGATAAATACAGTTCAGAATATAACAAGAATCTCATCATCATTATAGTAACTTGATAGGGAAAAGCTAAATTGGCTGACCCACATCCTGACATGAATAAATAATCCAAGGCCTGCAGGGATGCCAGAATATGTGTGTATGCTTATGTACATTCTCTTCTTAGCTTTGCATTAAAACTGCAATAATGGAGTCTTGGCCATGCACAAAATATCTTTACTCCATAGGAATCACATTACAAATTCAGTTCCCATAGTAAATCTATGCAACACCATTGTATTAGAAATTCAATAACTTATAATAAGTTTTAGCTTTAAGAAGCAACAGACTCTCATTGCATTTCAAAATACTTTGTACCAGCTGAGACTATGAATGTTTTGCACACCAGTAGAGTGCTAAGTGCTGGATTACTGGGCCTGATTCTGAATTAAATTATATTTTTTGTTAACAATACTGAACAATCTCTCACAGCCAGCATTAGAATGGTAAAGAACCAATATTCCTTTCATAACCTGACAAAGAAATGGAAATTTATATCTTCCATTTATAGTGACCTTTAGCTGGAAAATATGGCACATCTGTACATCAACTCTGTCTGCATGAAGTACACTGTAAGGTAGAATGCTACCTTGACAGTTCATGAATTCACCTAATTTATCAGCAGCCATTCCAACAGCAATGTGCATCAAATGACAGGGTAAACTTGTTATGTACACTGATGGAGACATTTTTCAAAATACAGAAACTCCTTTATGAATTTCCAGTCATCACTGATGCATTATCAACTGAAAATCCCATACAGTTCTGCCAACTTATATCATGTTTATTCAAAGCATTAACATGCATATAAACAAATGATTTCTCCAGTGGAATCCATTGTTAATTCTGGTAATGAGAGAAGAACACTCAGACTTTGCCCTTTTCATTGTCAGTCTTACAAATACAGAGTACAACTTTTTGTCATCATAAGCACTTCTCCTGTCTGTGGCAATGCTAAATGACCCAATTTTAATGGCTTCCAGGGTTCCTGCAGACTTAACAAAAACAAATTCCACGACTTTTCCAAAACTTTTCCAGGGCCATTTCATAAAACTCAAGGACCGAGCTATTTTGCATTGTCAAGGAAATGAACATAAAGAATGACATCTTTCAATCTAAATAACAATAAGTTAACAAATATTTTTAAAATGTACATTTTAAATTTACCTGGGTTAGCACACTTTGACTTTATGTTGTAATTCATGTCATAATCCAATGATCAATGTAATCTTTGTATGTGTTCCTATTTACAATATTAACAAAACATTACTTTCCAGTTGCTTTCTTTTATTTAGTGAACTACACTGGAAATCATGTGATACTTCCATTAAGGGAACTTACTCTTGTTATATGAATTGAAACCATTTATCGATTGTAATTTTACCATTCTATTTAATCGGTTCACGGTGCTCTATGAAATTTGTAGTAATTAATTTCTTTAACTCCATTGTCACAAATTCCTTGACATTTCCAAAACTATGCAAGGTTTTGACAAATTCCATAGCTTTTCAAGGCCCTTGAAATTTATTTTTTAAATTCCAAAACTTTTCCAGGATTCCATGACCTGCAGGAACCCTGGGCTTCTGCAATTTTAAGTAAAGCATCTTCAGCTAAACACTGAATAATATTAGATAATTTTACTCTTGCTCATGCACAGTTTCTGCAATTTTGGAATAGGAAACATCCATTTGAAAATAGGACCAATGTAGTCTTCTACTGCAGGGTTAGTCTGTTCTATTAAGAACTTGGTAAAACACCTCTACATTTACAACATTCATGTCCACAATTGAGTTCTGCTGTAAAAAGAAGTTATCTAAGTACTGGAGTCAGTAAGACAAGCTAATTCAAGGTTTCTTTGGTTTTTAAATGTTGTTTCAAATCAAATTTACCACCATGACCTTTATTAAAATCCTTTCCACACAACCTCCAATGTACACAAAGCTGCCCTAGAATACTGCATTGCGTAATTCATGTATTCATCTTTGAATTGGTTTTTCATCTTTTTCTAATCCATCTGTGAAATTATCTGAAAAACATATCTGCTCTAGAATAAATCTGACTTGACTTTTAGCACCAAATACCTACAGACTGGTTCTGTAGCAAATATGAATTAGAACAAAGAATCTGTGAGGAAAGATTAAAAATTAGAAAACCAGTCTCATCTCTCCTAAGCCATATAGCTGCTATAAATAGAATCGAAGGTAAAAAATGTGAAAGTAGAAACCAGCACATTTCTTGAAAATAGGACAGCTGCTAGAAATAGAACATAATACTGTTAGGAAAGTGCATGCAGGTCTATGGATAAGTGTATTCTTATGTCATAGATAAGCAGAAGCCATCTTTTCTAGAATATGGACTGTGTTAATTAATGGGATATTAATAAAAATGAGAAAATAAATTATTTACTTTGGGGGTTAAAGGGATATAACAAAACTGTAATCCATGTATGTTTATACATAAGGCGTAATTCAGTGAGAAAAAAAAAAGAGAAACAATTATGCCAAAAGCATAATGATTAGCATGTATTGTAACCTCATCAAAAAACCAATCCACCAAAGGTGTTCCTTAAATGCTACAGATTGGAGCAGAGACCATTCCTTAAGAATTATTTTGCCCCTCCTGGGCAGACTTTGTGCCAAATATTCATTTTACCAGGAATGTTGCAAACTTAATCACTTTCAAAGCTGCCAAATAAAGCAGGTTCCAAACCACAGTGCATGTATGCCTCATTATTCTTTGAAATACACTAATACCAACATGACAGTAAACAATCACTTAGCAAATGCATAGTCTGCTTATACACTCTTGTAGGGTTAAGAAAACTAACTTCAATTCCTAAATTGTTGATATGGAGATTTGATTCATCCTAGGACTACATACCCTGAATAATTAGCCCTTATAGTTCAGAAAAGTGTCCCACCTGGAATCAGATACACCTGCAAAAAGATAATGAGGTTTACTGGTAGGCATGGTGACTCCAACCAGAAATCAGTACTGATTAATTCACCAAAGTCAAATGATTGTGGGAATGCAGAATGAAAGATATCTGATCTCTCAAAGGTGCTCTTTCCTGGAAGGACAAGATGATGAGAGTTTAGTGTCCTTGGTGACTGATCAAATGAGAGGTATATTCTGGGATAAAGGAAGGTAAACCATTAACTGCCCTTGTCAAAGGACAAGGTTTCTTCCTCTTCTGCTGCCTAGATTGATGACTGGAGTGACCTGAAATGAGGTGCCTCCTCTGCTTTTCATACATCAAACTCATGAGAATCTATAAGTACAGACATGACATTCACATCTTAATCTTGCTACAAGGAGTCTCTGGATATTGCAACCAAATGTGTTTGTTGTAGGGGAGAACTGGAGGTGGTGTAAAAGCTACCTCAACCAGTAACTCCTCACATGCAGCAACACGACAGTCCATAGCGGCAGTCTCATCAAGTAGGTGAGTGACTCTCAACCTCACTCAGGTGTTTGGGGAAGAAGCTACGTCTCCCTCTTCTTTTCAGATCTGATCCAACTCAATCAAGATGTCGATGTCAGCCCATGGACCACAACATCAACCTCTTTACCTGGGGCCAAGGCCCTGAAGTCCATGGCAGAATGAAGGGGAGGATCAACCACATCCCTCTTTAAGGCCTCACATTTAGTGGGATTATGGGGGGGAGAGAATCCAATCCCCTTCCCTAATCTGGCATCTGTATGCCAATTTCCAATCTCAATCAGGATTCAACAGTAGCCTTGGGAAGGGTGTCTAGACTCAATACCCATTCTCAACTGAGTAGACTCAAATAACTGGTACTTAAAAACTGGTAACCAATGTCTGTTCTGCAAGCTTGTGATGTGCTCAATTCAAGCTAAACTCAACCATAATGCTGTTTTTAATCTATTTCTTGTGTCTTTATATGCATCCATGTGTGTCATGGCTTGGAACTTTCTTGCACCAAAAATGAAAAAAAAGTATTAATGACACATGGGTGCATTTGAGACTAAACCCTAAAGAGCAAAGTGCAAGTAATAATCAAATAGTCCATGGTATTGTGCAACCCTCAACACATTGTACGATTGTTATGTAGTGATATGAACTGATGAGGCAAACTAAAATATGTGTAGTTCTGGTTACAATGAAAAGAAAAATTAGGGTAGACAAATCAGTACAAAATTTTTCTTTGGTCAGGACAGATATGAACTCCATAAATCACTATGTTTTAACTAAACTGCAATTTTCAATTTTGTTACACATATTTTTAACTGGTCCAAATCATACTTACAATGGAAGGAAGGTCAGTTAATTTTTTCTGCCTCTACTGCCATCCACAAAGTAAAATATACAAGCCGACTTAAACTCTTTTTTGGTGCAATTTCCTAACCTCCTAGAGAATGGAAATTCAACGGGTCAACCTCAATATTCTTGGAGATTTAATTTCTACTTTGACTGTCCTCCATACACATAATGTCTCCTAGATTCTAATCAAATTTTCAACCTCAAACAGTCAGTAAGTCAACCCACCAATAAATATAGTCACATTTTTTTTACTGGATTCTTCCTGTATCCAATATTTTAAAATCTTCATTAGTGTCCTGATAAAGTTGCATTAGATCACCCATGTATCATATGCCATCTCAATATATCAGTTCTAAACTCTCCATCTCTTTGCTGCAAAGAGAACCCCCATATGAATTAACAGAATGAAACTAATGCATGTCATCCAAGCAAAACCGACATCTTCATTTTGTTTAGTAATTTCATGTGTTTTTGTAATCTTCTCCTCCTACATGTATGTTTGTATGTATTACCTAATATTGTAAAGGACTTAGAGGTTTTAAAGATTAAACACTGTACTAAATTCACGTTATTTTGATCATCATCATTTAAATAAGGCATACAACTAGAAAATAAGCATCAAGCATATCCCAAATTTAACTTTGATCATAGTTATATCCCTTTTATATTTTTTTAAAAAATGGTTTACCCAAATTATATATTTTTTAAAAGATAGATTGTAGAGTCAGCAGGATAAAAATATGCTTGTCAGGTAACCAGCACCACACATACTTTATTTTTTGGCCTTATGTGTTCCAGATAAAGGAAACAAATGACAGGAAACAGATAACCAAACCAGTATGATTATTGGTCTAAAATGTTAGAAGCCTTACATATAATATTTTATTTCACATCACTACAAGATAAGAGGTGTCATGCAATCTTTTTGTCATACATTCCCACCCCAATCATGCCAATCCACCCCAATACATGCTTTTCAGTTTAGAAAAGATGAAAAGATACTGATTTCTTTAATCCAAGTTCATGAAAATTTATGTAGACACTAGCAATAGCCAAAGTTACTAAAGGCAATATAAAATGTATGATAGCAATTAAACAACATAAATGTATATTCAAGATTTAAGGCATACATACAACAAAGACTGAATTTATTACAATCTTGAATTAATGACAAAGGAACTAAATTACAGCAAACACAGAATTTTCCAATTAATCATTAACTGGAAGAGAAAATTTCTCAAAACTGGGCATTACTATAATAAATGCTGGAACACAAGGAGTAATCAACAAAGTTAACTAAGAACAAGATTCAGAGTGGATAACTTCTGTTGTTGTTGTTGTTGTTGTTGTTGTTGTTGGGCTTAATGCCATTTTCAGCACATGATAGGCTATTCATGGCGGCCAGTATTAATGGTGGAGGAAGAAACCGGGAAATCACCGGAAAGAACCACCGACCCACGAGAAGCTACTGGCAAGCTTTCTCACATATCCTCATTCGCCGAATCCTAGAACCCACGCAGACAGAGGTGAGATGGCAATGATTCGTAACGGACAGCGCTTCAGACCACTCGGGACCCCGAAAATTTCTGTAATGCAGTGCTTGTGAATGAGATACACAAGCATGTTAATATTTTCACAGTGCTTGCAGGTGAATGAGATACCCAAGCATGTTAATATTTTCACAAGTTACTTCAAAACTTTATAAAAAGCTTACAATAAGAATGTAAGAGTCTAAGGAATAGATGGTAAAAAAAGATATTGCTAAGGTTGCAAAAATATGAATGACACAAAGTTCTCATCATCAATGTTTGTCCTGAACATGTTTTTTGCCGAGACTCTGCATTGTTTATTTCCTCAAACAGTGAGTTATCTGGGCATAAGTTTTCGAGGAAGTGGTGTATTTAGCTTTGGACCTGTCATATCTTAACAACTGTAGACCTTTAACATTTCTTACTTGTTCTGACACATTTAAAAAAAAGTGCTTTTTAATCCATAAATCATAGTAAAAGAACCATACAAGTCTCTTGATGCAATCAGAAGTCAATCCATGGTGGTGTAAAATGTTATTACAAATCACCAAATTTTGCATGGAATATGTAGATACCCAGTCTATGTCATTATTGACTAGGAATTCATTTAGTTGTAGATCTACTACCAGAGGAGGGAAAAAAAATCAACCACACATTTGACGGCTGCAATATATGTTACAGTGCAGGACCTCAAATAATCCAGGTCCAAAAAGGATGAAAACCATGATTCAAATATTCTGACATATGAGGATCACTAGAAAAAGACTTGGCTATGGGCTCAGCATTTGGAAAGAAGTCACTTATATTTAAAATAACATGTATGGCATACCCAAAGTCAACAAATTATTACAGGCATATAGAAGTTTAAAACTGACCTACTCATTGCACATGCAACAATGAGCATACTAACTGTACCAGAAAGGTTACTGCAAGTAAATCAACACCCCCCACCTCAGCAAGATCCTGATTGCTCGTCTTTACAAAACTGTTTGCAGATCTAAGGCATTTATGTCTTTTCAATACCGCATATAGGATGATTAAAACTAGAACAACTGTCTCTGAGTTGGAGTTAGTAGTAATAATTAGCAAAGGAATAACTTAAATTTGGGACAAAATTACATCCACACATACAGCTGTACATCTTTAATAACTCCAAAAGTTTGTCCCCCAAAGAAACAGATACAAAAGTTGTCTGCATTTTCTATCTCCTTCAAGTCTGCTATTCATTCCTGTTTTTCATTAACGTTAATATAATTTAGTAGGTACCCCGAGTGGCCTAAAGCGCTGTCCATTACGGATCACTGCCATCTCACCTCTGTCTGCGTGGGTTCGAATCTAAGATTTGGGGAATGTAGATATGTGAGAAAGCTTGCCAGTAGCTTCTCGTGGGTCGGTGGTTCTTTCCGGTGATTTCCCCGTTTCTTCCTCCACCATTAATACTGGCCGCTATGAATAGCCTATCGTGTGCTGAAAAATGGTGTTAAGCCCAACAACAACATAATTTAGTAAATATATGTGCATTTGACTTGGCCTCTGGACCCTTCTGTGGCTTACATACATCAGGACCAGAACTTGGTCAAAAGCAAAGTGTTCAGGCCCTGTCATATTGTAAAGAATATATTTGCCTTTCACTCTCACACAATAACTAAATTATATCGCCGAATAACCTTTTTATCAGAAACGAAATTAGATTAAAAAAAAAAAAAAACGAAATACGTGGAGACTATTTAAGGCTTCAACCTGTCCGTCCACTAACTTTTCCTATATGCATCATAACCCTCCCCCTTTCCATAAAGCGCATAAAACCCTACTTACGTTTTGTAAAGATTGTTCTGGTTACAATGCATTCAAATGATAAATCTGTATCACTTGCAAAATACGGTTTCTGATAGCAATAATGAGTCTCATTAAATTAAATGCACAACAGATTTAACCTTCCCGTGTCTTTTGTTGATTGTTAACCAAACGACGACACTGGACAAAAACATAACCAATGGGTCAATTTAAAATGTAAGAGCTCAAAGCAAGTGTTACACTTACCAATGGTTGAATAACGACCTCAAATTCACCCCTTTTCTCTTTATCTCCATTTTTCTGGAGGTTACCCTTGTAAATAGTCATTTTGCGTCTAAAAATTAAAGAACTTCAGTTCGTTTACTATCACTTCCTCTTTATTTGGGTCGCTTTATGAATAATGAAGTAGTTAGTCAAATGACGTCACTGTAACAATATATTTTAGGAAATTGTTTATCAAATGAAACGAATATAGCCCAATCTTGAGCGGTTTTAAATTCACACAGTCGTTACACTCATTATATCGTCTACTCATCGAAACTTGAAACGCCATGGACCATGCATCAGCTATGTGCCACGTTACAATAGCATTTTTATGAACATCTGTCACAACTCCAAAAAGTGGAACTTAAGCAAAAATAAATAAATAAATAAATAAATAAATAAATAAATAAATAAATAAATAAATAAATAAATCAAACCAGCGAAAAAAATGGATGTAAATTCATAATCAGACAAAACAAAACTTAATTGGCATAAACGACACATACAATATATGTTAATAAAACAGAAAATGAACCAATTAAAGAAAGAACATAAATATTTTTAAGGCATTTACGATAATAAATTAATGAACAATAAAATAATGCACTTTATCGATATAACATAGAGCGCCGCTGCGACATAAGGGGCGAAAATACCCTAAAGTAACATAGGCATTAATTTATTGATAGTATTCGCATTTACACTCATACTTTTTATTAAAACGGGTTTTTTAAATGTCGAAATCGTTTACTTCTCGTTAGTCTTTGAAACATTTGCATGAATTCTAATTGTGAGTTGGTTAGTGATTTTGCCTGGTCAGAGAGTCATGTTGTTTCATCTGTTCAATATGTGAAATATCTTTGCATTTATTTATAGCTGAACATTTAGACAACATTTTCAAATTGGACTCTTCCGATTGTTATTACAAATGTTCCTTGTAATTATATAGTGACATTTTGGCAAAATTTTTAGTGTTAGACTTCTTCGTATGTCGCTTTATATTTTATGTCGGTAATATAAAAGATCTTTATAATTTCTATAGACTGTATTAAACAATTAAGTAGGTTAGCTATATTTTTGTTTTACCAATCGATTATGTATCTTTGACCTTAAATAGCGATTTTGTACAATTTTGCTGTATTTGCAAACTAATTTTTTTTACCTTAGTTTTCCTGGTCCTTAAATTCCTTTTAACATTTTGTTCGTTTTTACACTTTGTACATGTCATCTATGATGGTACACCCCACCCAGCTTTGTTTGTTTGGGTGTTATCCGTTTGGTTATCTTGCCTAGAGGTGATTGTCGACGGTGTAATTTGCCCGGGACGAATAAATATCAATAGAAACTGAGAAAATGTCGGGTAGAATAGATAAGGAACTGAGCAGGTATACAGAACAGAATAAAACGAGCCTCCGTTACAAATAAAGACAAAATTTAATCAAAATTTCTAACAATACGGTTCATAACAAAAGTAGTGAAAAACAATGCGCTAGAATGATACACTTCTCTTTTTTTTACTTAGCTTCTTGCTCTAATTTTCGAATACACGAAATAAAGATACCAATCGCCTCTCTGTTGCGTGATAGAATTTAAATCATCATTTAGATCACATTGAATATACTGAAATCATTGCCTTTTTTAAGTCCTTCACTTTGACTTTCCTTTCCAAATTTACAGGTGCCCCGTCCTTTCCGCTCCTTTCAACTTTGTGTCCACTTTGGATTCGAAAGACGTAATACGTAGAATGTAGATCGTCGAGCATAGAACTTCGAGCTATCCCTGCCCTTTTTTACCCCAAGCTCTTACTTCCAGAACGTGTCTGTCAATTTTTCCCTACCATTCCGTTCCCTGTATGATTTTCTACGAGCGAATTTCTTCTTAATTCATCTCTGAGCCTTTCTTTGTACTTTCCTCTCGTAGGAAAAGGCGTAGACTATTTTCAAAATTTTCTATTTGCACATTTAAACTGAAGAGTTTTCTGTGTGAAACCAGACTCCCTTCACAGCGTAACCATCGGAATGAAATACACTTCCCGCCCGAACAATGTTGAAACGACGTAGTTCGTATGGCAAACCATTATCTAATTCATTCCTGGTAACTTTAAAACATGACAGTATTCCATACCGATTAGATTTTGACCACTTCCCGGTCAGTTTAAACAAACTAAGTTCTTAATTATATATCGAAAACTCCTGACTTTGGCTGAACCAATCCGTACATTATGGCTCTCTAAATATGGCCATTTCCCTATAAATCTCTTTAATAGTACATATCTTCATCTAAATGTGTTCTACCACAATTAATAATAACAAAACAAAGATCTAACTAAAACTTTGGTCCTTTACATCACCCAACCATCAGTTTTCTTTTCCATCTCAGCAGGATAACAAAATCACGACACTTCATGCACCATATATTTAGCTCATCGTACAACGTTTTGTTACGGCAAGTATACGGTTGAACATATGTTTGGTTTTTTTTCATGTAACTCTGAAATTTTAGTATTTTAAGTGAATAAACGTTACATGCAATTATTGCCAGCAGCATTGAAAGACTTTAATATGAATTAAATAGTGTCATAAATATGACACTGTAAAATATGAGTGTTTTATCACTTACTTTCTTGCTTCATCAAATAGACATGCCATAGAGTGCCAATGTTGCCTCACACATCGAGATATACGTGTAATATTCTTTTGCATATTTAACTTGCATTGTTTGTTAGTGGTATTTTCATTTAATTATTTTTAATTTTTTTTTATTTCATTATATGCTATTGTAATGTACCATTGCTTGTTGGACTTAACCTTGTCCAAAAATCAAATTTATTTTCTACTTGACCTGAATTATTGATTTTGTTAATTCTGTAAACAACTGATACATAACTAAAATATTCTCTATGTTTATGGATTTAATATCAGAATCAATATTAACTGAACTAAACATGTTTATCAGGTTTTGGATATACGTTATTGGAATTCAATTTACCTTGCAAACCTGACTTACTCCAGGCTTTATAAAATATTTTTAGTAACAGACTTTCGAATAATTGACTACCATTTTATTTTGTAAAAACTAAGAGCTTTCAAGAATGTAATTTTCCATTGGGTAATTCTTTATTTTTGTTGTTGAAAATGTTAATTGTGACCTGTTGTCAAGTGAAAGATTATATAAGCTTGTTACTGGATAGATCATTCATTTGTCATTTCGTATGTATGTATGTATGTATGTATGTATGTATGTATGTATGTATGTATGTATGTATGTATGTATGTATGTATGTATGTATGTATGTATATATATATATATATATATATATATATATATATATATATATATATATATATATATATATATATATATATATATATATATATATATATATATATATATATATATATATATAAACTCCTTAGTACACTATATCCAGTTTACACCTAAAATATATATGGTACTTGTGAACAGTTATTTAGTATATCCAGCATACACGTATAATATATATGGTACTTGTGAATAATTTTTTAGTATATGTCGATGTTTTCATTTAGACACATTTGCACATGTTCAATGAAATATTATTAATTGTTGTTATTTAATCTAATACTAATATAGTTTAACCAAAATCCATTAAATCCTGATTATTCAAATGACAAGCACCGTAGCTCTACTAAATGAACTTCAAGTCGAAAATTTTGATCGCTGTGGAATTTTACAATGTCGGTCAGGTATCAAACTGGGTTAAGAAAAGAGCACGTCAAGTTTAATCGTCCTAATATTTGGTAGTAGGAAGTAAGGGCGGTGAGGGGAGGCACATGTGCAGCTTTTGTTGTGATATAACAGCACGCGACATTAAATAAGGTTTGCACAAGAATCACATCTTTCGGCTGACCGCGTCCAAATATGTCCACGTACTTTTAAATTGAGCTTTTGGATGAATTTATAATGTATCATTTAATGTTCTGTAAATTAAGAACATTGAAAAATATATGTACTGGTCTGAGTATGTTCATGACTTTGAAAAACAGAAGTTTATGTAAAATGGATCGTATACAAAATTAAGATGATAAACTAAAACAATGCTCATCCTTAGTTATTAGCTGAATCTATAATGTAATATTTAATTGTATTGTATCACTAAGTACTTGACTGTTTATTTAACATAGCTTGAGACATTATAGAACAGATGAAATTAGTACAATGTCACCCGATGTTTTACTTCGATTTGCTCCGAACGCAAGACAAAATGACTTTGAAGCTATAGAGTATACGTACTTAGTGCTTTTTTTTTTATAGCAAAAGGCCACGTGACCAATAGCCAAGCTGACTGTACTGCTCTTGCTGGCCAAAAGAGTGAAAACGGCAGATTAGCATATATTAACAATATGTACACGGCAAAAAATTGGAATTATGGAATAAATTGACAATGTCGTGGCTAAATTATACATGACATAAGGTAATTTCATCAAACTTTTATGACAAGCAATGTAACACACACACACACACACACACACACACACACACACACACACACACACACCGAATTTGTTTATCCTAATGGCTCAAAACATAATCCCAAGGAAAGTTTACACATCCGTTACGACGAACCATCTTAAGAATATGGTTCGTCGTAACGGTGTATGTGTACACTTTCCTTAGGATTTATCTTGAGAGTGTATACAATAAATGATAAAAGTTGTAATAGCCTGTCGACAGTTTATTGTAAATTACAGTTAACAAGACACACATACTGTAATGTATTAATTAAATATGAAAAGGTCCAAATTCCACCATCTCTCTCTCTCTCTCTCTCTCTCTCTCTCTCTCTCTCTCTCTCTCTCTCTCTCTCTCTCTCTCTCTTGACAATCTGAGCAGGTGATACAAATAAAATATATAAATATTATGTACACTGTATTAATGATATACCACTCGTTGTATAAAGTTTTCATTAAAACTCTTCTTTTTTAATGAAAAATTTACACCTCTCTTGCTATATCATTTATACAGGGTACATACTACTACTACTACTACTACTACTACTACTACTACTACTACTACTACTACTCTCTCTCTCTCTGTTCGAAAGATTTCGTTTCGATTTTAAACTTTCCTCATCTTTATATAGATGCAGTGGGATTCACTGTTTTTGTTTAAACTAAGGAAAATTATTCGCCTTTGCTTCCTGTTTCACCGGATAAAAGTCCTTATCTGAGCACGATTATCTACGATTTGTTTATTTGATGCAGTCTAGACAAAACATGTACACATTGAATTGTACTCATGATAAGACATAAAAGGAATAGTTTTTAGCTTTCTAGTCGAGAACCAGTTAGGAAATTTACATAATGAAATTTACAACGATAAGTGCCGAAAGCGCCGATTGTACTTCCCGCGAAATGTATAGTTGTGTAACAATTTCATCTAGACGTTGTCAATGACAATCTGCAAGGACGGGGTTAGGAAAAAGGAAGAGTGCTTGTCATAAACACAGGTACTCGACGCGAGCTTGATGTTAAAAAAATAATCTTAAGGAAAAAGTCAAACAGTGACAAAAATATCTCAGATTACCCCCATGACCCGTTCTAACATTGGACCCTCTCTGTCATACTATATAAGAGACTGTCTTTTTCCTTAAGATAATTTTATTTTAACATCAAGCTGGCGTCGAGTACGTGTGGTCATACATATATTATAATTTAGTTTAAATAGTTGCATATACGTGTTCCTGAAGGATGGATTAATAAGAAAACGTACAAAACTGAATTTAGGCGCTCCGAATTTTAAATATAGTGTAACATGGTCATATTCCGACCAGTTGGGCACACAGGTACTCGACGCGAGCTTGATGTTAAAAAAAAAATCTTAAGGAAAAGTCAAACAGTGATAAAAATATCTCAGATTACCCCCATGACCCGTTCAAATATTGGACCCTCTCTGTCATACTATATCAGAGACTAAGAGATATTCTGACAGAGAGGGTCCAATGTTAGAAGAGGTCATGGGGGTAATCTGAGATATTTTTGTCAGGGTTTGACTTTTTCTTTAAGATTATTTTTTTTTAACATCAAGCTCGCGTCGAGTACCCATGGTTGGGCAATTCCGACCGTGGATGGATATTATGTCCAGCTTCTTACAACAAAGATATGCAAATTATTTTTGGTTTTCTTTGTTTTTTTTTGTTGTGCATAAGCGTATGCAAATTAGTAAAGATGGAGGTCGGAATTACACATATCAGAGGTCAGAATAAGCCACAGCACTTTCGGATTTACCCCTGCATATATAGTTATAATAAAATCATTTTATAGTAAAAAGAACTAGAGTTAGCAGACTTTCTGAATAGTGAAACTTTTGCAATAAGCCTGATTGACTGCTTCCCATATCCCAGTTAGGAACACAAAAATCAGTATCTGTAATGAAGTTTTTGATCTCATGTCGATGACCACAGCGATCGGAATATGACCAGATTTCCCTAGCCTGGAATGCTCTTATTTATTAATTTGTTTTGATATTGCTGATTACTTATATTTATAAAGTTTCTATGACTTTCACTGCTTTTATTCCTATAAAATTTTTGTCAATTGAAGTGCATCATTGTAAATAAAAGAGCATATAATGACTGACACAGATTAATGTACGATGGGGGAACAACTCTATTATCAGGTATTAATCTAACTTAACATGATGCATGTGTTATAAAAAAATAAATTGCAACTTGCATATGAGAAGGAATGACCATACTTATACTTGCAGAATATTTCCAAAATAAACACAAGGATCTAATGATCAAATTGAACACAAAAATGTAATTGGAAATCCATGAATAACAAAATTGCAAATAAAAAATTTAACTTTATATGAAATTTTAGTGCAATGTAGGCAAAATTTTTAAATTTATAAAATATTATAATATTATTACAATTATAATGCTTATTATAGAAGTATTACTAATTTCAAAACAGTTCAACTGTTAAATTATCTTTTATATATGCTAAATATTAATATAAGCAACATTTTGTCAATTTAGGTCTTTATTGGCTACCATGGAATGAAATTGCAAGCTTAACTTTGTAAGGACATGTATGTCACCATCAGTATATGACTTTCAATTATCAAACATTAGACAATACACTGAATATATTTTGTAATCAAAGCCAATGCAGGTATAGCAAGTTTGGCAGGAGTTTTGTTTATGATGATAAACGGAATTGCATGCACTTTGCAAAAGAGTGATGTTCATTATTTTTTATTGTAAATTCATAAAAAAAATGTTGACATTTTAGAGGAAATTGTGCTATAAGATATTTGTGTCCTTACTGGTTACAGCTTTACATCTGCAACCAACTGCTAGACAGTGCGTGTCCAAAATTTTGCAAAAAATCCTGTTTGCAGTAGTAATATAGTCTAGGATAATACAGTATTGGAGTACACCTTGCTGTGGGGAAATAAGGTTTTCATCACCAATATTGACACAAAACACATACTGAATTTAACATTGACTGCAATGCTTGTTGTTTTAAAGGAGGCAGTTGTCACCAGAATATTCTGTTCAAACTAATATTAGTTTTGGATGCACTGCATACTACCCCTTTGTTTTAAAGACTTGATTAATCTGCCTATTCTGCAAATAGCTTTTGAAAGCTGTTTATGCATCAGCTATAGAATTGAAATATAATACTTTGGAGTCTTTATGTCAGCATTTCAGGTGAGGTACTAGGTTAGATATGTAGCTGGTTTTATCTATGTAACAATGCCACTAAATGGCAAGATATATTAAGCAAACTTACTGATCTTGCAAAAATATTAGTAAAAGTTCAATTTACAATACCGGCATTGGCTTTGATTATGAAATATATTTAGAGTATCGTCTCAAGTTTGATGATTATAGGTCATATACCGATGGTGACTTAAATATCCTAACGATGTTGGAATTTCATTCCGTGTTAGCCAATATGGACCAAACTGACAGAATGTTGTTTACGATCATACTTAACATATATAAATAGGAAAACAATAACAGTAAAATTTTATTTAAATCATTAATACTTAAATAATAGTACAGATTAACCTGTCATGAGTGACCTCTGCTATGAGCAACCACCTGTCATGAATGACCACAATCGTAATGCATGGATTGATTTTATTATATGAACGCTCTGTTATGAGCAACCACCTGCTGAACACAACCATCAACCACAAAGTCTTGGAAAAATATGCATTTCAACATTGCTGTAATGCTGTGAATGACCAACCGCATTGAAAAAACAGATCAAAACAACTGACCTTGACTTAATCCTTTGTAAACAAGAGAGCTCGGGATACATGTAGTATGCAAACAAAGTGCACATTAAATAACTCTAAACAACTGTAAGGCAAGATAAACACCAATAACCATCATTTGATCCTTTGTATCAATGACTGCATGAATAGTAAAGACTGTTTAAATACAGCATTTTTAAAAAAATTGGAAAGGGACCAGTTGTGTGAAATTTACAAGTCTGGCGCATGGTGTCATTTGTAAATTGCAGTAAACCAGACTAAAGTACATGTCACTAACCGCCATTGTAGTGCTAAAGTCATCTGATTTGCCAGTAAGATTAACCATTTTTTATCAAAGTGAGTGTAATGATGGACATACACGGTCAATTTAGAGGTTTGTTTTTTCTTTATCTTTGTGAAAACCCACACATTTATGGTTGTCATAATGTCCCAGTGATAAATCTTTTGAAAGGGCTTTAGTGTGGGGTTGAGTACATCGTTTGTCTTTCCAGTTAAACTGTAATGCCTGCAGGTGAATGAGGTCTTTGTCTTTAACACTAGTAAGTGAAAATAGTTTTCAAATTGGAATTTTTAAAAAATTATTATTTCTTCTGTTACACACCAAGCCTGGATTTGTTTACCTTGGTGCATATGGTCACAACCTTTGTTTATCCAGCTATAACGCTTGTGATTTAAACTTCGTCTCAATTTTTTTTTATGTTTTCTTGATGAGATAATTATTTTGGAATGTGTGTTTCATTGATTGTTAAAAAATATATATTTTTTCCATATTTCCCCAAATCCTGATCAAAAACAAAATACATCTAGTCGTTATTACATCAACACTAAAAAACGATGGCAGAAACTCCGATGAAAAAAGAAAAATTCTAACACTGAAGAAAGATTTAATGTAATTGAAAGAAGTGAAAAAGGGGAGACAGCACACAAAATAGCAGCCAGCTTCAATGTCTGTTTTCATTGCATGTGAAAAACTCTTCAAATTTATGGTCATGTGAAGTTACCTCATGGTATGGATAAATAGTGTTACTTTTGTTTATTTCACAAATCATATGCACATGATAATACATGGACATATTCAGGTGACGTTCAAATATAAATTTGATTCATATTAATAGATGTACACTGTATATCTTTATTATATAAAGTTATTTTGAGAGGAATGCATGCAATATTTAACAAGATTTATGAATAAAGGATTTGATACATGTACAGTGAGAATGGGTATTTGTTTCTTCAATGCTAACTACAGACTCTGGAAATCAGTCCATTTTCACACACCTGTTATGAGAGACCATCTGTCTTGAAAGAACATTTTTGGTTGGCAGAAGGGGTGATCTCTCAAGACAGGTTTCACTGTAGTAATAATATTATTAATGATTTTTTATGTGGTTATATTTCTTTACCCACATTGCTTTTAAAATTCTCAAATATAAAATATTTGGGTTTTTAAAAAATTGATAATGTTGTTATTCATGGATTTCAACATTAATTAGATTTTGTGCTTGATTTACTCATTGGATCCTTTTGGTTATTTTTGTGTAAATATTCCGCCAGTGCAAGCATGAACATTCCTTATAGGTAAGTTGTAATTTATGTTTGTTTAAATGTGCATACTACAATACCTCAGTTACGAAATACCGAAATAATATGGAGTCGTTTGTACAATAATCTGGGTCAGCCACCATATGCTGTAAGTAGCAATAGAAAACTGGTTGTAATATGTTTTGATAACAACATAGTACCTTGATAATACAGTGTTCCAGACTGCTTGGGTCAGCACAGTTTGGTTGGCTTGTCTTTAGACTTTAATGTAGTGAAAAAGACTATTTTTCACCTCGTTTTGTTATTTATCTAACAAGTATCTAAGAACTCTTTGGTCAGAGTGTATGGCAGCAGTTTCCACACAGGTTTCACATTCATTTTAGCACCTGCTGTTGTGAGTGCAATTCTTTAGCTGTTTCTTTCCCAGACTACAATCAATAAAGCATATAGGAATTTGTCAGACAAACAGAGGATGTCATTAAGAAACTTTTGGCTGACGATCAAGATTATATAGTTCCTACATAATTTTTAAAGTTAAAATCTCAAATGACATAATACCTAGGCTTTGCTTTCTATGAATTTTATTTTTTTCCAACTATATTTGGTCAATGTTTTGCGAAAACAAGGAATCAAATAAACTTTAAACTGGTACTTCGACCCACACCGGTGTATTTACCCAGTTGATGGTTCACTTACTTTCATACTACACTAACCGATTCTGTTCTTAAAACCTATATTGCTATTACATACTATTGTTAAAGTTTCAATATGCAAGTTGGTCAATCAGCTATCAAAACGTGTGTCTGTGAATGTGCAAGAGCTTGTTTGTTAACATAAATAACAACAAAACTAGGCCTAGCTTGATGAATACATTTCGCTACATTACAACACCAACCAGGAGTCAAGCTAGACTTAAATTTTAGGGAGAAGAGACTTCTCCTTTTGGTCAGAACAGGTAGAAGTGGGAGCTAAACAGGGAGTAGTGGGAGCTAAACGGGGAGAAGTGGGAGCAATATTTATATATATTCGCGAACCCGCTTATAACGTAGTGTCCGGCATAGCTCCCGATTTTTTTCGAAGGAAATATATTTTAAAATGTGTTAAACGTGAAAAAAATATGCGATAAGAATTGGTATATTGAACCTTGTTACATACTGTATATTATGTAAATTTTCATACACAAAAAATAATTATAAATCAATAATGTTTGGAAAAACAAAATGGGAATATGGTATTTTCAAACTTTTTTGCAAACGTAAATCTTCTTAGTGAAAATTTTATGTCCGATAAGTTGACCAATTTTTAAAATACAAAGAGATCTATACGCATAATTATGATACATTTAAATAATTAATATTTTGATAACTGGATTGTGTACGAAAAATTAAAAGGTACGAAAATTTACATGAAATACGGTAGCTCTTTATATCATCGGAAATGGTGATTATTGCCGTAAAGATAAACTCCATATCATTAACTTTTCAAGTTCTAATTAGATGTCTCATTATTATGTTTGGGAATTTATGAGAGAAAAAGTTATTAATACTCTGTAAAAAATCATTCTGACAAAACAGGATCAACAAAATATTATGCTAAGAGGTGGCAACATAATAAAATCAACACCACTTAAATGTCTTGCTAAGTGTAATTCACATTCTAATCCTTTAATTTCGCTTCAGTGTAAACACTAGAATTGCAACATATTCTCTTCTATGAAAACATGAAAATAGTCAATCGTCCATCACCTTGAAACCTGTGAGTACTTCTGTGAGAACCTAAATAAATGCCAGCTTTGTTTTGATCAACAACTCAGGGAAGTGTTTGTTGCATTAAAGAAAAATCAGTTAAAAGACACCTGTGTTGTTTTATCACTTTGCATGTCTTTTGTATCAAATCAAGCAAGGGAAGTACAATAAAAAAATCAAAGGCAGCATGCTGATAGCAGCATAAGTTCTTGAGGTGATTACCGTTCTCAAAATTCATTTTATTTGACCAGTCGAAAATTGTTTCACATTTTTATGTGATATTTTTTATCACTTTTGGAGATTCCAGCGCCGACATAGAATTAAACAAAATCAGGAAGCCACATGTAATTATCCAAACCAGCCCAGAAAGAAAATCACCCGTGAACAATACACAGTGGCGGCAGAGAAATCAAAAAGTAAAAAAAAATGAGCAGATGTTTTGAAAATGTGAAGTGATATTTGTCAAACGTGTCACAAACTGCAAGTATTATTGTGTTCTAATTTACGTTATTTTAAATTTGTAGACCCATTAAAATGATGTCGGTAATGGCTAACCCTTGTAAAAAAAATTCATTTTACTTCTACCGCAATCAAATCGACCTGTCGTTTGATCGACATTGTGTTTTTTTTTAAATGGGTGTCGATCTTGTGTATAAAAATCGACTTTGGATCAAACAAGAATTTATCCAATTCAACACAATCATTTGTGATGCAGTACACAATGTGCGAAATCATACATCTGTTAAGCCAATGGAAAACATGTGGATTATTGTTTTGATGATTTCCTCAATATCTTGTAAGTTATCCTGAAATTAATGTTACTCTGTGATGACAAAAGTAAACAAAGTACACCTCTATGAAGAAATATTTAATCATAGTTAACCATAGCACGATTATTGAGTATTCAACACTAACATGCCAAACCAACCCATCCACCCCTTTTGCCTGTGTATGTCAATCCATTTGTTTTGTTGTTTGTTGTAGGTTCCTCGATAACTCGCGCCCTCGCTTATAATGAGGTCGATGTTTTTGGACCCCATTGTGCGCGAGTTATCGAGAGAGTGGTGTATATATATATATGTATATATATATATATATATATATATATATATATATATATATATATATATATATATATAGAGAGAGAGAGAGAGAGAGAGAGAGAGAGAGCTGCATTATCTTATTTTAATGATGTGCTCTATTTCTTCGTATGCTTTTAACAGTTTTAAGCAATGCCTTATTTTCAAGTTGAAAAATATTTGTTATTTGTGAGTATCAATATATTTTGTACGCATATAAAAAATTATATTCATACCCATTCTATTCATACTTAGTATATGTGTTTGAATTGAAGTAAATGCAGTGTATTTTGATTGTATGACTTAAAAATCACATATGAAGCTATACATTGTAAATAATTTTCACTGATAGAAGTAGCAAGATTAGAGCCATGTAACTGCAAGTTGGTAAAAATGCTTAATAAACTACCACTTAATTTATTTTAAGTTTTGTGTACAATTGCAGTCAAAAAGATTTCTAGCATTCTTTGAAACAGCTCTGAAACATAGGAATAAATGCACAAGTGACTTCAAACCATACTGGTTGTTCTGATTTCATTGTTTCTGATAAAACATTACTGTAACTTTTCTTACACAACACACTGAAGCACTAAAGTCGATATATAACTAAACTGGACCCTTTTTTTTAATTTCCAACCGAAAATCCAAGAATTGGTCTTGAACAGAGCGAGTGTATCTAATTTTAGATGGAGGGCTTTTCTCGAACTACACACTTTCTTGCTTCGTTACAAAATTCCATTAAAAGTTCTGCATATTTATGGTTTGTCTACCTACTGGTAATGATGACATGAATTGGTTAAATATTATTTGCTTCATTATAAATAATTTTCGTATTTTCACAGTTTAATGAAGTGGTATATCATATACACAGTGATGTCTGCCATTAAAATTTCATTTAAGGTTGCAAACTGGTTTTATTCAGAAAATATGCAAATACAGTGGTTAAAATCTCCATTTATTAAAAACAGGATATAAATTAGAAAACGCTCTTTACCAATCATATTTTAAAAACAAATTACTACTTGCATATTGATGTTTAAATTTTGAAACAGAATTTGGTATATTTTCATCATAGCGCTGTAGGCCCAGCTTCATGAAATTAGGCAGTGATTCTTGTTCTGGAAAAGGGTTAATGGTCAGTTAGCTATTAAAACTTGCTAACCACGTAAATACATTTGGTGTTGGATTACAGCAGTGCCAAAACTTACTGGCTACAGCGAGGGGGCATTTCAAAGTCTTAATCTACAGTCATATTACGTCCAAAAAATCAGAGGGCGAAGTCATTTTCGCTTTCATAACAGAAGAAGGCAAAGTTTACACTTCTCAGGAGACTTTTTCGCCCTCTTCGCCTGGTAGCGTGACACCTGATTAACTAACCTGGCTAAGGCAAGGAAACATCTCTAAAATGTTTGGTCTATCAGTATATTTTGGAAAACAAATTATGTGGCAAAGTTGTTTTCACTTTCCTAACAGAAGAAGGTGACATTTACACATTTTTGGCGACTTTATTGCCCACTTTACCAGGTAGCGTGACCCCTGATTATTGTGTCCCATTATGTATGGTAAATATGGTAACTCTTCCATTTGAAAATTTCTACACCACAGAAAACAATAAAATACTTTTGGACATGAAAGCCAATAAAATTATCTCATATTGGCAATGCTATTCAATGTACAAATGAAAATGAAAATGTTTCATAAATTTAGAAATCACACATTTACATTTCTGTTATGTGCAACTTCTTAATGATCATGATTTATATAAGGGGATAACAGTAAGTTATACATAATAATGGATATTTTTTTCTCCTTCAGAAAAGATTATGTTATTATTCACTGACATGAATATGTGGTTGTAAGGTAAAGTGATCTAATTTACAGATAAAGTTGAAATATAAATGATTATGCATTTGCATTTCAATCCCCTTTAGATTGGGATACATTCAAAAGCCCTGGTTTGCTCTAATAATCAAATAGAGCTATTTTAAATTATAACTCACAGGTAAAACATCTCTTATCTTTGCCTATGAAAAACAGTTGTAAAAGTTTTCATGGTTGTTACTTGTATCTAATTTAGGTTTATATTCTCTGGAGTAACAGAAGAAATTCAAACAATCAAAAGAAAACAACTCTATCTTTCATCATATAACAGATTCCTTTGATAAACATACAAGATTTAAAGCAGCAATTAAATCATTTGTTATCATCACCTCATAGCCATGATATCATTGGATTAAGGTCAACCATATAAGAACATGACAAGATTTGTTTTATTACAAGTTAGGAGTGAAGACATATTCCTGCTAAAATCCTCTTTGATAAATTCCATAATTTTTTAAAAATAGAAGTTTGGAATTCTTCATTAGATAAACTTTCACATATTTGTTAAGACACTAGATTCTACCTTTCAAGGTGAAAGTAGTTAATTTAAGTTAAATTGCCTTTATTTCCTTAACATATATAGATATAAGGTAGAAATTCTCAATCTTACAAGTAAAGAGCTAAAATAAAATGACAAATCATCCAAGTACCTAGAGTTGTTGGTTAACCGATGACCCTGTGTACATGAATGGTTGACAAATTACTTATGAGTTTTTCTTGATGTAAAAACTACAGAATATTATAAGGACAGAAGTAATATATGAAAGAAAAGTTAAAGAGAATTAAACATTCGAAATCGTATAAATCTATGCAACTACAGTTTAATGTATAGAGTCATGAATATAAATCTAAATAACCAGACTTTATAATAATTTCAGTTATATAAAAATGACCAATTTTCAATTTTCAAGTATTAATTTAGAAGCCAAACAAATAAAAATACTCTTATTGGACATCATTGGTGCAATTTGAAAGGGCCTTGGCCATGTACGCCCCATGAGGTTTTGGACCTTGCTTCCATAACAGAGGTGATGTTGTTGCTCATATCTTTCCATCACCTCATCAGGTGGAAACCATTCAAAATGCTAGAGGCGTCACTTCTTCCAGGACTGACAGACATTCCTATCTCACTACTTTATCCCCTACACACCTTGTTGCAGTATGAGACATTGTGCATAGTGTTCCTATACCCTCTTACCTCCTAGATATTTAGTGATTCCAACATTTTCCATTTCAGAACGTCCTAGATGATACTATCACTAGTAGTAGACTTTAATGAGTTTGACATGGAAGAAGAACAAGTGATGCCTGCTTCTTCATCTTTGCTAGATGTGGAAGAGGAGGTATAATCATGTGACAAGGCAATAAAAGAATTTTATCGCCTTTTACCCCGAGACTTGTGCCCAAAACCCACTGCACAGTCCAAAATGATCTTTTCCAGTCTGGGAAAAGCTCAACCTTATCCAGACTTTTCTCGTTCTTCTACGATTCAGGAAATTGCTGAGAGGTTTTTGACAGACAAAAATTTTAATCAACATCATCAATGGCGGACTGTTACCTCCTCAACATTGTGACCCTTGGTCTCTTCTGCCAGCTATTGGGTACATTCCCCAAAGTGGCCCATGAAACATTTCCAACTTGATACCTGTGCGGCCAAGGTGGGTATTTCAAATGGAGCTGGGGCACGCCTTCCTGTTTAAGACATTAAAACTATGGAACAGAAGAGCTGACTGCTTGTCAACATAGCTTCTCATGCGGATCTCTTCTCAACTGCTTATTTTAGCATGCTGAGGTACGCATCCTTAAATCTAGCCATCCTTCAGCGTATGTTGGAAGCTATGGCCAAGACATCTCGGCATGAACTTTCTGTTTCTTTGGCTTTGTCTACCATAATGTTGCCTTGGACTCATCAAAGGTACTTCATAATCACAATAAAGACATCTTTTGGGCTGCTCTGCTTGAGGATGAGAATATGTTTGGAAACCTCACAAAGATTCTTTATCAACAGTGAGCTTTCTAGGACCATCATATCATTACATTGGTGGATGAATTGGGTCAGATCCATCATTGAAGTTCCTATGCATGCAACTGAACCCCTCTCCTGTTTGCTGATGTGTCAGATTCCAGTTGGGGCACTCATTTAGAACCAAAGGTATAATTCTACAGGGACATTGGACCCTGTCCTAATTATCCCTCTACATAAACATCTTAGAAATGAAGGCTATATACCCAGCATTGCAAGGGGGCATCGAGAGAGTAAGGGGTCGATGTGTCTTGGTCTCCTCCAACAACCTGTCCGTTATAGCTTATATCAGATGTCAAGGCAGCACACATGCCCCTTCTCTTTTTGTGGAAGTCTGGAACCTCCTGTGCTGGGCCACCTCAGAGAACATAACAGAGTTCTGCATATTCTGGGCAAAAAGAATATTTTGGCTGACTTTCTTTCCAGAACTGGCAGAGCTATCCTCACAGAATGGATTCTTCACTGCTTTGTTACAGTCACTATTCCTGCTTTGGGGAATGCATCTAGTGGATCTGTTTGCAACCAGGCACAACAACAGACTCCCATTTTATGTTTCTCCTGTCCCAGATCAAAGAGTTTGGGTAGTGGATACATTCATTCTCCAATGAGATTGGCTGTTCTCTAACGCCTTCTCACCCTTTCTACTCATTCATCAAGTGCTGCAAAAAGTCAGAACTTTCACTGCATGGATCATTCTCATAACCCCTCTGTGGCCTCAGCGCTTGTGGTTCAGTGATCTAGACCTGTTGATTGCTTGACCCAGTTGTCTTCCTTACAGGAGGATCTTTTGTCACAACAATTCGGATTTTTTTCCACAGCAACCCACAAAATATCCACCTTCACATTAGGCTCATCTCAAGCGATCTCTCCACCAGAAAAACTTTTCGGGCAGAGTTGCCAGTTACATCATTAAGGCCTAGAGAGCTTCTATATCCAAGGTCTATGATGCCAGGTAGAAAATCTTGTGATTGGTGCAGTAGGCAACATGTTGAATCCTAGCTGCCCCTCTATAACCTCTGTGGCCTTTTGTTTCTCTTTTAAAACAGAAAATGCTCTTTATCCACTATGAAGGGCTATAGAGCTGCCATTTCTAACATGGTATTTAGTTTGGATCCGCACATTGCTGAACTTTTTAAGTATTTTGAGCTGCAAAGACCTGTCTCATGCTCTCTTACGCCTAGATGGAATCTTTCTTGTGTTTTATGGTCATTAACCAAAATGCCCTATGAACCATTGAGTGAGGATTCTTTTCATGACGTCACTCTCAAGATTTTGTCTCTACTTGCCATTTGCCTCATAATGACGGCAAAGTGAGATTCATGCCTTATCTATTGACACAGTCCAGTGAGGGCATTGTGTTTCTATCATGAAGCATCCAAAGGAAAAAGAAATGGTAGGAAGTGCCTTTTCATCCCTTTCATAGGAATCCACAGGCATTTCACAATAGATTGTCACCACAATCAAAAGCATGTACCAGTGTCTTACTGATAGAGATCTTTCCTTTATGAAACTTAAACGAGGTTCAAGCCATTGCTACCTCATGGGTCTACCATAATAACTCCTAAGAGGATATCACAAAGGCAGCATTTTGGCATTCCCATTCTACCTTTACCTCTTTTACCTCTGTTCATTGTTACAACAAAGCACAGGCATATTTTCTAATGGTCCAATTGTTATGGCAAAACAAAACCAACCTTCCATAACAAGAACATCTCCACCAATGGTTAGTGTTTTCCGTTTTCTTTGTTTTTTTTTTTAAATCAGTTTAATGGAGTATCAGCCAACCATCCTTACTGACAAATTTAGCTCAAGAACAGCCATGGGTAAGTTTTGCTGCCATTAAAATGTTTTTTGGAGGTAAAACTTGTTTTATTTAAATATGCAATACCTACCCATGGCTATTGTCAAATGCTCTCCTCCCACCCCACTATGATGTCCTAATGTGAATAAGATGAGCTATCCTTGCTTGTTTTGCACATAGCAGGGACAAACGAGCTACATGAGGAATTGCATCATACTGACAATTCTTCACTCTAAGGGAGGATGTATGCACATGAAACGAATGGCATGTTTTTTGGCATGACTGAACAATAGCCATGGGTAAGTATTGCATAATTAAAATTAGTTTTACTACCCCACCATTTTTCATACTCATTTGACTGCCATTTCATTTGGTTGAGTAAAGGTAGCTGAGGAATACCAAATTGTGTTGAATGAAAGGGTAATTTTCTATAATGAAACAAATGCAGTTAATCACATTGGCCAAGTATAAAAAATATTGTAGAAAAATGGTGTCTTGCAATCTGTGAATAATAAAATTAAATCCAGATGTCATAAAACAGATTACAGAATTTGAAAGTAAAACATTTTGTAAAGAACTTTAAAGGATGATGTCAAAATGTATTTGGTAAATTCCAAATCTCTATTTTTAAGAAATCCAATTTTGAAGGAAAGTTTACACATTAACATATTTTCGATATTGTAGATTGTCAAATGTAAGAACTAAAATTTATTTCCAAACTTTGTGTTCTCTTTTTTTATATAAAGAAAATGAAGTATTTTTTTAAAAAAAATACTTTATCATAATGGAATCTCAAAAATTAGATACACTGCTAGCTTGACCACATAGAGATGTGCAATGTAACTTTATTTTTCTAATTTGATGCTCAAACTACCTGATCTTGATAACAGAAACTGAGTACAAGATAGAGTAGGACAAACATTGAATTTGCATAAGAACAATTTATGGGCTCATCTTAGCACTCTTAATTTAGTTCATGGAGTCACACATACTACAAAGTACAACACATGCTACAACACATGCTACAAAGTACAACACATTGTTGTGGTTGTTCTTCCTGGAATTTTATTATGAATTTAAGAAATAAGTCTCTCACTTTTGACTAAATGTTTAAAATGTTTAACTGTTCAAAGCAGCAACAGCGGTTTACACTAGATTTTTAAATGTTGCTGGAGTTGGCCACAAAAGTTAAAAAGTAATCTTTCTCCAAAATATTACATTTGATTGGTGGACTTGAAGAAAAAATGTATTTTTTGCATAATTTACGTCTTATGAATTGAGATGAAAGATTAAATATTTGCAATTGAAACTGATTCAGACAAAAACTACAGCAGTGATGGCACTGAATCTGCAATTTCATCTTGATAAATACTGACCACTCCTCTCCCCCCCAACTTTGCATTGAGGGATATATAAAAATGCAGACCATCTGATCAGGTCAGGATCCATCAACACTGGACATGTTGGCTGGGAGTTTGGTCAAGCCTAAGAATAGCAAGGTGTTCTGGTTAATTGCAAGGCAACTCAAAGAAGAAAAAGTATTTTCCACACTGACATTAGTTTTTAGAGACAGAAAGGTCAAAGTCACTGACAGAAGCATGGTTTTGTGTGATAATTTTAGTTATAGACCACTTAACAGGGCCATAGTTTTGGAGGTCTTGCACTTGAGGCATGGAAAAGACATATTGATTTGTTAAGGTTAAGGTAATTATGGATTAGAGGTAATGGATTTTTCAGAATAACTTAGTTCTGTGAGCAAACTTTGTTGATAGGTTATACTCTAGTTTATATAAAAAAAAAACTATAGAGATTTGTGTCATGATTACGGTACCATTTTTACTAATAAGTTAAGTCCAACTGCAAACTGCACAGACCCATATATGTCTTCATGTGATGCATCGGTAGATCTGGTTCATTAGGAGTAATCAGTTTAACAAACAACATATACACTGCTCCGCATGGTGCATTATGTGATAGCAAATCAGGGTCACAGTTCTCTGCAGTCCAACCTGTCTTATAAGTATATATGTATATATCTAGTCCTATAAGAGATAATGGTTTCTGGACAGTAAATTTAGTTCAGTCTTTTAGTGTACCTTGACCAAATGCCCAGCTCATTGAGATCTGTTGGTCATTATTATCCAGAATTAATCATGCACTGTTAATGCCCAAATGTAGGGCTATGAATGGTATGGCATCTGTATAATGTGCTGTCTACAATTCTCTTGTTATCCTTTCATTTGATATGTTGAGAAATTTGTTCAAATTCTACTTGAGTGCTGTATTCTTCAAATAATCATATAGCTGTTTTTATTTTGTTTCCAGTTTTTATGTTGAGCTGGAGGCACTTTGCAACCAAGTCTTAAATCTTTTCACAGAAAGTCTACCCATATTCTATAATATTTGTTATAAACAAACAGTTGGATACAGACAGTATCGTCTCCTTTCTGATATTTTGAAAAAGAACCTAAGGTTTGGAATCATCATGGCTGATGGAAAGGGTAGCAAACGAAAGGGTAAAGATGAACCACCATATGCAGAAAATAAAAAATTGAAAGGAAATGAAGCCCAAGACACAGAACAAGATTTTTTGTCAAAGATTAATTATGCTCGCTTGAATGTCTGCAAGTCGGTGGAAGAGTTTAAGTTTAACAAGAAACGGGTCAGAATTGTATCCAGTTGTGAAGAGTTTCCAGATGTATGTGACGGCATAGTTTACTGGATGGCCAGAGACCAGCGAGTGCAAGGTATGTTGACATCTGGGCATGGAATAAATATTTTAAATGCATCCATGCTTTTTGAGAAAAATCTGGACTTGAGAATGGAGAAACAATTCAAATTTTATTTCTCTAGCCCTAAAATGACAGTTTGAAAAAAAGTGTGTAGAAACTGGTATATTACCCTCATGGCTACCTTTGTGGAAGATCAACACAGCATTTACTATGGTGTTTGTGTGTGTATCTTCATGTCCATCCTACACCAGTTTACCCTGAGAGTTTAAAAGTTATGTTTAACCTCAGTGTTAACATTTTTACATTGCTACTAAAAGTCAAATTTGACCAAAAAGGTTGACAGAGTCTCTTTATTTAAAAAAAAATGGATTAGTTTCATGAAATTTATTTGCAGAACAGCAATTATTCTAGCATGTTTGTGAAGTGTGGAGGATAATGAATGCATCTTTCTCTCATGCCTTTTTTTCACTCTACTTGAAGTATTGTAAAGAACTATGTTGACTGGATAATTATGTAGTTGAAGCAGATTCTGGTTGTCCTTTTTTTTTACATGGGCCCAATTTGGAGGAAATTGCTTGATAAATTTTCAAAAGTTTTGAAGAAAAGAATATTGAGATTTAAATGTGTACATGGTTTGGTGGATTTATTGGAACTTTCTAGATTAGATTATTAAGGTATTTGGGTTGGTTTAAAATGTGCATGAAGATTTACTTACAGTAGCTCAGTGACTCGGATGAATGTTGGATTCGTAATCCAAGCTGTATGGGTTTCTCACCTACCTACTCCAGTCCAGGTCAGTTCCCCTAGTTGACTACGTGAAAGGCAATATGGTCCTGTTTCCACTGCTTGACATAGCCAGCATGTATTTATTGTGCTTTAAAAAGCAGTAAAATAAAAATGAAAACTATTTGCATTGCAGTTTGAATCGTGTATCATTTATTATCTCCATGCTTGCCATCTATGATCCTCATGTAATATGAAATGGTTGAACTACATGGAGCCAGTGCAGTTGACATGACACAACACATTTTTGTATTCACACTGTTATAACCTGACGCAACAATTTATGTATCCACACAGTGACACTGTTATAATATGACATAACACCATTTTTGTATCGACACAGTGACACTGTTATAATATGACACAACACCATTTTTGTATCCACACTGTTATAACATGACAACAATTTTTGTATCCACACAGTGACACTGTTATAATATGACACAAAAAAATTTGTCAGACTTTGATTATGGGAAGGAAATGATATTGCATTGCATGGATTATTTATTAATGCTTGGTAATAATCCTACTGTGTATACAGATAGTTTTTTTTAATTTTGTTGTTAGCCATTTAAAAAAGCTTTCTCACTAGTAGAAATATAGCTATGCAGTATTGCATTACTGGAGTATGGGTCTGGTCTTGATTAGCTTAGAAAATTAATATTTTTTCCTCATGTAACTTATTTTGCATTTTTTGAAGCGTTCAAGCCTAAACTTTCAAATTAGTTTTATGCAAACTTCCAAAATGACAAAATTTTTGGAGAGCATTTGATATTGCAAATCATTATTAAAAAGAATTATCATAAGTGTTGGTGAAGCTACAAGTTTCTCACTATAAAGCTTGCTGTAGTTAATGAAATATCTATTCAGTAGCAGAGAAAGAATTATAAGATGTAACTTATTTTTGCAGATAATTGGGCCTTTTTGTATGCCCAGAAGCTTGCCCTGAAGATGCAGGTGCCACTGCATGTCTGCTTTTGCCTTGTGCCCAAGTTCCTGGATGCCAATATCAGACACTATGGATTCATGATGAAAGGCCTTCAGGAGGTGGAGGAGGTAAGGCATTCCTGCTTCATGATTAAAGGCCTTACCGAGATGGAGGTAGTAAACATAATGCCATCAGGCCTTTCAGCTTTATGTTTGAAGGCCATGAGGAAGTGGATGAGGTAGGTTTGATTACAAGACAAGTCATTATGACTTTCATACTGAAGGATGTATAGGAAAGTAGGAGTAGTTGGCTTGCTGTCAGTATTATTTTGAGTGCTCGGAGAAATTTTTTTTAGATACAGGACCAGGACTGGTGACTTTAATGAAAATCACAAGCCCTGAATAAAATTCCAACCAACCTGGACACCCAATTTACATGTGCCCAATTTGACCCAGTTTTTTGTTATTATTTTTAACACAGTATTGCAAATGCAGTAATTCATATGTGAAAAAAACTATAAAAATATCTTATTAAATTGACTTGATTGTTTATTCAAGTTGTTGTAGTTGTTGTGGGGTTTAACGCCATTTTTCAGCACACGATAGGCTATGCATGGCGGCCAGTGGAGGAAGAAACCAGAAAATCCCCAGAAAGAACCACTGACCCATGAGAAGCTACTGGCAAGCTTTCTCACATATCCGCATTCGCCAAATCTTAGACTCAAACCCACGCAGACAGAGGTGAGATGACAGTGATCTGTAATGGAGAGCACTTTAGACCACTCGGCGGCCCCTGTTTATTCTCCAGTTTCTCTCTCAGTTAGTGACCTCCATACTAGTTGGATCAGCAGTGTTGATGTTCATTATCCTTCTGAAGCATGTACACTTTGATGCTGCTCATAGTTGCTGCCTACCATGTTTAACCAGTTTTGCATATCACTTGTGCAGGCATGAGCAAGGGACATCACAGTTATTACTTGTTAAATGTTTAACAGTTAAAGTGTTGAACAATGCAGTACTAAGCAAACAAGACAAAAATATCTAAATATTTTACTCAAATGTTTCTGCCCAAATCAGTTTTCATTTTTATCTCACCTTTGCCAAAGAATGGATGATTCTTAAGGAAAGACTCAAAAGCCATTATAATGTTCATCATGAACATAAATGATCCCTTCATTTCTTATGATACCTCAAGAACCATTCCACATTTGACCTTCACTTTCCAGATTACAACATTACTATAATCGTTTTACACCTTGTTGTGTATACATGTTATCATTAATCCCAATACTCAGCCATGTATCATTGCATTGGTTGTAATGACTGGGGGAACAGTTTCGTTATCCTCCACCTGGCTGGTTTCTATTATGCATGGATAGAATGCATTAAAATACAGATGACTTTCTTCAGCTTAAAAATATATGTTAATTATCAAAAGTGGTAGTTCCCAACTATTAAATGGTATGTGCTTTAATAACAGCATCTTGTCCTACTGCTGTTAGAATCACATGTAAGTAAAAGCCAGTTGAGATCTAATTGTGATAACCCAGTCAGTATATTTCCCATTTATAGTTCACATGCTTCAGACAAGTTTGTGGCTTGCAATATAAGTATAATAGGTAGATGACCTTACATGGGTATAAATATTAATAATTAATTTGGTTTTTAATGAAATGAAAATGAAATTTCATCAGTGCAAAGTTTTCTCAATCAAATTAGATTTTTTAAAATTCTTGTTTTCAACAAGTGTGATGGCTACTTCAGTTAGAATACAGTCAGGGCCCTGACATTGGGGAGGCCCTGGATGATGGGCTGTTGGATGTATTGTATCAGGTTAAATGAGGTAACTTGAACATTCTATTCACCCACTGAGTTTTAATAGTTGCTTTACTTTTGATTCTTGTTTGTGAAAATTCTGCAATATAGGTACAGCAGCAGCTCTTTGGTGTCTGTCTTGGATATAGGATAACACTTGGGTATACCTGGTGATCACCATATTCCAACATGTACAGAATACAAGCCTTCTTCACTGTCTCTGATATCCTGCTGTGGTTTAGGTGTGGCTAAATAAGGCAACCAGTCACTGTCCAGAGCCTCTCTGATTTATCTTTTGTACAGGACCTACTGCCCAATCACGTCAGGCAGAATCACTGACATTATTTATTATTTGTTGACCTCATTATCACCTTGGTTGTTTCAAGTTACTTTTATGACTGCACTTGCTTTCATTGCTAGGAACAGTCTTTTGTTAGGGGAGTTAGTCCTTCATCATGAAGTCACTTTCTTCTATTTACTATTCATTTTGGGATCATTTTCATGACCCTTCAGGACTGAAGAAGAGTTGATGTTTTGTAATTCGCTTGGTGTAATGTGAGTTAATGCAAGACTAGATTTATTTCTTTGTGTATAAAATGCAAAGCATGATTATTTAAGTCATTGAAACATTGTTCAAGTAAACCCCAGCAAAATTAATCTTAGAACTCCTGGTTGATGGAGTTTTACTTTGTGAAGCACAGCAGCTACAGGAAGCAACTAATTCTATGCAAACAACATATCGACATCCATCATTCTCTATTCTACACTCCTCCTCTGTTTCCTCCTACAGACTACTTTTCCTCCTCCACCTTCTATCCACCTGCTCTATGATGACTACACTTTGTTGCTTCTGACTGCTCTGCCAGTCTCACTTCTGTCTCCTTCTTAGAGATTTGGGACTACTGAACTCCAACCGGAAGTTCTTTCCCCCTAAAAGATTCCTGTAAAGCACAAGGATGATACTATATTTTCCTTAGCACTCTCATCTCACACTCTAAACAGCCTTTAATCAGATAACGACTATTAAATTTCTTCAGTCACATTCATTCGCACCGAAATAACGCATACGTTCTTGTATGGTAAAACACAACATAATGAAGGCATGGTATCAATTACTCTTATATGTGCAACAATAAATTGCTTCACATCAGTAAATACATCTAATCCCACAACTCATACAAATATATATATATATATATTCAAATATCTATGCTTTGATATATTCACATATCTATTGTAACTAATCTTACATACTTAAATCAGTTTCCCAAACTTGCAATTGAACCATGTGTAAATTCTAACTCAATGTATTACAAAATGTACTGGTTAATTCGAAGTAATCTACTAGCGAATTACAAAATTAATTCTGACCTCAGTTAGCAATCTGCATAAATCGCTATGTAAAATTCAATCCATTTCTCAAATATGTATATAAATGAAACACTACAAAGGTAAAACCGCTCCTGTGACCTAGTGGTTAGAGCGTCTGCCTTGGATGCAGGAGGTTGTGGGTTTGATCCCCAATTGAATCATACCAAAGACTTAAAAAAATGGTACTAACAGCTGCCTCGCTTGATGCTCAGCATTAAGAGGTTAGTGTTAGGACTGGTCGGCCTGGTGTCAGGATAATGTGACTGGGTGGGACATCATGCTACATGTCTGCGTCATGATGCTCCAGTGCTAGACATCACAATAAACTGCCAAACCGCAGACATCATAGCAATATGACTGAAAAATTGTTAAAGCTACGTTAAAAATTATAATTATAAACACCTACTAAAACAATCCCAGTAATTAAGTACACATACCCCAAATAATTACAGTTTTAATGCTGTAATGTTCTGCAAACTTGAGCAAATAACTTACTGACCTCTTTGAAGCTTTTTTTATCTTAGAATCTGGTCCTAAGATTTACCGCCAAATTACAAGTGGCTCCTCAGAGTAGCTTCTACTGCTTATAAATCTGTCTAGGTGTCTACTGACAGTTTTGCTGCAAGTTTGAGCTATAATCCAGATGTAAAATTTAATCACACCCTCTGTTTTAATTCTGATTGGATGCCACTGTGGACTGATCCAATCAACTTAGCGGACAATGTCAGCTTGCTGTCTGTCCAGTTGGGGATGGAGGAGAACAAAATGTACTGGTTAATACAAAGTTACCTACTAGCGAATTATAACACCAATATTTAACACCTGGGTGTGAATACTACAAGCCTTTTTTCTAGCTGGTGCTAACTAGAGCCTGGCTAGGGATAACAGCATCCTTGCATAAGGTATTAACCCTAGCCTCTGGCAATGTTTGGACATCAAACACTGTAATACCCTGGCTTATATACTTCCTGATAGCTGGCTGAGCAAATTTTGCAAAAATAACTTCATTGACCTATGATTTTCAAGATGCTTTTAGACATGACATAGATTGATTAAAAGACAAAAATAAACACACGCTTGTGTTTGCACAGTTGATATGTGTTTATGAAGCATTAACACCCATACTGGATTGAGGCATTCATTATTGCTGTATTAACTGTAAGGCACCTTTAACCCCTTTCCCTCATAAAGTGTTTTGCTTTTATGCCCTTCGATACACATGTATCAAAGTTACACAATGCAGTCCACTACACATAGGCCTGTTAAGCAGTGAAGTGTATGTTACGTTTAACAGCAATTTTAACCATTTTACGTTTTTGGTACACAAATATTATGTATGGAAAGATTAAGGAGTAAAATAAGGTCGTGATAGCTGTATAATTATTTTTAACAAAAGAATTTTGTATGTACTTTAAAATCTTGAGAGAACTCGTTCAGTATCAATTCAGTGAAGCCGCGTGATTAATGGCAGCGTCAAATTTCTATACTCAAAATTTACAAGTTCTTTGCGTCTATATCACAAAATAATTTATATTTATAATTTATAAAAACTAAGGGCTTTCTACCTTAGTCTCAGAGCCTTTCCCCAAGTTATTGAATCTTTCATATTTGTGATTTTACTGGTTCAAGTACTGAATGATATCAGAGGCTGCCATTTTGTCGAATGGAGAATACGACCCAGTTACGACCTACTTACTTTAAATAGCAGATTGCAACCAGAGCATCAACAAAGACCACATGATCTGATGTAATGGTCATTCTCACCAGTAAATGTAGTATCTAACGGGGTTTTCCCCGAAGGTGGCTGAAGGTGGCGCTACGAAAACCCACTCAAAATAGCTGTTATTTACAGCATTGCCAAAAGGCGCTTAGCGTGACATCGGGTAAATTGCCAAAAGGTGCTTAGCATGACATTGGGTAAATTGCTAAAAGGCACTTAGCGTGACATCGGGTAAATTGCTAAAAGGTGATTATATTAGGTAAAGGGTTAAACTTGAAAATATTATATCACTTCCTGATTACTGCACTGAAATGATCAGTCCCTAATGTGATATTTATTTATTTTTCTAGCAAGACAGGTATATCTCTTGATCATAATGCATTACATACATATCTGACAATGCTAACATTATTGCTGTATAGAACAACTTTGTTCTGACCAGGATTCACTGAGAGAATCTTGGAGGGAAGTTGAACAACAGTATCATCAGTACCTAAGGAGTGCAAACCCCATCCTGTTTAACTATTGTGAGTAGCAGATACTACATCTAATGTAAACCTTCATTTTCCATCCATTGGACTTCAAAATCACTTTCGGGGTCTAATAATCCCAACAACACTGTCTGGGAATAGGGCTTACTAGTCATCCAATTTTGCTTTGGTAGGAATGTAGATGCAATTTTCCTTCCTGTTAAATATTAAGGTGACTAATTTTTGAGATTTAATAGAAAGATTGTGACTGTTCAAATCCAAAATTTATCTCTTTGAAAAGAAGTATGATGCCCATTTTTTATGATTTCCATATAACATATTACTGCTGTTTTCTGTTTGAATACAGCTTTAGATTAAAAAAGGAAGGTATACTGATAAAATGTCTTGTGAAAGCTGAAGCAAAGGAACCACATTCATTCACTCAGTTTGATTTAAATCCCACTGTGTCATCAGGAGTAAGAATCAAGTTATGATGCTTGGATTTGATCAAAGTCTTTATCTAGATTGTCATCCCTCCATTAAATACATTACCCAATCACATTCACATTAGAAAATAGTTTTGCAACCTCCAGAATCCAACCCTCCGATTCGGAATCTCTGGATTTATATTTTTTCAGTTAGCCATCCAATAGTCATTTTTGGTATTAGAGTCAATCAAACAGTCATACTAAATAGTGTATACAATATTTTTATGTATTTTGCTGAAATTTCAGATATTTTTGCAAATTATCACTTCATGTGAAAACATGCATACAGTTAGTAACACCATACTACTTACATCGATATGGTACTGCAGTGCAGTTAATTTTGTTTACAAGTTTTCCTATGTTTTTGTAATACATTTATAAATATTAACAGTATATATTGTTTTGTTTTGTTAATTTGAATGAGGGAGTTCCTTTAACTTTAGCCTCTTTGATTCAGCAGTTAATCTCATAAATTTTGGCCATCTCTATATACGCTTTTTGCAGATCACCTTTCAGTCTCAGTGGTTACCACTTTATTGTCTATAACATGATAAAGTTCTCGGAAATCAAACACTTTCTAATTCAGTGGCAGAACAGAGACAATGTATCACAATCTGTATGCAAGTTGTCAGGTTGGGTGCCACACTTTTAAGTCTGGGAGGATTGGATTTAGGAAGTAGCAGAAGTAATTCCCAATGTTAATGTGATGGGGGTAAGTATTATTTGAGGTAAATGATCTAAAGTAAAAGTTCCTGTTTTGAACTTGTCTGATGCTGTGTATATGTGTCTGATGCTGTGTACATGTACACAAGCAATTCGGAATCTATTGTATACATGTATCTTGTTTTTGGCCTAATTTTATTGACTGCAAAAATTTAATATTGATAATCATGTAGGCATTTTGGAACTCTCGTCATTATCAAGTCCTTTTTTTTCTTCTTGAATAATCATCACTCTTTGCAAACTTTAAGATGTCCTTGAAAATATCTTAAAAGTTTTTGCAAAATAGTTTTTTGGTTGGGTGAACTACATTGATGCTAGGCATATTGATATCTTTCTGTAGAGTTTGTGGCATACAGAGTATGTTTCTGACTTCATCAAAGTTTTGTTCACAGTCATAGTAGAGTAACGGTCTGAATTGGAGCTTTAATAAATGCTATGTAGCATTAACTATGGCACTGGAGAAATGTTTCTCTTCTTTCTCTTCTTCATTTTTGGGGTTCTCAGATGACATATTTTGATTATATATTTTCAGGAATGCAGGAGTTTGGGCATTTCCTTTAATTTATTGATTGGGTATGCCAAAGACGTTCTACCAGACTATGTGAAGAAAAATAAAATTGGAGGGGTTGTGACAGATTTCTCTCCCTTAAAATTGCCTCTTCAATGGGTCAAAGATGTTGGTGGTGCCCTGCCGAAATCTGTTCCTTTTTGTCAGGTGAGTCATATAGTGGCTAGTGTATATAAACATTCAAAGTTCAGTTAGGTATCATAGTTTATTTAAAAATAATAAGAAAGACTTTATTTTCAGAGCTTGATTGAGTTACAAATGTAACTGAACCACTTTGAGGTCATATATTAAGTAGATATATAATACAAGCAAATAATATGTTTGCACATGTGCACATAAACACACACAAGCAGATAAAGGATGCTTAAACAGCTGTTTAGATGATTCTACATTGCTGCAGAAATGAAAATGAAAAAAAAGGCAGAGTTGGGTGGTGTAGCTTGAACTTTAATAAGTACACCATTTTTTAAAAATGTATCGTGATATTTTTGTTGTTGTTGTTGTAGGGGTTAACTTCATGTTTTAGTACAAGATAGGTTATACATGGCAGCCAGTATAAATGGTGGAGGAAGAATCTTGAGATTTTGATAAACAATAGCTGTACATTATATTTTGTTCAATCTTACTGAAAACTGGCTCAAACTTATTGAAAAGATATAGACTGCCTTACTGAGAAGGTCATATTAGGGTTGGCAGGTCTGGTAACATTTCAGGATATTAAAATATTTAAGTAGCCTTTCAGGATGGTGATCTTCATTACAGGTGGATGCACACAACATTGTACCCTGCTGGGAAGCTTCTCCCAAGTTGGAGTATGGTGCAAGGACCATCAGGAACAAAATTCATGACAAATTATCCCAGTTTCTTACAGAATTTCCTCCTGTGATATATCATCCACACACAGCAAAATCCAAGTCAGAGGTATGATGAATGATGAGTGACCAGGTATTTGAATAACATTTTGAAATGCTGAACTTTTTGTTTCCCTTTTTCCATTTGAACTAAAGAAAATGCTGACAAGAATACTACATCTGAATTCTGTCTGGCTGCTATAAAAATAAATAATTTCTTTACTATGAAAAATGGTGGTGGTGGGGATTTCTGCACAGTCAGTTGCTTTTGCTCTATCCCCAAATAGCGACTTCAAGAAACAAAATGACAATTTTTCTTACAATAGCATTATCAGTTTGTTTCTTGTATTATCTTTTTTACATGCACTAATTAATTATAGAAATTATCATAAATGTATTGATTAAATTCATGTGAATTACAATAGTTAGTTTTCACAGCTATGTGTAGCATTTTCCCAAACTGTGTACAATACTAGTACTAAACTTGTGATTTTGATTTGACCATTAAGGGATGATGTTATGTTTGAAAAGCTTGTTTCTGATTTACTGACAGTAGAAACTCATTCTCAGACTCTAGCTAAATTTTATGATCAACAGGCCCCTCTCATCTCATGATGTGCAGGCAAATTAAACAGTTTGTACTGAGATGTTTTATCTCCAGTTCCCTAATCTGCTGTCTCATGATCTCTGGTCTATTGTCTCATGTGCTGGCTGATCTGTGCAGAGTTGTTTGATCTCCAGGCCCCAGATCTCCTGTCTCATGATGTGCTGGCAGATCAGTCTTTGTTGAGTTGTATCATCTGTAGGCCCCTGGTCTATTGTCTCATGTGCTGGCTGATCTGTGCAGAGTTGTTTGATCTTCAGGCCCCAAAACTCCTGTCTCATGATGTGCTGGCAGATCAGTTTGTGCTGAATTTTGTCATTTCCATTGCCCTAATTTCCTGCTCTTGATGTGCTGGCAGATCAGTCTGTGCTGAATTTTGTCATTTCTAGGGCCCTAATTTCGTGCTCATGATGTGCTGGCAGATCAGTCTGCTAAATTTTGTCATTTCCAAGGCCCTAATTTCCTGCTCATGATGTGCTGACAGATGAGAGTGTGCAGAGTTTCTTAATTTATAGGCCCCTGATTTCTTGTTTATGATGTGCTGACAGATCTGAGTCTGTGCCAAGTTGTAAGATCTCCAGGCCTCTGATTTCCATCCTCGTATACTGACAGATGAGAGTCTGTGCTGATTTGTTTGATCTAACAAGCTCTATATCCCCTGCTGGTCTGCAATACAAGCAATTCAGGATGAAGTAAACATGAGAAATAAAGTAAATGTTTTTTGAGCGTAAAACATCCATTTATATTTTAGTAAACTGCATCAATCAATGTTTGTCTCACTTGATTTAGCAAGCAGTAAATTTAAATGCATTCATGATCTACATCATTGGTGTCATTGAAATAGAGGTTGGTATGAACATTCTTTGACATTTGCTTTGCTAGTGCTTTCATGTGCTTTGAAAGGAGAGGGACCATGAAAGTAAACATGTTTTATTATACAATCAGAGTGTCACTTTTTTTCTGCTGGTTCAACAGAATAAAATACAATATGGTTTATATACAGCCCTTGGACTGGAAGGCAGCTGAGGCCAGTCTGCAGGTGGATCGCAGTATTTCAGAAGTGACATGGGCAAAACCTGGAACCATTGGCGGACTACTCATGCTGGAGTCATTTTGTAAAGAAAGGCTAAAGTACTTTGCTAGTGATAGGAACAATCCAAACAAGAATGCCCTTAGCAACCTGTCACCATGGATACACTTTGGTAATCAATGTCATCAATATCATACTGTAAGCTGAAGACAATAAAGGTATAAAATTTGCTTACTGGTTCATACATGTTAACCTTTGAAAGCAACCTGCCTTGATTTGAATCCACTCTGAGTTTCAAAAACAAAAACAAAAAAAAAATAAATAAATAAATTAACAACTCATTGTACTCGCACTATTTTCAGAACAATTATTTACTCTTGTTACTGTAGACTAATTTTCATCATTGGGTAGGAGCAGGATGCTGGGAGGAGAAAGGTATGTTTATTTTAGTAATTGCTTACCATTTTTTTCAGTTCATTTGAACCAGAAGAACTTGTGCAATGACCTGTTGTCTGCATTTAACTGATTTGATGAGACCGATCTAGTGGCCTAGTGGTTAGAGCATCTGCCTCTAATTCAGGAGGTCATGAGTTTAATCTCTGGTTGGGTCAATCATACCAAAGACTTATTTAAAAAAATGGTACCAGCAGATGCCTTGCTTGGTACTCAGCATTAACAGGTTAGTGTTAGGACTGGTTGGCCTGGTGTCAGGATAATGTGACTGGATGGGACATGATGCTACATACTTGTGGCATGATGCCCCAGTGCTAGACCGCTGTAAGCCTCAGTGCTGTAGAGATCCTAGTGATGTGACTAAAATATTTAAAGTTACATTAAATATTTAAGTCACACGCACACAAACACAAACACACACACATACACAAAATCTCATCTCTTTTTATATTGACATGGTGGTTTTCATTAAAACTTGTTTTGCAGTATATAGTTATTTTTAATTGAAAATGATGCCAATATACCAGGTGGCCATCTTGAAAATCTGATTATGGCTGCTTATTCTGCATATTGTCCACATTGTCATGGGTTTTCACTAAATCTTTCTTGCAATGTGTCCTCTATTAAAATGTAACTGCCAAACGGACTGCCCTGTTAGCCATCTGGACAGTTACTTGGGTCTACTTCATCTAATGAACAGCAGGGTTTTTTTTCAAAAACTTTAACATGTTGTAAGAACTGAATGGAACTTATAGTAGCCATCTCAGAAGAAAACAGTTAACTATTTTGAATGAATGGTGTTATTGAGGTTTTACTATATAACACAACTTGAAATTGGTTCCAGAATAAAATTTTGATGAACTAGTGACCTGCATATTTATGCTGTTATGAACACATCTGAAAACCCGACCTACTTGACCCAGGGTTGTCTGCCCGAAAACCATACCAACTTGACCTGGGGTTGGCTGCCTGAAAACCAGACCTGCTTGACCCAGGGTTAAATGCCCAAAGCCCAGATCTAGTTGACCCAGGGTTAGATGCCTGAAAACCAGACCTGCTTGACCCAGGGTTAAATGCCCAAAACCCAGATCTACTTAACCCAGGTATGACTACCTGAAAACCTGAGTTATTTGACCCAGGGTTGGCTGCTTCTTTGTATTTTTGGGAAAGACACTTAGATTCCATTATCTTGGCATGATATAGCCAAGTGTTAAAAGTTCTATGAAAACAACAAAAAATCCTTTTAAAAACATGAATGCCACACATAATATATATGAGATATTCTATAACAGAAGGTTCCTGCATAATACTAGGGTAAAAGTACACTTGTCCATCATAGACAACATTATACTGTCATTATGTTCTGTTTATAGCAGCTGTACATGACCAATTGTCAATAATACTGATGGGTTTATTCAGTCTGAAAACATGCCTTTCAACTTCATTTTAATTATGAAGATAATTTATTGGAGAACCAGTCTATGCTGTAAATAATAGTGCAGGATGTTAAGAGAAGCAGATTTTTCAGTGTGACTCGTGCATATTAAATGATCAAGAAATGTTAATGGGTAGGATTCTTGCTAAACATCAGATAAAGGACAAATAAAATGTGCTATAGATTCATACAGGCATGTGTGAGTGATGTAATGCACTACTCAAGTTAAGTGCATTATAATGCTTTTGGAAGTATTTAGTCATGTTTATGATCACTCATGTAAAAGTTACACACAGACAAATCCACATGGATTTTCAGATTTGAGATGAGAACCTTAACCAGCAGCAGATCCAGGTTGATTTATTGTAATTAAAGAGATGTAAAGAACACTTTTTATGCACAGTCTTATACTTCTCTAGTGGTTTGCAGGATTGTAAATGTTTGGTTATATTGACATTGGGTTTTCTCCCCAAAATGTCTTAAGATAGTCACTATGGTGATCATCATTAAATCTTGATATTAGTACACCTTAACAGATGATCATATCAACATAGTGTATTCAAGAGTTTCACAGAGGTTTCACCAATTAAAGAAAAGAAATGGGTTTGTCTTATATTCCTGGATATTATCTTTGGCCAAGAGAGCAGCAGGCCCTCTTCAAGGGACTCTTCTTATGCTCTGATGGGCTTGTGAAATTGGTGAGTTATATATCTTCTAATCAATTCTGAGCAATAAATAAGTCAATAGTCAGCAGTCTGTTGTTGTTTTCAAGGTTTGAGGTCTTGACTTGGGCTTTTTATATGTATTAATACAAATATATATATATCACTGGAATTTTAAAAAATAATCATGTTGATATATTCTGTCTTTTTTTTGTATGGTACCAATTTTTATAGATTTGTAGTTGCTACAACAAGAAATTTAAAAATTTTACAAAATAGATTCTTGTGTTAAAACAATGGGATTCTTCCAGAGTCTTTGAATTGTAATAATGACAAATTGTTATCTTTGACAAACTCTGATTATTTAATTTCTGTGCTATGATTTGTACCAACTTGAAAAATCCATGAATTTGAGGCATTTCCTTACAAAATCCTTGTTGCCTTGTAAAATTTATTGAATCTTAAAAAGGTTGTTTTTTCCTTGCAAAATTGAGTGTGTTGAAAAACCCTTGAATTTATCTGAGACAATACAGGAAATAACAGACTGAATAAACTGCATAATATTTATAACTCACAAGTTTATTTAACTACCCACCCCACCTCTAATGAATTAAAATAGAACAAAATTGAGTGAATCAAAAAGCAAACAACACCAGTTTATACCAAATATAATAGATTCCTTTGCATTAGTGGTTCAGTTATGTATTTTTCTTTTTATAGTGTAATCTATTTATAGATACACAGAGTAACATGAATAAGGTTAAATTTCTTTAAGAAAATATACTTTTTTAAAAACTTAAGATGTCGAAAACAATTATCATGGGCAGTAGAAACCATACATGCAAATGAATTTAAAGAAGGCTGTTAATTTGAGAGTCAAAATATCAAATATCAAGGTTATTGAAAAAAAGACTAAAGATTTCTGTACAATAACATTAGTTTGATATCACAGACTTGGTGCATACTTTGTGCATAACATGCAATTAGACAAAGGAAGAAGTCTATTCATTTTGGGTCAAAACGGCAAAGGTTTAAGGACAGAGACTAAAAAGAACATGTGTTTGCACAAGTCTATATAGACTAATAAAGTTGGGTCAACCACATAATGTGCCATTCACAGTACTCTTGTATATAAATGTTTTAATTTTTTTAATTTATTTGCTGTTAGGTCAGATATCAGTACAGAGATGCATTTTGATGGTGCGTTCATACAGAGGGCGCTTCAAGGATGGAGTTGAGGCATTCATTGAAGAGGCAGTTGTGAGGAGAGAACTTGCAGACAACTTCTGCTACTACAATGAGAACTATGATAAATTGGAAGGTAGGGAAAATTTATACTTGCACTTCGTTTATATATCCCCCACCCAGATAAATTCATCTCCACAAAATTAAATTTGGATTCTTGCTGATTTTATTTACATGATGTATATCTGATCTAACATAATTTAGATGTTGAATATGATTGATAATTTGCTGTTTTACATCAGTGTTGTAAATTCGTGCTAGATATTCCAGGTAAATTGTTATATATTTTATAATACTCAGATTTGATCTCATCGGCAAGTAATTCAACATCAGGATACAAGTAGATATTTTCTGCCTGCTGGTGGTATTCATTGAGATCGAGGTTAAACTTTTGAAAGCAGATGATACATCATACAGAATTGGTGATTGAGTTGGATTTGTTAATAATGGCATCATGGCTTTCTTTAACAATGCCACATATAACAGTGATGGATAAAATATTGAATCATGCCTGGAAAACATCAATGTTGCCATGTTGATAATTGGCCTTCCAAGATAACAGTGATGATTACTTGAGATTAGCTGGTCCATCAGTGATGTTTGCAAGGGATGCAACTGATCATCCAGAAAGCAGAAATGTAACACTAAATGCAGCTGGAACTGCAGTTGCATCCATGAATGAAAATTTCAACTTGGGATTTGCATCACGTAGATCAATGTTGAAAGGCAATGAAGAATTTTCTTGTGTGTTAACACTATCACATATATTTGGATTCTGTAGAAATGTTAGAAAAGTTATATTTGGCGCTTAACATACTTTGGTACTTGTTAGAAAAGCCACAAACTATGGTGCAATATGGCATGCTGCTACCATTGATCCAGGAAAAGTAATATTAACAAAACTTTCACTGTGGATGCAAGTAATGTATCCAGCACTGACCAAAGAACAATGGTTACTTTCTTTTGTGAATCAAGGTGGTAAATCAACGTTGTTGTGGTAGATGATGACCAGACAGTATTCAAAGCAATGTGGTTATTCACATGGCAGATAGCATCACAGCAGGGGGGTGTCAGCAACACAACATCTCTTCAGGAAAATGCCATAGTAGATTCACAGGAACGAAATCCAATGGTGACACTCTTGGAGTTATTGAAGTTTCTTTGAGGATAAATGGACATCCAGAACATTCTGAAGAAGTAATGCTGAATTTTGATAATCATGTTGCACATTCTTATCATCAGAGGGGCCCCGAGTTGCCGAGTGGTCTAAAGCGTTGTCCGTTACAGATCACTGCCATCTCACCTCTGTCTGCGTGTGTTCGAGTCTAAGATTCGGCGAATGTGGATATGTGAGAAAGCTTGCCAGTAGCTTCTTGTGGGTCGGTAATTCTTTCCGCGGATTTCCTGGTTTCTTCCTCCACCAATAATACTGGCCGCCATGAATAGCCCATCGTGTGCTGAAAAATGGCATTAAGCCTACAAACAACAATAACTTATCATCAGATGATGACATTTTTAGGTAATGATCAGAATGTGGATTCTGGTTTACAGATATCTCAGCTGAGATTTCACATTATATCCAGTCTATTATTTCTCACTGGTACACTTGGATTTGTTCAGACACACAGTCGTTGACATACGCTTCTGAGCTCATGTAGCACGACTACCTGCTGGTGGTAATAAAGCAATTGCAGTTATACTCTCAGACAAAACAATGCTGCGGGTGGACAAATGAGTCATTGATGCCCTAGTGAATTTAAATTGCTTATGATATTATAATGTCATATCACATTAGTGTCAATCAGACTCCTGGTCAGATTAAAAAGCTACAATCAGTGTCAAAAAGGAACTGTGGAATAAAAATATCGCTGAAATCAGAACAGATTGCAGGTGGTTCAAATAAACTAACACTAACGGAATGTCAACTCAGGCACTTCATTTATACTAAATGATCAAAGACTGGCGTGCTATTTAATCTTTCTGTGGGTGCTATCAAAGACATTGCCAAGATGGGTGGTATACTTCCACTTCTTGCAGCAATACCAGCATTGATAGTTGCTCCAGCTGTTGCAAAAGCAGCTGCATTATTTGCTGTTGGAACTACCGCTGGGATGGCATTAAGGAAAGCAACAAACCAAGGACTAAATACTTCGGGGAAAAAAAGGTTGATTCATTCACATATTGAGTCTAAGACTGCCAGGAACAGTACAGTTCATGGTACAGTCACTCCACGGGAAAAGATCTAAGACTGCCTGGGACAAATTGTTGATACTTCCCATGCTCAATTTTGATTTACTTTATGCTGCTAAAAAAATAAATAGGTATTTTTATGCATGATCAATTACCAAAACAACCAAACCATATTGAAACTGGTATTATTAATCTTGATGGTTGTTCTGGTCCAGGTACTCATTATGTTGCATATGCAATTGATCCACATGGAGTTATTTCGATTTGTTTGGACTGGCACCACTATAGGAATTTTTAAAATGTCAGCAGACTTCAAAACACTCTTGTCAACATTACCAACACAGACAATAACTAATCTGCTGTGTGGTTGTGAAGTAATTGCTGTACTCGACACTGTGTCAAGGTCCCTGGTACCACTTCATAAAGTCATGCATGAGTATACGACCACATGGTATAGCCATCCACCATCATTTTAAATGGGTATTAGTGAATATATAATGTTTGATATTTACAGAAGATCTGCTCAGGGCAAGCCTCAAGAGGAATTATCTAAGTATGCAACCCTTGGTTAAGGTTGAGCTGGCTAATCTTTTGCATCTCATAGATGTGGACCAAAATGAAGTTGTTGTTTTTCAGGATCAACAAGGATGAGTAAAGACGAGCAATATCCCATTGACATATTTTGCAAGTTCCAGATATGATGGAAGATAAAAGTGTTTGCTAAAAACGATAAAATTAAAAGCTTGGAGGATTCAGTTTTAACTCTCGTGGGAGAGATTACTGGATACATCAAAAGAATGGGAGATATTATATATGGTGATCTCAACATGAGCAGAAATACAATTCTCAATGTGAGAGAACCAAAATCTGACCTTGATGTGTCCTCAAAGAGAGAATAACCCCTGACTTACCAAGGTGAGCTCTGGTTGATTTGATGAATAAAACTTTAATTAGTCATATCTGTGAAGCCACGAGAGACTTTTACAACAGTGGTGTAGCTCATGCGTGGTCAACATTTAAAATTATACAAGACGTCAATGCTACAATGATTGACAAGCGAGCAAGGACAATTATTAATTATCTAGACAACGAAAAATATATTTTTAGAATAAAATTAGATACTGCTGTGGTAGATGACATCTGATTTATCTGTTACAAACGTGACCCTGTTCAGTTACATCACACTGGAAATGTTGTCATGTTAGGTAAAAATTCCAAACTTGGAATATTGACTGGAATTGATAGATTTTATTTTAAGCAAGCATATCCTGTGATGGCAGTTGTTTATGCAATGTATCCGCTGAATGATAAGCCTAGTGTTAATGACCTGCCAATGAAACATTTCTTGCTTAAATTATGTAGTTGAGCAAGTTATAGAACACTTTATAAATGCAAAATGAGGAAACAGTTTAATGGATTTACAATGTAAAGCAATAAATAAGTGAGTAGAAACATTTAAAGTACTGTAGTGTCTATCAAAGACAATGCTGAACTCAAAAAAAATTAAGATTTACAATAAGGGTAAAGACACTAACCAGTGAGATTTTGTATGAATCGAAATATAAATAGAATAGAGCTTAAATAGAGATTGTTGATCATAACACACATGTGGACTAAAGAAATAACAATATTTCCACGAAATCGAACTGTTAAATTTTATGATGGTTATTTGTTTGATTTTATCAAAAATATCAGTAAAAGCGACCCTGTATTTGTGTGGTTGTTTCAAAGTTCAGAATCTGTGAACTATGTTCAGTTTGTACTGCCTAATGGAGATATTTATCATGCAGAAACTCTCCACGAGGAAATGAAAAATTTTGTTATGAAATACACAAACAATACTGATATTATTGAACGATTACTCAGTAATTGCTTCACCGTTCTGTCAGTTGCTGCTCATTTTGCTCAGAATCGCTCCTGTGGCCTAGTGGTTAGAGCGTCCGCCTTTGATGCAGGCAGTCGTGGGTTCAAACCGCAGCCGAGTCATACCAAAGACTTACAAAAATGGTATTAACAGTTGCCTCGCTTGGTGCTCAGCATTAAAAGGTTAGTGTCAGAACTGGTCGGCCTGGTGTCAGAATAATGTGACTGGGTGGGACAGCATGCTACATGTCTGCGGCATGATGCCTTAGTACTAGACATCACTATAAACTGTCACCCTGCAGACCGTAGCGATATGACTTAAAAAATTGTTAAGACTATGTTAAAAATCTAAATTACATTTCACACTCACTTTGCTTAGAAGGAAAATTCATGGAGGACAACTTGGTTGGAATTTAAATAATGATTATTTATATTTTCATTGTTTCTTTATGTAGAATTAGATAGCTGGCTGTGTGAATTACCTTGGGCAGGAAAGTTCAGAAAGGAAAGATATAATTCTTTTAGGTAGAAAACCTGTTAGCATTTCCATTCCCAGCTGTGTTCCTTAAACTTTAGGCAAGTCACTGATAAACTGTTTTTTATGCCCAGGTGCAAATGACTGGGCCCAGAAGACCCTGAAGGACCATGAAAAGGACAAGCGACCTTACCTGTACACCAAAGAACAGTTGGAGAAGGCCAGAACCCATGATGACCTGTGGAATTCTGCACAGGTAATATTTTTTAGTGTGTATAATAATTAGGGGTGAAATGATGCACTTGTGCCAGGTATCAAATTGATTCATGATAACATATCAGTTTAATGGTCTTGATAATTTTTAGAAAGACTCTCAGTAGATGGTGTTGTTTTAGTGGTTGTATTTCTAGAATACGGATTAGAGACTAACATAGACCTATTATATATTTATATGCCATTATCTTCCTTGACAAGATTTTTAAAAAATTCTTTCAAACATACTACTAATGGGTGGCTGTAATTTTTTTCTTCCACATTTTAGGCCATTTTAGGCTGCTCCATTTGATCTGGTTTAAGGCTCATTTTGGTCACTGTACCCTTTGTTTTGCACAGCATCAATTTTTTTAAAACATTATATTACAATTTTCTTGTCTTCATTTAAATTTGGAAGCCATGGCTGTATTTAAAATAGAAAAAATAGTGCAATCTTCTTGTAGAAGGAAAATCTTGTATGAAGAAGACTAACAACTAAATCCTTTCCATTGTGCCTCATGTAGATGCAAAACAACTACTACAATCATAGACACTTGTTTCTTTGTTTGAAAAATGAAATTCATTAAAAACATCCACTCTCCTTTTTCAAAAATAACAAGATGACTAAACCTTGTGTGTTTAGAATCTGCTAATTGTTTTTAAATTCGTTTGCACATTCAGAATAAAAGCATATACTTGTTCCCTTCAATGATTTAAGTACTTAACAGTTAATTTAGTGGCCACTTTTGCAAATAGTTTCTCTGTTGCGTTGTATCAAATTTCTGTTTGAGTTTGGATGCCAAAACTTCCAGTGTGCCATAGTGAATAAGCTAGGGTTAGTTCAGATATTGATAATAGTTTAATCAGAACTTTTGAAGGTAATAACTACCAATTAGAATTAGAATGAATAACTGCCAATCAGAATTGTGACACACCGGAAGTGTAGCTGTTATATTTGATACAATTAGAAGCAACTGTGAAACTTTGTTTAAAAATGGCTGTTCAATGATAAGTAATTAATAATTAAAAGTATTTCAATCATACATATTGATGTATGTTATCAATGGCTGGGCATGCTGATAATTATCAATGTATTGGCATGGAAGGGGGTACAGTTTTCAAACAACACGAGTTAATTAGATTGTGTTTTCAAATTGCAATTAGTATTTCTTTGTACACAAATGTATGTGCCTGCTATGGTAATTCAGTAAGAGTTCAAATGTGTCTGAAAATAGAAAATAGATACATACAGCAGAAGACCACTGACTATAGTTTGAGGACCTGCCACAATAAGTCTAGGACATGCCACTTAACAGGACCAAGTGTGTCCAAGGCCTTATTTTCAGCTCCTGGTCAATGTAAAAACAAAGTAAATTACAAGAAACCAGTCAAATATTTTGTAATAGGTAAAAAAATATTGGCAGAGATGGAGAAAAGAAAAAATAATTGTTGAAAGGTGAAGATAATTTATCAGGAAAGCTAACTTTTATTGTTTTGCCATAAGTGTCACTTCATGGCATGGGACAGATGGAATGATTATAGCTTTTTTTTTCATTGGACCATAATTATTAATGGCTTGATACAGCTTTTTATAAGCTGTATTCCTTTTCCAATAATAACACTAATAATGATAATGTAAAAACATGAAACAATGTCCGAAAAATATGATGCAGTTCACTATGCTGTAATACCTTAATGGTATTGTGGAGTTTTGCATGCATAAACACTGTCCAATTAATATGTGAAGATTATCTGATGTTGAACGCTGAGATGTGAGATGATGTTTGACCTATGAGACTATGGCTTATTTGATCATGTCATTTTTGTCTTTCCCCGAAAACATCTATCATGTGTGACTTTCCAGAATGTATGTCACCCATTTACCATTGTTTAGATTGCCGTCTTCATCTCATATAAATGTGTACTCTGCGTTTTATACAAAAAATGAGTATAAAACCTTGTTCTGGTCCTTGTAATGTCACGCTCTCATTACGAGTATTAATGAATTTGTCAAGGAATTCATCTAAAATACAAAACAGTGTTACAAGCCCCAGGACATCAACATTAAGTGGAAAGAAGTTCACGTTATTAGTTATTGTACCCTATTCATTTCCATGTTTGATCATGTATGTGTTGTGCTGGAATTTCACATGAATGGGAATAGGAAATAAATTATCTTACCTTCCGTGGTTTTTGGAATATCAAAGCCAGAAAGGATATCAGTCCATAAATTATCAACTATCCAGTAAATTTTGTTACTGGAACAGCGGATATGCAGGATAGTGATGGAATCAATGTGCCCAGCTGAAGAATAACATTTTTCTTGTCAGACTTTTGTTGAACAGTAAGTTAGAACTAATGTTACAGTTTACTTTTGTAAGTTCTTGGTTATGTAGAACGTGTTTTTTTACTTTAATGTGCAAAAAAGTATGCACTTAATAAGGACTATTTCTAACCATATTATGAATCACTGCATCACCAGTACATTGGTTTTTTTTTGCTTGATTCGCATCGAAATTCACTTGTCCATTTCGTTCAGTTATAATTATAGGTATGAATATACAAATAAGTTTAAAAGCAAAACCGCACACTACAGACATCGAGAGGACAACTTAATTCTGTCTAAATTTTGTGTTCAGAGGCATTTTTCCATGCAGTTGGAACAGTTGACTTGGTTACCGCAATGGCTAGTCTTGAGAAGGACAAATATTGATTGGCTAACTGAGGTCATGTGACATGAATAGAAGCCAATAAATATGAGAGTAAGACGGTGCACTGGCAGATAGCTGTCAGAGCTGCAAAGTATGAACATCTAAGTAGAAAAGGATTTCGGCCATATATTCCAAATCCAATCGAAAACCATAACTGATAACTGATATTAGCTTTGGGACATTAAAATCCAAAACTGAATCGTATTCTTATGAGAAATTTTAAGCAGATTTATTACACGATTGCTATTGAATTTAATTGCCTTATAATTCTTTATAAAGCCGCTGCTATCTCCCACCACACTGCTCAAGTACACTTGTACTAAAATTATTATTTCTTCTCATTTAATTCATGCTACCACGTCAGAATGTGTTAGTCAATATAATAATAATTGTGTTTATGTAAAGTCACTATGCGACATTGAAAAGCATGTTCTATCTCACTTGTATTTTTATTTATTAAAATCATTTTTAAGTTCCTGTTTTTTTTTATATTTAACACACAGGGTGTTACAATTTCTATGTAAACTTATGCCCTGACATCGCAGTGTAAACCCATGCCTCTGCTTCTCTGTGTAAACCAATGCCTTGGCATCTCTGTATAAATCCTTGCCTTGGCATCTCTGTATAAATCCTTGCCTTGGCATCTCTGTATAAACCAATTCTCTGGCATCTCAGTATAAACCTATGCCTTAGTTTTCATTGCAAACCCTTGCCCTGGCATCTCAGTATAAGTCCGTGCCCTGGCATCTTGGTGTAAAGCCATGCACTGGCATCTCTCTATAAACCCATGCCCTGGCATCTCAGTATAAACCCATGCCCTGGCATCTTGGTGTAAAGCCATGCACTGGCATCTCTGTAAACCCATGCTCATACTCTGATCTCAGTATAAAGTCATGCCCTGGCATCTCTGTATAAACCCATGCCCTGTCATCTTGGTGTAAAGCCATGCACTGGCATCTCAGTATAAACCCATGCCCTGGCATCTTTGTGTAAAGACATGCACTGGCATCTCTGTAAACCCATGCTCATACTCTGATCTCTGTATAAATCCATGCCCTGGCATCTCAGTATAAACCCATGCCCTGGCATCTTTGTGTAAAGCCATGCAGTGGCATCTCGAAACCCATGCTTATACACTGATCTCTGTATAAACCCATGCCCTGGCACCTTTGTGTAAAGCCATGCACTGGCATCTCTAAACCCATGCTCATACTCTGATCTCAGTGTAAAGTCATGCCCTGGCATCTCTGTATAAACCCATGCCCTGGCATCTCAGTATAAACCCATACCCTGGCATCTTGGTGTAAAGCCATGCACTGGCATCTCTGTAAACCCATGCTCATACTCTGATCTCTGTATAAACCCATGCCCTGGCACCTTTGTGTAAAGCCATGCACTGGCATCTCTAAACCCATGCTCATACTCTGATCTCAGTGTAAAGTCATGCCCTGGCATCTCTGTATAAACCCATGCCCTGGCATCTCAGTATAAACCCATGCCCTGGCATCTTTGTGTAAAGACATGCACTGGCATCTCTGTAAACCCATGCTCATACTCTGATCTCTGTATAAACCCATGCCCTGGCATCTCAGTATAAACCCATGCCCTGGCATCTTTGTGTAAAGCCATGCACTGGCATCTCTAAACCCATGCTCATACACTGATCTCTGTATAAACCCATGCCCTGGCACCTTTGTGTAAAGCCATGCACTGGCATCTCTAAACCCATGCTCATACTCTGATCTCAGTGTAAAGTCATGCCCTGGCATCTCTTTATAAACCCATGCCCTGGCATCTCAGTATAAACCCATGCCCCGGCATCTTGGTGTAAAGCCATGCCCTGGCATCTTGGTATAAAGCCATGCACTGGCATCTCTGTATAAACCCATGCCCTGGCATCTCAGTATAAACCCATGCCCTGGCATCTTTGTGTAAAGCCATGCACTGGCATCTCTGTAAACCCATGCTCATACACTGATCTCTGTATAAACCCATGCCCTGGCATCTCAGTATAAACCCATGCCCTGGCACCTTTGTGTAAAGCCATGCACTGGCATCTCTAAACCCATGCTCATACTCTGATCTCAGTGTAAAGTCATGCCCTGGCATCTCTGTATAAACCCATGCCCTGGCATCTCAGTATAAACCCATACCCTGGCATCTTGGTGTAAAGCCATGCACTGGCATCTCTGTAAACCCATGCTCATACTCTGATCTCAGTGTAAAGTCATGCCCTGGCATCTCTTTATAAACCCATGCCCTGGCATCTCAGTATAAACCCATGCCCTGCCATCTTGGTGTAAAGCCATGCCCTGGCATCTTGGTATAAAGCCATGCACTGGCATCTCTGTAAACCCATGCTCATACTCTGATCTCAGTGTAAAGTCATGCCCAGGCATCCCAGTGTAAACCTATGAGCTGGTATCTCTGAAAAGCCATGCCCTGGCATCTCTCTCTAGACCCATGATCTGGCAGATCAGGTTTTTTTCTTTGGAAATTATGGATGGTATAAACAGAGTTGACCGATGTGCTGATGAAAAATTCCAGTCTTTATACTTTATTTATTTTTTCCACCTAATTGTCTTTCGTTCATCAGACTATGGATTATGCTTACATGTGCCTTAAAAAATAAAAAAAAATAAAGCAAGGGAAAGTTTTTTGTCATTTTTATCATCTTAATTCTACATGTTATATAAATTTTAAAATATTCTAAAAATAATCATTAGACTATCATAAGAGTTAATTTGCCTATTCTTGACCTACATGAACGTCCATATTTTGTATGTGTAGCAACTGTATATGACCCATTTCCAAGAAAACATAAGTTTCTTTATTTTCAAAGATTGTCTTGCAGATTAATTATATTGAAAATCAAGTTAGGTAGTAGACCAGTCTGTACTTTTAAAGAAAATGGGTGCCAAATGTTTAGCCAAACAGGAATTTATGGTGAATATAAATAATTTGTCAATATGTTTTATGTTTGTATTCTGGTGATCACGGCAAAGGTATGACCTTTATACTGACCAATCATTTTAATTAAGTGTCTGAACTAAGGTCAGCTAAAAATAATGCTAATGTAATACTTTTATGTTCTAAACAAACAGAATTTATTTTTTTTAAATATTGAATCCCATGAAAATAATCATTACAATAAAATGTAATCAAAGAAAAAGAAATAAAAAGAATTTTAAAACCTGCACAAAAGCAATTTAATTACATTTACATAACAATATACATAAGAAGATATAGTAATACTCTCATTGCAACATTTTTACTTCGTTCATTAGTATATTGATAAGGGCTACTACACAGTATTTACCCTTTTCCTCACACTTACATTTTTGGACACCTCCACTGCATTTCACTTAAAGTGTATTTCAATGTTTTCATTCAGTTTTGTGTGGATGCCTACATTTAATGTATGTTTGAATGTCTACCATAGCCATGCAAACACAATTTTGTCCTTGTAGTAAATGTTAGCAACTTTGAGCTGGTTTTCGTTGCACCATCTGAGGGGAATAACACCTATTAGAAACTATAAGCATTGAGAAAAATAGTCATGATGTTGCATCACATCATAAGATAATGTTGTCTGCTTTTCATAAATGATCAGATCCTCCCTTATTATAATGAAAATCATGGACTTTGACATTTTCTAGATTACAGATGATGAGAGTTATGACAATGAAGGTTTCTGTAAGCCTGATATTGGCTCCAATGTTGATGTAGGCAGTATTGATTTTGATAATGTATCAAGTTCAGATAATTAAGTGATACAGAGAGGAACAAGTAACCTCTTTTGTTACAGTTTGTTGAGATCAGAGTTTATACATTTTTACTTACATGGTGGTGAATGGATCTATCAAAAGCATATAATTTTTTTTTTAAGTGAATCATAATTATACAATATATGATGAGACAGTGCTCTTAAATCTTTTCATGGATAACATATGTACAAGAAAGGTTACATTTTCAAACTTTGCATTGAACTGAATATGTACTACAATGCTTGAAATTCCTTATGCATGCTGTTGGTATGGAATCAGCTAGGTAAAATGTTTTCTAATTTTAGAGTACTGTACTCTGTGACTTTGACCTTTGACATGTATCATAACAGCCAACACAGCATTGCCATAAGAGGGTAATTGTAGGCCATTTTATAGTTGTAGGGTGTAGCTGTTGAGTACTTTAACTTGTCTTACCATAAGGCCAGGCGAGTAATGATATCGACCAGCATACACTGGATGCTGTTCATCTTAAATTGGACTCACTTCTAATCAAACTTGTAATATGGACGTGCACCAGTCAAGATCTCAGACTGGTTTGATAAACAGCAAAATACAATTGGTGGTAATTATGAGATAATCTTGTATTGAACTTTACGTGTTTGTTGCTAGGGTTGTGTTTCTAAATACTAAATAATTTGGTGAGCAATAACATGACCAATTGGGCCACTTGTTTAACATTTTATATGTTTTTCATGATTAATTTGTTATAGTCTACTAACAATAATGAATTATACCACACTTGTTTTACATTTTATTCGTTTTTCATGATCAATTGGTTATAGTCTACTAACAATAATGAATTATACCACTTAAAAATTAACAAAAGAAATATATGTTCACAGATTCAGATGGTTTCAGAGGGGAAGATGCATGGTTTCCTTCGAATGTACTGGGCCAAAAAAATTTTGGAATGGACCAAAACACCTCAGGAAGCATTAGAAATATCCATCTATCTGAATGATAAGTACAATTTAGATGGACGTGACCCAAATGGATATGTTGGTATGTACACCTTAAGAGTTGTTAAGAGCCTTATATTTATTGTGTCACTCTAAGTGAGGTTTATCAGACTTTATAAAATTAGATTTGCATTTCATAGGTAGGTAGGTGGGTATGAATGAATGAATGAATGAATGAATGAATGAATGAATGAATGAATGAATGAATGAATGAATGAATGAATGAAGGGAAAAATCATGTGAAGCATAATACCAGATGCTGCTGCTGATAAAAAGATAATGCAATATATACCTAAATTAGAAGATTTTTGCAATATGCAGCAGACTTCACTGGGCTGTTTTTACTCCTTAATCTTGCAAAAAAATATATATCCTGGGTACAAATGCTGACCTGTCAGCCCTTACAGTTTGACTATTGTCTGTCATATGTTGTTAGTTTTCATTTGTTACAGTATTGTCTGTCACACGCTGATGGTTTCCTTGAGTTAGTGTTGTCGGTCACATGCTGATGTTTTTTGGAGCTAGTGTGATCTCATTCTCATGTTTGATGAGTTAATGTTGTCTATCATATGCTGATGATTTTATGAGTTAGTGTTGGTTTTCACAGGCTTATGGTTTAATTAGTGTTGCCTATCACACACTTGTATAGTTTTTATGATTTACAGCGTTGTTTGAAACATTGGTGGTTTTCATGATTTACAGCGTTGTTTGAAACATGTTGATGGTTTTCATGATTTAGTGTTTATCTCATTCTCATGTTTAATGAGTGAGTGTTTATGTGCTGATGGTTTTCATGATTAATAGCAATGGTCTCAAACTCAAGCCACCCTGAGGGCCACATGAGGGCATTTTTCGATGGCCCAAGGGCTGTACCACCTTTATTATCTCTTGTGATACCCATCATTTTGTGTGCCACAGGATATGGTTTGGCACGCTGCATCTGGGCTACATGTTTGAGACCCCTGATTTATAGTGTTGTCTATCACATGCTTGTTGTTTTCAGGAGTTACAGTGTTGTCTGAAACAAACTGATGGTTTAATGAGTTAGTGTTTTCTATAACATGCTTGTGGTTTTCAGGAGTTACAGTGTTGTCTGAAACTGATGGTTTAATGAGTTAGATGTGTTGTCTATCACATGCTTGTGGTTTTCAGGAGTTACAGTGTTGTCTGAAACAAACTGATGGTTTAATGAGTTAGTGTTGTCTATCACATGCTGATGGTTTAGTGAGTGGATGCTTTCACATGCTGATGGTTTTCATGATTTACAGTGTTGGTTATCACACTTTTGAATGAGTTAGTGTTGGTTATCACATGGTTTTCAGATTTAATGTTATCTATCATTTGATGATGGTTTTCTTAAAGTATGGTGTTGTGTATTATTTGCTGGTGTTTTTTATATGTACCATATCGATGATATACTAATGATTTTTTGAAGTCAGTGTTGTGCTGCTTTTAGTCTCTTGGAGAGTGCATTTATGTTTCTTGAACATGGTTCTTTTGTTTTTGTGCACATGTCATTGTCTTTGCAGGATGCATGTGGTCAATCTGCGGTATTCATGACCAGGGCTGGGCGGAGAGAGAGGTATTCGGGAAGATTCGCTACATGAACTATGCTGGCTGCAAACGCAAATTTGATGTGTCTTTATTTGAAAGAAAATATAAAAACAAAAAATCTGATCTGATGGAGAAACAAAAAGAAGGGTAACTTTCAATAAATGTCAATTGCCATTCTAGTAGAAGTGTTCCAGTGGACAAAAGATACAGTAATTGCTTTGCAAATTTAACAGAGTCAACAAGCACAAAGAGTTTCAAATCTAATTTTTTCAGAAAAAAATACATTTTGAAGGATGAAGAGATATCATTGAAAACTAAACAACATCAGACTCTTATCTTAACAAAATAACTTCTCAATGTCATTGCTAGATGCAAAGATATGGGCTACACTCATATAGTGTCAGTTTCTAAAATTCTTGAAATTGCAGAATTTGAATTTTGACTGAAAACAAAATAATTTGAAATAGAAACTGACATTATTGACTGTACTACTTAAAACCATTGAGAGAAAAAATGATACTCAAAGTATTATTTGCACAGAACAAGTTGGTTAAAGAAATAATTATTCATCCCTGCTTTCGGATTGAACAAATGATGCTGGTGTCCATCAGTTAAAGATCTTGATAAAAAATTAGAGCAACCTGAAACAGTTATAAGATATGAATTGAACCAAATTAGAAGGAAATTGAACAGGAAGCTGCCCATTAACCTTGTAGAATTCTTTGCTAACAGTTCTTGCATATGAATACAAGGAAGAGTTCACCTACATGAGATATTACTGACCCACTTGGTCCTCATGTTTTTGCCTTCTTTTTAAGTGGTGAGACATAGCTATTTCTTTGTTGGAGTTGATGACAGGGTGAAGGCTTGGATTTGGTACTATCCAGTGAACAAGCTCCTGCCTTGAAGGCCAGCCTGGAAGTCTTCATAATGCTACTGCCTCTGAATGTATGATCATATCAACATGTTTGGCTTTTTACTTAAACACTATAGCTGAATAAAAATGAGAATCATCTGCCTTCCAACATGGTCACATAGTGGCCTTATTAGAATTGTAGTTATCGCCTTTTGCATAAATAGTGATATTTGTATGGAGCGTTTCTAGCAATATTTGATTGCTTCTGAATGAAAATGGAATGGATCTGATCACTGTCATGTCCGTACTTTTTTGTGAAGGAGTTTTGGAAACCAGACCTAATGAACGATGGAATCACTTCAAAAAATTACTGGCTTACACTTTTGTATTTCACCAAACTTGTGAACATAGTGAATTTAAGTGAATTTTGAGCATAACTGTATTTAGCTGCATTCCAGTAAACTTGTTAATAACAAAGAAATACAAGTGTAGAATCAGTAGACTTGTATTAAACTCGGTGTGTCTGAAGAATATATTGAACAATACCATTTCAGCAACTTTTCTTTTCTGTTGATTTAAAAAAATTGAGCACATGTGTATATCATGTTGAGTTAAGTACTTCTATCTGGGTTCAGGGTCAAAGGCCAGAACAAAGATGTACAATGTATTGGGTTTTCTCATGTTAGAATAAGCATAAGCATAAAAGAAAATATTTTTGTTACCACATTAAATATGCTTGAGTTTCTAAACTATAATGGGGATGGCTTCAGTACTCTGGAGTATTAAAATAGTGAGGATTGGGAGTTGCCAGGAATGCCAAAAAATTCCTTTCTGTTAGTTGAGCAACAGCCGCATCATGAGACTCTAATAATATGTAGATCATAAATTTGCTTCATTTATGTCTAGATCATACATTCGCTTCATTATGTCTAGATGATACATTTGTTCCAATTATGTATAGATAATACATTTGTTCCATTTATGTCTAGATGATACATTTACTCCATTTGTGTTGATGATACATTTACTTTATTTATGCATAGATGATACATTTGCTTCATTTGTTTTGATGATACATTTGCTCCATTTATGTCCAGATGATACATTTGTTCCATTAATGTCTAGATGATACATTTACTCCATTTGTCTTGACGATACATTTACTTTATTTATGCATAGATGATACATTTGCTTCATTTGTTTTGATGATACATTTGCTCCATTTATGTCCAGATGATACATTTGTTCCATTTATGTCTAGATGATACATTTGATCCATTTGTCTTGATGATACATTTACTTTATGCATAGATGATACATTTGCTTCATTTGTTTTGATGATACATTTGTTCCATTTATGTCTAGATGATACATTTGCTCCATTTATGTCCAGATGATACATTTGCTCCATTTATGTCCAGATGATACATTTGCTCCATTTATGTCCAGATGATACATTTGATCCATTTGTCTAGATGAAAATTTGCTTCATTTATGTCTAAATGATGTATTTGCTTCATTTATATCTGCATACATGCTTTGTTTATCAGTTTATTTTTCTGTTAACACTCCATCTTTGATGCTCTGATCACGATGCTGGTAATGTTTGTTTCTTGTTTTTCCATGCTGCAAAACACTTCTGTGCAATTTTTAAATTTATTTGATATTGTTCCATTTCATATTTTCATTGCATTATTTCACAATATTTAAACATGAAATATGAATTGAAAACCAGAATATTAGCATTGTTATTCTTATTGTTGTTTGTTGCAAAATATTGTAAGAAAATATTTTTGGTGTTGTTTTGGGTTTAACACCATTTCTCAGAGCAAGATGGGCTGTACAAGGCAGCCAGTATAACTGGTGGAGGAAGAACCTGGGAAAACACCACTGATGCAAAGGAAGGTACAGACAAACTTTATCACATATTCATATTTCCATGAGTGTTAGAATCAAAACCCCATGGATCATAGAGGTGAGATGACAGTGATTGGTAAAGGTGAATACTTTAGACCACTCTGCCACCTGGAAGTCCTTCTGGTTTTGTAAATATTTTCTGTTTTGAGTTTAGTTTGGTCTTAATCACTTTTGAGACTTTTTGCATGAGAAGTACATGATGAAGAAAAATATTAACTGTATCATGTGGTAGGTTTGGCAAGTATTGTTTTATAAAATTTTTAGATAGAATAGTTTGTTTACTAATACTACATATTTGCTTTAGCTCTATTCACAATTCATTCTGCAGCATGCTTGCTGAACTTTTTGACCTTGGTGGCAAAGACACACATTGAACAAAACTGCTTTATGTAGGATCTGACCCTGGTATTAGTTTCTTCTCAGTTTTTATGTCGAAATGCAAGAAGGGAATAACAAATATCATAATTTTAGTTGCTGTTTGAATCTAGAACCTAGCTTCTCTACATTCGGCTTGGTAATTTACTTCACAAGAAGACACAGTTTATTTAGTATTGAGGCAGTTCGAGTTAAGATTCTTGCCCAAGAACATGTCATGGTAGCTGATCCAGGCTGGTTCATTGGTAGGATTCGAAACTGCACCCTTTCAGTTGTTAACCAGGCATGCTGACCAATGAGCTGTCACTGCTTTGTTGCTTTGCCTTTGAAATTATTGTCAAAATTGAGAAAATAGAGATGAATTTTGACATCAGAAAGGAGGCCAAAAATTAGCCAAAAGGCCTATGAAGATTGCTGTCAACCATCCCCCAGATTTGAACCAAACCCTAGTACCCCAACATTTGTCAGTAATATCCTCATATCCAAATTAAACAGGTGTCTTCCTGGCAGTTCTGCTAAACTCTCTTTTATTGTTGAATGCATATAATTTTATTTGATATTTGTCTGTAGTGGAATATTTTTTCCTCAGTTATAGAGTAGAATTTTGCTCATGATCAAACTGATTTAACTTTTTGATTATAGAAGACTATTTAGCAAGTTTGATCAAAATATGATCATAAGTATGGTTGATGGCATGTTGACAGGTTAATCGGATGCATGATTCCATTATCAGTATGCTTGACTATCACCTATAATTATACTTGACAGAGAGCTTGATGATAAAAGCCTATTTACAGAGTTTGAAAAATTATTTTTAGGAAAAAATCGGATATAGAAAGTATCAGTTTTTCAGCATAAATTGACTATTCAGTGAAAAAAGATAACTTACAAAATCCATGTGTTTTAGGTGATATTTGGTGGGTGCTGGGGTACATACAGTGTACCATCAGTTACCTGTTGTTTACAAGTGAGACCTAGATTTTTGTTATTAAAAATTTTAAAAAAAATAGTTAAAGCACTTCATTGGTTTAAATAAATTTACATTAATAATTGTCATATTTTCTTTTTGTCAAATTATTCATTTGATTGGTTAATACTCCTCTTAATCAGCCAGTAGAATGGTCTTTTGCATTTATCATTAGATGATACTGTATTTGCAGAAACATTAATTATACTAAAGATATAACCAATAGGAAGGATGTTTTGTTCTGTGTTTTTGTTTTTTCACAAAATAGAAATGATGTTGAAACGTGTTTCATTGGACTGGCTAGAGTGTAGTTAACATTACAGAAGACTTAGATGATAAAGTGCCATTTCAGTGAATGTATTTGAAAAGCAAATATTCCAAGATTTTTGTGCAGTTTGCAATAATTATTTATGGAGTAAAAGCTGAGAATGCTAAATATGGTAAATCCTGTACAGATTCCAACTCTAACATTTTTAAAATGGGTAAAATATTTGCTAGTAATTTTTATTTCCCAGTTTATTTCTGAACTAGTCTTTTTCTTAAGGAATGAATTTAAACAAATTTTAATTCACGATACTCATTTTTATTTCTTATTGAAGCCATAAAATATTTTGTGACATTTTATCTGCTTTTGACATATTTACCTTATATTTGCCATTCAAGATAATAAAAGATGGCTTAACAGTGATTTACAGCCTTCTGTTTTCTCGTCATTATAATCTTCAAATTGTGACCTTCCTGGCAAACACATGGTACATAAAGATCAAAATAAATGAGATCACCCAATCAGAACATTTCCACAATAATGTTCAGCTTTTAGCTCACCTATATGAAGTGGAGCTTCTTTACTACACCTGGCAATAGCATTAGCATGTGCACATAGGAAAGCTATTTTGATTACTAAAATTGCAGATTTTTTTTGCCATTGCCAATTATTTTTAAAATCTTGAAACTAGCTGAAATTTATTTTTCCAAGGGGCCCCAATATTCTTTCAAACATCTCTGTCACTGTAGTAATCATGAAAATGTTGTTTCTGCTGCTACTCTTGAATTGAATTGATAGATATATCTGCAAGTGGTCTTCACTAAAAAAAATTATGATATCTAGTTGGTCTTCGATGAAAATGAGGCTGCTCTGATGTTCAATATGGCCACCAAAGCAGCCATCTTGAAAATCTCCTTCTGAATGGTTGTTTCTATCAACATAATTTTTTACTATAACATTTTATGTACAATTAGTCCTAAATGAAAATGTTACCAATCTGATGTCCACTATAGCTACCACAGGAGCCATCTTGAACATCATTGCCATATCTAATGAGCAGAAAGTTATGGGGTTTTTACCAGAAGACTTCTGATGTACTGTTGATCCTAGGTAAAAATGATGCCTTAGGATTTCTGTTATGACCACTGCAAATTATCTTGAAAATATGTCATCTGAATGAATGGTTATATTAACAGACAAACTGTTGTTACAGCTACTGACTGATACAGTGACTAATGTGAAAATCTTGCTGCTCAAGAATATCTGAAATGGTTTTAGCATTCTGCAGTTAAAAGAAATGATCTTAAATTCGTATTAAACAAAACATTTGGACTAGAAAGCATCAGTCCTTTCGAGGGAATCCTGTTTTGTACTTCAGGTACATACATGCAAAGAGAGAGATGAGGTATCACTCCGACTCAAAAAAAAACTGCTCAGTTGGAAACATCCATCACAACTTGACATTTATGAATGGTAGTATGTTTACACAAACTGAGCACCAGAACTGCAACCAGTTTTCTTTATTTGTGAAAAAAAACACACAAAACATTATCAAGTAAGTGTTCTTTATTTGCAAGCAAAGACATAATGCATCTTAGTTTATCCAGCCCATGTTGAACTGGCACTGATGACTTGCATATTGGGTGTGTCAGAACACAATAGATAAAAATTTTACAGACAAGATATTTGGAAAAAAGATAATTTTCATTTGCTCACCAACTATCTGGAGAGGGAGAAAATACTTTTTTCATGTTTGGATGTATGGTTTAATGACAATTATCTGTTTTTAGATTAAACAAACATTAAATTAATTTAATTTCTAAACTAATAAAATACAATTTCTTTGCCAGATTTCTGGGAAATGACTCTATTATATTGCTGCTGTGTCCGAATTTTCTTACTCTTAATGGCAATTGTGCATTCTTTGGTATCAAAACTTGGGTATATCCATGGCTTTCTGATTCTTAATTGGAAATCAAAATTGGAATGGGATCCCAAACCGAGTTTTCTTCCTAATAGCTGTTCAAAACTTAAAAGTCCTTTTGGGTTTGGAGGGATTTCAACTCCTTCATGAATATAGTGTCATATAGGGTCCCATCTTCTTTACCATATTTAATTTGTTTATTAATAGTATTAACAAACTTTATGGTCTTATGAAAATTAGTAAAAGTATGGATACACTGGTCCAAGATAGCAACAGATTTCAAGGGAGGTACTTCAAATTCTGGTAAATTATTTAACATGATATTAGTTGTTTCTACTGGATAAGCTTCAACTGATGGTAGTGCTTTAAATAGTGCTACAAAATTCTTTGAAACAGATATGTCACTACTTTCTCAAAAAATGTTTCACATTTTATATAAAGTTTCTAGTGATGTAAAATAAACACATATAAAGTATTACAAAGATTATTTAAAGCAGTATGTTTATGATTGTGAAAAGGACCCTAAGTAGCTCTCTGGAGTTAACTTCTGGTGTAAATTGGTACTGCTTTAACCTCCAAGCCATCAGTGTTTTGAGTAATTTATAAAGTGGTTGATAATTAATCACTAGATCAACCTTAAACTCTCAACTTCTGTATCCTTATGCTGTAATGAAACTGTTTAGAATGCATATATAAAACAATCTAAGCAAACTAGAAATATTTACCATGTGACATGCATGCCCCAGTTTAAGGAGAGCAAAGTTCCAAAACAAGGGCAATAACTCCATACAATTTGGCAGAGGTTAAAATAGAAACTGCCTTAGGTTTTTTTACTGCAAAACTGCATGCCTGATAGGATTTTAATCAATGTAAGCTTTTTTTTTTAAATGATACTAAGCCAAATGAAATTCAAGAGGGATATGATGCATTAGTAATACTATATGCTTCCACCACGGGTAGGGGTGCAGGTTGGCAATAAAAACAGAAGTAACCACAAAATATAAAGTAGCTCAGACTCGCTGCTTTCTGTGCATTATAAATGCAAAGTATATAACAAAAAAAAAGAATATCTCAAAAAAATTATTTACAAGCAAGTAAGGCACTGAAAAAATATCACAGTGAATGTAAAAAAACTAAGCAGTATTTACAATATATAATGTATATAAAAATGCATTCAGATTAGAGATGTTTGTTATAAACTGAAGTCACCATAACAAAATATCATAGAACAGTATGTCCACTACTTATAAATTTGTGAACTTTATGCACTTAAAATTTTCTAATTCCAACATTAATTTTATTTGTAAATTTTTTTTTTATCTTCGCCCAACTTTACCAGTTTGACAGGCAAGTTCAAGTATTACCACAGGATGATATGAAGAGGTAGAAAAACGATTTTCACAAAAATTGGCTCTTTATCCTGTTACCAAATATTTTAAAGATACAGAGACAAAAATAACATTAGGTTGTTTTTGAAGTTTTAACAGAACCTTTAATGCACTATTAGCCATATTATGCGGAGGAAATGGGAACCAAGCACTTTTCCCAAGGACACTGAAGCAGCTGGCCTCTGCAGGTATCAAATCTTCAACCCTAGGATTACGAGTCTGAAGGTCACAACAACTGAGCTACCAGTTTTTTTTTTCAATAATGTTGGAACAGTTAACATTTGGCCACAGACAATACTAGTATCACATCAGTAGCATTTGCAAATTTTTACCAGCATCAGCAGTTAAACAAATTAAGGTCATTTTTTTGTTGTTTTACAATTCTGTTCTAATTAATTGTTGAACTTTTAAGGCACACTCATATTTGTCAAGGCACATGTAAAAAATAATGTAATCCTCCTAAAAAAGGTAAAAACATATTGTGAACTTATTTCAAAAATCATGAATAAACATTTGAAGCACATAATACTGCCGTTCATCAACATGGGCAAATGAAAGGCATAAAGGTAACATACATTTTTGTCATTTTTGTCAACATGAAGTTCTCTGTAATATCCTTGTTTTCACTGAACTGCCAATGTAACTTACGCTCATAGTAACTACAATTGACAAAAATACATTTTTTTAATGGAAAAAAATTAGATGAGAAAAAAGGGTTGTAATATCAATTATATAACTGATTACTCAATTTATAAGCACAAGTGATGAAATTAAATGCCCTCTTTTCAAGTTGGATTATTCTTAAAACCATGCAGAAATTCTTACTGCATAGCAGAACTGTGTAACGACAATGTGACTGCATACTCTGCATTCAGGCATCAATTTGTGCAAGAAACAACAAACACCTTTGCAGATTGATTCATCGGCAGCCCAATGAATTACAAGATGCCAAGATATGGCAAATTTATTATTGCCTGCTGGTGTGAAATATGTCCAAATTTATTCAAACCCCTTTAAATCAGGAAATGTGAAAACCTCCTTATAACTGCAGCTAAATCAATTGATATTATTGTTCCTTTCTTTCCCTGAATGGATTGTTTTACTTTTTGGCACCGCTTCTTTTCAGTTTCTTTTTTTATAGATAAAAACCACTTGATATTAAAAGTCTTTCTTCCAACTCTTTTTTTGGTACCATTTATTATATACACCTTGTTGTGTAAACCTTTGCAAGTTACGTCTGATGATCTAATTCTACCAGAAAAAAAATGTTCAATAGAAAGTAACGGGACAAAAAAATGTAAGTTTCATTCATCTATACTAAAGCACAAACAATATTAAGTTGATTTCATATTAATTCTCTTAGATTTTTCTATTCATGTTTTGTTACAAACTTCATGTATCAGAAAATGTATGTAATTTTCAACAAGAAATCACAAAAGTTTGTATTTTTCAAATTGGAAAATGAATGGATGAATGCTATCATAGTTTTCATTTAAACTTCCATAAGCAATTTGATATCTTGATCTAATCTGCACAAAATTTATATGCTGCCTGAAAGTATTTTGAATTTTTGTTTTATTATTTTTGTTTTACCAGTTGAAAAATTAAATAATTGGAAGACAGCAAAACCATGTCCGTGCTATTTTAAGAGAAATGTTTCTAATAGATCTTATACATGCTCTAAATTCTTTATTTGTAGAACTTTATGTTACATATGCTATTTTAATTTAAACTGTCAAATTCAATTCATCTATTGTGACTCATAATAATTGTATACATAATTCATCTGAAGACATTAAGGCACCTGAGAAAATAAACAGAAATGTGTCTTCAACATTTTAGTACAAATATATCTTCATATAAAATGCGCAACACAAGATAAAGATAATAAATAATCCAGACAAACACTTTTTGTATATATAATGTTTACAACTCTATTAAGTGGATTAAATATAAAACACTCAATACAACTTAATAAATTAAACTTTTATCATTTGAAACTTGCAGAAGAAAAGGATCATATAAAAATGCAAGTATAATGTACATTTTTAGGCAAACTTAAATAGAATTAAATGATATGTTTAAACAAAAGACAATTTATTGAAAGAACTTTAGTTGATATATGATAAAATTAATAGCAAAAAATTAAGAGTGCATTGCAGCAAAAATGCCACAAGTAAACATTTCTGCATAAAATTGTAAATAAATGTACACATAAGGCACATTGTTGTTACATTTAGCATTTACATTAAGTACGTTTTAAAGCCAGGTTGTATGGTAGGACCATGTAGTTACGGTTCTCTTTGCTTCAATTATTTTTACCCATCTCAAATGAATATTTATGCCATTTTTCTTCAGATCATACATACAACTTTACAACATTCATGTTACGACTAAAATGTATAAAGTGAAAATGTACATGCAGATAAACATACTGGTTTCTAGATCTTGAAAAGAACATAAGAAGTTTGTATTATTTGAAACCAAAATGGTTAACCTACTTATGCTAAATATATCAAAAATGGTACTGATTTGATTTGGTTTGAGTTTTTTTTATGGCAAACACCTCTTAGCAATGAGGCAGCATGGAGTAAAGTATTTTGCCCTAAGGGACACAACCATAGTAAATCATGACTGATACTGAATCTGGCATATTTTGCGCTAAGTCACAAGTGTAGCATACTCTGCACTAAGTCACAAGTCTGGCATACTCTACACTAAGCCACCAAATTTTCTGCCTCTGTTAGTCGAGAAAAGTAAATGCATCGAAAATGGTACTGATTTGATTTGGTTTGGGTTTTTTTTATGGCAGAGCAACACCTCTTAGTGATGAGGCAGCATGAAGTAAAGTGTTTTGCCCTAAGGGACACCACCATATTTTCTGCCTCTATTAGTCGAGAAAAGTAAATGCATCTTATAACCACTATAATTCTATACATTCAATCTTAGATAATATAAATGTGCTTGAGATCTAAGCATATATGTTAAACTATCCATGAGTACATAATTATCTCATTACACAACCTACGAAAGGGCAACTTTATATGCAAGATTACATTATATGAGAGTATATTATAAACAAGATCAACAGTAATATAACTGAAATCAAGCAAGCACTGCCAATTTTTTTTTTCAGTATTTATAAACAAATATAAAGTTAACATACTGTATGTCTGCTTAAAAATCTAGTCCAACTGCAAGTAGTAAAGACCTAGATCTGCCATAACATACTCCACTGGCAGATCTGGGTCTCTGCAGCTTGTTAGGAGTAATCAGGAGAACATGCAATGCAGACAATGACCTACCAGTGCATTATGCAGTGGTAAATCTGTTTCTATGTTATCTGCAGTAGGGAGAGCATATAAGGTATTTATTTTGAAACATAAAACAAATTATATGTCAATACAATTCCTTGTATGAGGCCCAACACCAAAATAATACATTTCAATCATTTGGTGCCCTTAAAAAAAAGCCACAATACCAACATGTCACTGCAAAAGATGTGGTGTCTTTAACTAGTTGAGGGGTAGTCAGTATATTTAAACTTCAATGTTAGTAATAACTAACATGCTTATTATTGTTAACATAAAATCTGTTAAAATTTTACAAAAATAATAAATAATATTGGTTTAAGGTTTCATACTGATATTAATTTCAAAGACAATCTTTATTTTCATGATTTTGGTTATGCTAGTATCTTTTTGTTTACTGTATTATACTTGTTTACAAGTCCAACAGCAAACTGTACAGACCCAGATCTTCCATTTCATAAGTCACCAACAGCTGAATCTATGCGGTTTGTTAGGAGTAATCAGTTGAACGAATAACACAGATCCTGACCTGCAGGCACATTATGAAATCACAAGCAGGATCTATGTAGCTTGCAGTGTGCCTCAACTTATTGGTGAGTATATATGGTATTCAAATTATGACAAAATACCAGATATTTAAAATTTATCTTCCATCAGCTAACATAACCCATAATATCTGAGCACTTAGTTGAACTTAAATAAAAAGCACTTGGGTGAAAGCACAGAATTCATCACCATTTGACAAGTGAAAAAATTCAGTTGAAACTATAGTTGTCAATATACAATCCTGGTGCAGGATTCCAAGGGGTGGGTTTAAAGTCCGATTTCACACGGCGAGTGTCATCACTGTAGTTCTGACCTTTTGGCCCCTTAGCACTCTGACTTCTGCCCTTAAAGGGCACCTGCAACAATGAATAAATCATTAGAAGATTTTCTGAATACAGACAATGCAAACTGTTAAAAATTTGGAATAAATGCTTTTTGTTCAGTGACAATATTTTGTCATTAATTTTGTGATACAAAGTTAAGGTTCTAATTTTTTTTCCATTACTTTTGGCATGAGAATAATTGGAAAAAATCTGATTCCTTTATTGCAGACAAAAGACTATAGATTCTGGGAGTTTTATTATCTCAATGAAAATTTTTAGCAATATATCCTGAAAATCTTTTAATTAATCTGTTCCTTAAATGGTACAAGGATGCCCAAGCCCTATCTGTACTTGTCACCTTATAAAAAAAATTCCAAGAACTTAAACATCTCTGCTAAAATCTATGCTTTTCTGGGAGAAATATTGCCCTGCATTTTAACTGTACAAGAGAAAAAAATGTGTAATTCTTCTTTGTTACAATTTCTGCTTTAGCTGCTACAAAAGAAAAACAAGAGATCAGACATTTCTAAAGGAATTCTTGAACTTAAAACTGTAACAACATTCCTCAAAAGTTTATTATATCTGATTATTTTAAAATTTAATGTTTTCTATTAGCTTTGATGTTAGTGGATGATTCATGATAGTTACAGTACATAATCTATCACAATATTTAAAAAATATTATGTACATCAAAGCCTCTTTTATGAACAATGTAATGAAAATCTCCATGCAAACTAAAATTCAGATCCCAAATTTTCCTGAAAATTTACTGAAATAGCAGTTAAGAAATGTACACTGAAATTTAGATTATCACCACTTAATGACAATTAGGTCTTTGCTGCAGTTTAACAATCTAATTTTAGATGGAATAAAATTCTGTTCTGATCTGAAGTTCACTTGGAAATATTATAGCCTATTTTTCTAAATTTTAATACATATATTACAACTGTATGGTCTTCACCTAATGAATAAAGTTGTATTAAATTCTGGTGGTATTTGAAATAAGAAATAATGCTGAATGTTTATGTGCCTGTAGGGGCAAGTGACTTAGAGACATGTCAACAATCTTTTGATGTATCACCATAATATAATCCAAAATGTCCTTTTCTGAATTCACTATAATTCTAAGTTAATGCTTGTATCCAAGAATATTATTTATGAGCACTTTGTATTTCCAGTGAATAAATAATTAAAATAATTTCACCAAAATCAAATACTGAAACAGTAATACAAAAGACTCTGCACCAAGATCTCAAAGTAAGAATGAGTAATTTCTAGATAAATATGAGATGGTAGTTTACAGCTACACTCATAAACAAGCATACAAGGCATATCCTTATATAAAACACAAGCCATTCACCAAGTTTGGTTGAACAGAAGTAACGCTATTGTGTGCAAACCATTTTAAAATATTTTCAGTTACAAAGACCTTGACCTGTGACCTGAATCCAAAATCAGTAAAATTCTTACACCAAACCATCCACAAACATTAATAACCATAGATGGTGAATAATTGCAGTTGTTTTGAGGTAACCTTGTTTTCTTTTCTCAGTCAGACCAAAATGAATGGATCCAAATTTACCCACAGTACAGGCCATTCACAAAGTTTGGTAACAAAACATGGTGGATTACTCAGGATATTGTGAGCAGACTATGTGTTTTCTTGTAACCACAATGGCCTCGACCTTTTAACCCTGAAATTTACATAGTTTTTCTCACCCCATGGACAAGTCATCCAGATAGATTGGCATCAGCAGATAGTGTAGAATTTGAACTTTTATGCAGAATCTGTTTTCCATTCTTCAGTCAGGTGACCTGACTTATTGAGCTTCTGAGCCCGAAATTGATAGGGTTTATCCTTATTACAAGTGCAAGCCATCCAGAAAGTTCAGTAAATGTTGATGATGTGCAACTAAAAGTATTGTGCAGAAAGCAATTTGGCAAGTGATGGACAGACAGATGATTAACATCATACCATAATGCACTCTGCTTTATAGCAGTTTATATTTTTTATAATATCTTTCATACAATTCTGAAGTATAATTAGTTGCACAGCTGAAAACATTAGTCTTACAAGCCACAACCTACTTATTAAATGCCCACTTCCATTGCAGTTGCTTTAATTTTGTTATATTTCACACAGTGCAAACCAATCAGACTGATGTTTTTAAATTCTGGAAGTTTTTTTTTTATACAGATAATGATTATTTATTCACTTCAACTTTTTATATTTTTATTTTACTTTTTGTTAGATTATGGCTGGTTCTATAAGGTGCTAATTGTATTCAATGTATGTTAAAGATATGTTGTTTAGAGTGAAAACATAAAAAAAATTAAATGCCCACAGCAAAAAATGCTTTTGACAACACATTTTTTAACTTGAGATTGAGAAGCATTTACTTTGAAGTGTTAAATGCAAAATTATAAAAATTTTATTAGGTGCATTGATTACTAATTCTATATCTCTTTTCAGCATAAAATAAAATATGTACAAAGAAAATCAAGAATAATAAAGCTTTTTTTCTCTGGGTGCCATTTACCTATGTATACTAATAGTTCAAGTGCATATAGTAACTAAGCATTTGTGGTCAGTGTTTCATCAAGACATTGCTCAATTTTAATTTTGTGGCATTAGATGAGGAACCTGGTAAAACACTGATCATTCCTTCTTTCAAATGTGGCTGCATGTTACAGCCGCATATTTTGTAAGCCTCATAAATTATAAATAGAAAGTAAAAAGGTTTTAAAAATAAATGAAATAAACAATGCTTGCAACCTTGCATTTACTTGTTAGGCATGTGAAAATTAGGAAGAAAAAATTGATTGCTTTTATCTTAATTGTTATGTGCCCTGTATTTACACTGAATGAACTGTTATGTGTCCCATATTTACAGTGAATCAATTGCTGTGTTCCATATTTACACTGAATGAATTGTTATGTGTCCCACATTTACACTGAATGAATTGCGATGATAATAATTATATTTTTATCTTAAGAACAATAACTGTGACTGATTGGTTTGGAAAAGTATCAGAAGCCAGTGTTTGATTAAGATTTTCTTGTATATAAAAATACTTGTCATGTTCAAATTCTTAACTGATACAAAACTTTCTGAGACAAAATCTTCCAGAAGAGGAAAAGACATGAATAACATCTTCCAAAAAATTTAACCATTCACTGATTAGTACAACCCAAATGCCAACAACATGGCCGACAACAATCATGCCCATAAGCTGTTATATTTCTCAGGAAGCAAGCAATTTAACCAATATCAAGAGGGTGAAATGACATTGTACATGAATAGAACAATATTTTAAACAATCACCAACTTTTTAAAACCTGATGGTTAATCAATCATGATATAAATAGCACTACTCTTTAACATTAAAAAAATTCTTGACGCTGTTCAAGAGCTATAATCCATCCTTACTGCATGCTGCAACCTCCTTACCATATTGACTGAGACTATGTCACCCCAAAAATGGATGGGACTTCATCATAAAGTCATGAACACACACACACACACACACACCAGTATTTGACTTTTTTAAAAAGTGTTTGTCATTGAAACTTGGATATATAACTAAGTATTAATTAAATGTGCCCTAGTTTATGCAAAGTGAACTGTGAAACCTTCCATAGCAAATATCTCCATAGAAAGGACAACAATGGGTCCAACTTTTTACTTACATAATGGACAAGAATGAGAGGTCCTTTTTTTACTTTCATGATTATTTTTAACCTGTATATAATGAAAGTTTTCTGATAAAGAATATATTTTAATGGGTCCTTTAGTGTCCTCAAAAGGCAGGTTTCACATTACAACACAAATTATTCATTCAGTGTGGACAATAACAAGTTAAATGTGCTTTGCATATAGCCTTGTGGAAACATTTAAAAAAATAACCTGTCACCTCTGAGATATTGGATTGTGAATCTGTCAGCGACGGAAAACTCTGCTCTGAAAAAAGTTTACATACAAGTTACCTGCGTCTATAACTCCATGTCTTACAAGAAGCCAGCTTGCATAATTTATCACATGACTTTGTTTTTATGTCACTCAAGATATAGGTTTCTTCATTGAAAATAATCTTTTATTTCATTTTACTGTGTTTCATTTTTTGAATCAACAGAGAAGTATTTTTGCTATAATGTGATTTTGTCAAGCAAAAGCTGATGAAAACATTTAATTAACAAAGGATTCTTATCGCTTTCAAAGGTCTCAAGCCATTTTCTGTAGAATATTTCTACTGATGGCCTAAAGCAGAATTAGGCATAAAATTGTATGTATTTTATACTGATTCTTGATCAGCTGTTTTGTAAATTTTTAAAATGCATTTGCTGTTATGTAAAATATTTAAAATACATTTGCTGTTAAGTAAAATATTTAAAATACATTTGCTGTTAAGTAAAATATTTAAAATGCATTTGCTGTTATGTAAAATATTAGAACGTGTTTGCCATTATGTAACATATTTAGAATGCATTTTTATTGTTATATAACATATTAAAATATATTTGCACTGAAACAAAAATATTCCAAATAGCACTGCCCCAAGTCTAGTAAAATTATTTAATTATTTTTCAAGGTAACCGTTTTTGTCATATATTATTTCATAGTGCAAGCTGCCTCATTACTGAATTAGAAAAGGAATGACAATTTCACCCCACTTTAAAATTGCTTGTATTTTAATTGTTCTACATAACAGATACATAAACCTTATTTGAATAATTATTATCGAGGTCTGGTGGTTTTATTATAAACATCAAGTCAAAAATGTAACTTTATCATATTTGTGAAGAGCAAATACAGGTATTTCATCTGTATTATATTTTTATTTTATCTCTATTTTATTTTCTTTTAAAGAAAATGTCCAAATATGTCTAAATATGCTCTATTCTTTTGTGGCTCAATCATATCCATATATGTCTAGTACAACTTTATATCCCGGTTGTAAAGAGCACAGGTGTAGAATAGGTAACAGTTAATAAACATCCAATTTAGGAACAAAACAAGGTAAGCTTGAACCCCATAAATCTAAAACAAATCGTCCACAAACACTTTGCAACTTTTTTTGCCATTTATTCTAGGATATGTATGTAACCTCACAGTTTGAGACATGTCCAATTGTAAGCTTACAAAGACACTTACTTGCTGAGTTCATTACCTGTTCAGGCAATAATTGCTTAAAATATTAAGAAACATATCTCTATTACTTTTGCTGAAGTATGGGGTTTATTAGAGTTTAAAAATTACTTTTGAATACACCTTTCAAATTCGGAAGAACATTACCCACAGATAAGCCAAATATCCATTGTGTGTAATTTTATCAAAAAATTAGACTTACTCTACACCTGTATGTTACTTTGACATTGACAACATTCAAGTACTGTAAACATCTTGCAATAATATGTTAATTAATGTTAAAGGATCATTGACCATTAAGTTCTCGACAGTTGTAAAAATAAAGCCAGTTTAATTGCCAAGTAAAGTCATTATAAATGCTTTTGAATCTGTTCAATTTATCGATGTTGTTGATAACTTACTAATTTGATAAAAGACTAAGAAGCCTTGTCTTTAATCTGACGTTCACATAAACATTTATAATTGACAATGTATTAACATTTTTCTCATTTATTTTATATTAATCACAGAAGATAATATATTTTTACAATTATAATACCTGACTATTTGGATGTTTATTGTGATTAGACTTTTGTTAATTGAAACTTACTTAGCCATCATCCATTTCTCTGTTTTTGTTCTCAATTTTAAAAGAAAAATGGGATCCATTGATCTTTTCATATGATATGAGTGGGTTGGCAAGTTATCCAAGAGCTGATGTATTGCATGAACAAAATTTGAATGAAAATAAAACAGAATTTATGCCTGTATTACAAAAAAATTATAGATCTGTTATTTATGATTATAATATATGAAAATGTGCAGTGATTAGAATATCTTATCTTGACTAGTGTCTCATGTGTTACTATTTGCATTAATTCAGTATCATGCTAAATTCTCTGGTAGAAACTAAAATGAAAGCATATATCCTGTCATCTACCATGTCTTTATACATATATATATCTATATGAGCTACATCATTATGAATTTGCAATAAGTCTAAGTTAGTTGGTACACTCTCACACATACAAATTCACATTTAGAATATTTTAAAATTTATTAAATTAAAAAAAAAATTGAACATATCTGTCATCTTACTTGAAAAAAACCTGTAATGGTTTTAATCTCTATATGGATTAACGATTAATTAAGCAATATATTTATTACCTTTATTTATTCATACATCAGAAAAACTATATGTAGCATTAATTATTAGCCTGCAAGTTAAAGGTAATATGTTAAAAAAGACCTCCATAAACAAAATGCTGCACAAAAAAACACTACAGCACATTACAGACTCAAGGTTAGGAATAATATCTACAAATGTTAATGGATAAATATTTCATAAATTGGAAGGATACCTAGGTCAGCTAGTGTTATACCAATTTCAGAAAACACTTCACAGAAACTGCTTAGCTCATCCTGTATTAATAAACAAATTGAGGACAGATCAATAATTTCAATCATTAACCTTCCTTTTCTAATATCATACTTTACCTGATACATAATCATCTTTAAACTCAGAAGACCAAAATATTTGAATCACTGACAAAATTATGCACTTGTTTCAGTACAAATGTTGCAAAGTTTCATTTTTAATTATTCAACAACATAAGGATACATAAATAAGGAACATTTCAATATCTGCCCTTAGAATTCTTAAAGGGAAATAATTTCTTTTACAACCCTCCCTGTTCAATTGAAGAAACCATCATGGAGTAAACTGTATAAAGATTTTTAAAAATCGTTTTTAGAACTGAATTATGGATAGATAAAAGATAGCAAGCTGGCATTTCATAACAAATCTGGTCAGAAATGAAGAAAACTAATGTATTATTTTTCCCATGTATAAAATCCCTTGACAGAGAACAAAATGGAACAATGACAATGATATTTTTAAAGATACAATAATAACGATAATGGTCAAATCTAAACGTATATTCAATCTTTCCATATTTTTCTCTGAAACACTCCACTTATTTACCTGTGCATATATACATCTGGATCATATATGTGGTTATTATGAAAGAAGTGAAGCTTGCTGAGTACATTTTTAACTGCATAATGTCAAAAACCTTACATGAATTCCAGGCTTGAAGGTATGATATTTTCAGAATAATCAGTATTAGAGTGCATAATGTGCAGGTAGCTATAAACAAGTGAAACTCCTCGTGCTTAAGTGCTCTCTGGTCAAATCAAATAAAAAAATATAATACATCAAATTTAAAAAAGTGTTTTGAAATTAGAATCAGATCTCATATGAAGAAAAGGAAACTCAATCCATTCCTGGAAAAAAATCAATGAACTCTTCAGTTCCATGTAATGGCTGTTCCCCAAAGTAAATTTTTTAAAAATGAATTACTTTAAATCATTTGGAATATGAATTGTCTAGGTACAAAGTAAGCTGAGGTAATTCAATTCATTTTTGAAAGTGGATAGTTTACTTGTTATTGCTAAATTATCACAATTAACACCCTGATCATGTTTGTATTTCTTGTGCAATATTTTGGGTAAGGTCCTTTGTCTGTAATGTACTGACTGTATCTCTCAATTTGTGAACACTATAGAGCCTGCTTAGATTTGGTACTTGTGTAAGCTGATACCATCACAACCTCATTTTGAGTTCAAGTATAAGTGACTAGCAAGCATATTAACAAAGTGATCTTGCAGTTGATGGTTTTATTCTATGAACACTCAAAAGACCATATTTCTGAACATTTTGATGAACTACACGAGCTTATATCACCAAGATCTCAGAAGAGTTTGATTAAGAACAAAATGAATACATTAAAGAGGATCCAGGATGATGCTAGATAGTGAGAACTGAACCCAGAACCTTCAGGTCATGTATCAAGTGCCTTAACTACTAAGCCACTACAGTTTACTTGATTGAGGACCTCAATGGTTTTGAGGTTATTACACCTGGTAAGGCAACCCAGTGAGTAAGACACAGATTAGCTCCCTTGTAATGCCAAGTACATGTATATACTTAAAAGGTGAAGCTATTAACAGTTTGTACCTTATGGACAGGAACCAAGTCCCCATGAACAGAAAGAGATCTAGTGGATAATACTGGTTATATAAATGACTGTTCTTTTATACTGAAAAAGTGATCCTATATATGAAAGATAAATGGCATTAAGAGACAATGTAAGTGCTATATGCTCCAAACTTTTTTCCCACTTCTGCATATTCAATATATGTGTGAAATTGCATTCACAAGCTAACATATGGTAATTTGTATTCTAGGTAAGTGATATCTGTCACTCATGGGCCTCTTGTTTATTAAGTGATATGAAGGTATGTGAATGACAATTAGTTTTGGTTTGGTTTGGGTTTTACAGCACAGCAACACCAACAGGTTACTGAGTGCTGAGCCAATTGGAGCACTGTGCATTAACTAATGAAACCATATTAGCTGACCCAGGCCGGTCCAGTGGTAGCATTTAAAGCCACAAACTTTTGGTCACAAGTCCAAAATGTTAACCATCAAGCCATTGCTGCCCTTGCCTCCATTAGACAATTCTTATGACAAACTGGACAGTGCGTCAGGTCTATTCTAAATTCCTGAGTAAGAATTTAACCCTGAAGACAACTTATATTATGCTCTGTTCCCATTCATTTGAGTTAAAGTGAGATTTGACCAGAGTGAAGGAAAACATATATTGTGATTGTCATTATTATCAGCATGATTTTCTTACCCTCATACTAGAAAACTGTTTAGACTATCAAAATAAGACAGACAGTAAATTCAATGCAAAAAATTGTGGTGGAACATAAGGATACTAATGTGAAATTATTTTATTATTTTTTTTTTATGTATCTGCAAAAAGAGAGAGAGAGTTACATCTTATAACATTAGTTTGCACAAATGCAAGTTTATTCAGTTTAACAGCACATCAGCACAATCTTGGCTATATAGTTGCCGATTAAAAAGATAAGTCTGAAAATTTATTATTATTATAACATGCAATGTGTAAACTATTGTAATTAAAAAATTGAATATGAAATACAATTTATGAGTACAGTAATTTTTATTTGATAAATAGATAATGCATAGTAGTAATAAAACTGCACTGAATTTTGCATAAGTAAACTTTAAGATGGCTGTCAATTAAAGTTGTGCTCTATCAACTACTATATGTGTACTATAAATTAATTTAATGACATTATTTAAAACAAAGAATGATTGGTATATAAGACATGTTAAATTTTGGCACATGTAGTAAAATTTATCTACACCAACTGTATATCACACATACCAGAAAAAATATTATCTTGTGTGACAGAGAAACTCGCCATTCTGGCCCTTTAACCTAATGTATATAATTTGCATTTTCTGTTCTAATGATGTTCAGATATAACTGAAACATAACAGGGAGACAACTCATGGGTTCACTATAAAGTGTATATGATATCTGCTGTAGTCATGAGCCAATTGAATAGCGATATTTTTCTAAAACATTTTGAGGGACTGTAAAAGTTGTTGTGTGGTACCAGTTGACACCTGATGCAGCTTTGTTCTGTTTTGTGTGACATCTGATGGTAACTATTTCAAATTTTCCTGACATGCCTATATTTACATTTCTCTGTTATTGTAAAAGAACCAAGTATATGAATCAGGAGTAATAGCAACATATGACATTTTTTCCACTTTGGCAACTGTTACAGTCCCTCTAACTTGATCTGCTTTGTGAATCTAAAATTAAACTCCAAAATCAACCATAAATTCATTCTCACACTATATTAGTCTCCTACAATAAAATTTGAAGATTTACAACAATAAATGATTAATTATCACAACTCTTCCATTATCCAGACAGAATACATGAAAAACATGCCTTAATTAGTCTGGGATATATAGTCTCATGACTGGGTCAGATGTTGTCATCATCATCAGCATCATCATAGATAAAGCTTTTCATAGTTTTTACTCATGGTGGGAGTGGGTGGGGGTGCCACTAAAATACCATATGGCTTTTCTATAAATTCATTCATGGAAATACTTTGGAGTAAGACAGCATAAAATGGGAAATTTACCCAAAAAATTGCAGAGTACTTGGTAAATTATATCCATGTCAAAAGTATTATATTACCTATCCTGATCTATTTGCACATGTTCAATACAAGAAAGTTTTATCATCATAATAATAATAATAATAATAATAATAATAATAATAATAATAATAATAATAATAATAAGAATAATAATAATAATAATAAAATTAATAATAATAATAATAATAATAATAAAATTAATAATAATAATAATAATAAAAATAAAATTAATAATAATAATAATAATAATAATAATAATAATAATAATAATAATAAAAATAAAATTAATAATAATAATAATAATAATAATAATAATAATAATAATAATAATAAAAATAAAATTAATAATAATAATAATAATAATAATAATAATAATAATAATAATAATAATAATAATAATAATAATAACAATAATAATATTAATGACTTTTTTAAAGAGGTTAACATAATTAGCTAAGAACTATTCTATCTTGAGGCCCTCATACTAAGGAATTTATTTATTTTAGCTGCATCTCTGAAGCAACTGGATATATTGGGTGTGGAAGAAGGAAATAGAGTAGGCATTTCTAACCTCAACTGGAATACTATTCCTGAGCAATGTTCCACAGTATTGGAAACATTTTTGAACAATTTCTTAATTGGTTTAGGAATTTTTGTGAATCATGCTTGAAAAAGTAAACTTGGAAATAAACAAGAAAAAGTCACCACAGCTGAATCATCCCAAAGCAATGCTATGATTATATGAACATAATTTTATTTGGTAAACAAGGTACCTGTTTATGCAGTGGTGGTTACCATGGTATTTATGAGGTGTTTTATCAATCACTGGCAGAAAGACATAAACATGTTCCACCTGAAGGATAGGATTTCTCATCCATGATCAAATTTAATAAAGGCAAATGGATGTTTTGTTTCTTTAGATACCTGTGCTTTATTTGCATTTGAAAAAAAAAATATTCTATTGAAGAAAACATTATGAAAAAGAATGAAATGTCAATGATCTTTTAATAGCACAGTTCATTAATTTTATCTGAATGAATAAATATTAAGATAAAATTAAATGTTGTCTGGACAATCAATATTACTGAACTGATTATAATTTTTTGGGACAGTATCTTTAGCAATTCCTATCCGATATTAACTTGTACTTAGAAGATTCTACATGAAAGTCAAACCCATACACATACATTAATTCGAAGACCTCTCTTATCCTTGGTGAGATCAGACACTGTCAGCTTCTTGTCTTTGTCAGGATAGGTACCGGGGGTGGGACTCTCTGCTCGGCCCTTGTGTCCAGTGGGGCTTGGGCTTCTTGAGCGACCTGGATGACAAAATAAGTACAAGTATAGACTAGTGTTTAACATTCTTCTAATTCAGCATTCTCATGCTATAATTCCATGCTATAATCCCTTCATCCTCAGAGAGAAGTGTCCTTAAGGTACAAGGATTACATTTACATTAATTAACATATCACATGATAAAATCCCATGTTCTAATTGGCAAAGTACAGGGATATAGTTTAGAATGGTATGACATTACCCTAGACAAATGACACTAAACATGCATGAATGACTGAACCATTATGTGGTATTGTCTGTTGGGGTCAAGTGATGTACTGATTCTATTTTTTTCCTTTTTACTTGAAAACTGATCTTCTGTACTTTGTCTCATGGGTGTAATACACTTACCTTCAGCTTAGGCATTTACAGTATCCACCAGATAACACTAGAGAACAGTTCTCTTGGGAGAATAATGCTCACACAATAGTTAACAGAATGGCTGTTTTGTAAAGAACTGGCATATTTGAGTCTGAGTCATAGCTGTTCTAATCTGTATCCATGTAACTAATGTCAGATGCGATACATTCATTATGTCCCGGAGTATCACTGTTTTTGTTTTTTTTTTTGGTAGGTGGGGGTAATGTCATTACTCAGTATGTGATACATGGTAGTAAGTATATTTGATTTAGAAATAACCTGGGAAAATCTGGGTAGAAACAATGACCCACGGGAAGCCACTAACAAACTTTCTAACATACTCATGTTGGTTGAGCTGAGACTCAAACTCATGTGGACAGAGGTGAAATGTCTGAGTAATTTGTAATTAAGGCAAGTGCCTTAAACCACTTGGTCACCCATGACCCCATGAGTATTGCTCTGCATCTCACTGGTATATCTATGTCTTCCATCCATACACTACTGGAACAACTAACATAAATCAACAAAATAGTAACAAACACTATGTAAAATATATATTTAAAGTAATTTTCTTTTATATAAGTTTAAAACAACAATGAAACATTTATCTTTCAAAGCAATAAAACAAAATAAGTTTTTAAAATCAGTTATGTCAGTGTAACTTGAGTGAGACAATCTTCCAAGTGAGGTCAATCTTTCTGGAATAAATTTAAAAGGATTTCCTCAAAAATAAGAATAGGGTGGTTGGGCTGTAAGAGTTATGTCCCCTGCATGAATAAGATATATCTTGTTTAATTCTGTTTACCTGAAATACATAGTTTGAACTAACAGCACAGACAATGATTTGCTGTCTTAATCAATGCATTCCACAGTTGCTTCATGTTATACAGGTATAAACCACTTACTTAAAAGTGCAATGTGTAGCTAGAATATGCATAGTGAAGCAATTATTTCCATAATTAACATAGTGGGAAGATGCAAGCATAAAAGTAAATAAATAGCTGCAACCTGGACCATCCACTGATTGCTAAGTTTAAAATGATTTGAAACAGTGCTAAGATTCTTGATATGATTGGAATTACATCAAAAAAAGTGGTAATACTGTCATACAAGTTTAGGCTTATAATAACATTACTGTGTATTTTACGCTGGGCTTGTGAATTTGAGGCAGAATTTATAACTTTATTTCAAGTCAGCTGATAATTTTCTTTCAATGACTGATTTTTTTGTGCATTTCTACCGATGATTATGCAAAATTTAAATCTTGAAATAAGTTGCAATTGATTCTAACAATTACACATATATAATAATGAAGCATTTAAAAAATAATGTGCATTGATGGAAGTGAACAAAAAGTGCACTTCAGTAGATTGACAAATGTAATATTCAGGTAGCTAATTTACAAATTTTTAAATTTATGGCAAACTTTGTGGATTTTTCATCAAGCTCTTGTAGGTCTATTTGTAAGACGTCTTTAATTATCATAATTATAAAGTTCAACAGCAACACACAAATTACAACATCATCTAGATTGCAAGATATGAAGTAAACCATATGAAAATGTCATAACCAACAAAGAAAATTCAGCTGGGAAACCTATGTTGCTTATGCACTGAATGAATAAATCACAAACCTCTATAAGTGTTCCTACTGAAATAGGGAAAATAAACAAATTTAAATTTATATTGAAAGCAAAGCAATTGTCCAGACCCCTAAGTTTCTCCTCAATGAATAATGAGGTGTTGCAGGTCCACAGAATATTCTACTTCATATATTTTTATTTCAATAAGCAAGCAATAAAACAAGATAAATGGCAAGTAATTTGCTCTCGTAAATATACCCCTTCCAATCTCAAATCGAACATAAAGGCAGCAAAATGATTGGATGATATGCACATGCTCAGGTAATAATCAAGTTTCACGACAATCCATCAAAAGCTGTGAGACAAGTTGCTTTAAAAATTAAGTATTGGATAGATGAAAGAATGCATGGATGGACAGATCTATATAAAACTTTTTTGTTAGTTTCACTTAATATTGAAAACTGAAGGCTCTGGATACAATTTACAAAATATTTCAGTTTAGAATTCTTCCTCAAATTGAGATGTGTAAATATTATACTATTGCTTTGTTGGGAATGATGAGTTTTGCCATCAGCATTCTGCATGCATCAATAATTAAACTACAGCCATAATAAAAAAAAATCTTTCAAGAATATTGTACTGCAGTTTATCTTCCATCAACAGGATACTAAGCTACAATTTTATAAATAAAGAGAAAGTGTAAATTCTTTCAAGTGCATTTATCCTGACAAAAATAATAGTATTATTACTAAGGAAATGTAAAATCTGTGGATACTGGTACATTTTGAGAAATTAAGTGGAATTGGGGCATGGTTGTGTATGTGTGTGTACCAACCTCCAACTCTGATGCATTCCTCTTGATGTCGTGCCTTCCATGCCTTGAGCTTACATGCCTTACTGCAGTAGTACACCTCTTTACAGCGTGTGCAAGCTGTCAGCTTGACTCCAACAGATCGACCACATTCATAACAGTACTTGAATATTGGTTTCCTGTAAATGTTGACAAGTAATTGTTCAGCTGCACATTGTGTAAATGCATAACCTATTACATGAATATCTTAAATCTCAATGTAGCGATAATCTTGCTGATACACATATTGTGTTCAAGTTCTATCATTAGAAAATAAGACATCATCGACACTTTATATATTCATACTGTTTTATTTATCCCTATGCACATTAGTAAATGAACAAGAATCCTCCCCCCCCAATAATTTATTAAGGATTATGGTCATCAATAAAAAAATTTCATTCCACACGAAAAAATAAAATTTGCAAAGGAGAATTTAAAACGTTATGTGCATTATAACACAGTACAGTAAAACCCAGCTCAATGACAACTCTGATTTTAAGACCAACACATTAAAATTGTAAAAAATGAAAAGATCATTTTAAAACCATTAATCTTCAATAGACCTGATGATCAAGAATATCCCCAAAATAAGATCATTTTTCCTGACTCCTGTCAGTGGTCAGATTAACAAGATTGTACATGTAAATTTCTCTTCTGTATACTGTATTTCCATAAAATAATTTTTTCAAAACCCATTACTTGATATCTATTAACATTAGCAGTTATTGAGAAATTTAACAATTTCAATTTTATGTGTAAATCTTTACTAGACATTTAATTAAGTATTTAATTTTTCTAAATGTAGCTTCCACATAATTATAGGTAGTATAGTCCCAGATCTACCATGTCATAATGTGCAATCAGATCTGTCCTAACATATTGTGCTATCAGATCAGTCATTGCATCACACACTATCAGATTTGCCATTATATAATGTACTATCAGATTTGCTTTTATGTAATATGCTATCAGATCTGTCATGTTTTATCAGATCTGTCATATAATGTGCTACAAGATTTGTTATTACATAATATACTATCAGATCTGTCATTATATAATGTGCTATCAGATCTGCAATTATATCACACTGTCAGATATGCCATTATATTATGGGCTATCAGATATGCCATTATATCACATACTATCAGATCTGCAATTACATCACACATTGTCAGATTTGCTATTACATAATGTGCTATAGATCTGCCATTTTATCACACACAGATCTGTCATTACATAATTGCTATGAGATTTGACATTATATCACATACTATCAGATCTGCAATTACATCACACATTGTCAGATTTGCTATTACATAATGTGCTATAGATCTGCCATTTTATCACACACAGATCTGTCATTACATAATTGCTATGAGATTTGACATTATATCACATACTATCAGATTTGCAATTACATCACACATTGTCAGATTTGCTATTACATAATGTGCTATCAGATCTGCCATTTTATCACACACAGATCTGTCATTACATAATTGCTATGAGATTTGACATTATATCACATACTATCAGATTTGCAATTACATCACACATTGTCAGATTTGCCATTACATAATGTGCTATCAAATATACAATTATATCACACACTATAATGTGTTATCAGATCATAACATTACATCACATCACATGCTATCAGATCTGCAATTTCACACATTATCAGATCTGCCTTTACATTATGTGTTATCAGGTCTGCTATTATGGAGTATGCTATTAAATCAAGGTCAACACCAGCTCTGCCATTACATAATGCACTATCAAATTTACTATTATATGATGTACAATCAGAGCTAACATTATATAATGCAGTATTACATCTACCAATATATAATGCACCATCAAATTTACCATTACATATTGTACCATCAGAGTTACCATTATATAATGCAGTATTACATCTACCATTATATAATGCACCATCAGATTTACCATTACATATTGTACCATCAGAGTTACCATTATATAATGCAGTATTACATCTACCATTATATAATGCACCATCAAATTTACCATTACACATTGTACCATCAGAGCTAACATTATATAATGCAGTATTACATCAACCATTATATAATGCACCACCAAATTTACCATTACATATTGTACCATCAGAGCTAACATTATATAATGCAGTATTACATCAACCATTATATAATGCACCACCAAATTTACCATTACATATTGTACCATCAGAGCTAACATTATATAATGCAGTATTACATCTAACATTATATAATACACCATAAAATTTACCATTGTATGATGTACTATCAAAGCTATCATTATATATTGAAGTATTACATTTACCATTATATAATGCACCATCAAATTTACCATTACATAATGTACTTCTATTAGATCAGAGGCCACACACCAGATCTGCCATTACATACCAGATCTGCCATAAGGTAATATGCTATGAGATCATTGTCTACAGTGATCTGCAGGTATATAACACAGTATTAGATCTGCCAATTTTGTGGCATGATATGATCAATGTCAAAGCTGCTGTTACATAATGTACTATCATATCTACCATTATCCAGTATGGTATCATATCATGGTTTATACCATAACTGCCATAACATAATGCATTATTTGATCTGCCATTACATAATGTACTATCATATCTACCATTATCCAGTATGGTATCAGATCATGGTTTATACCATAACTGCCATAACCTAATGCATTATTTGATCTGTCATTACATAATGTACTATCATATCTACCATTATCCAGTATGGTATCAGATCATGGTTTATACCATAACTGCCATAACATAATGCATTATTTGATCTGCCATTACATAATGTACTATCATATCAGGGTCTACACTGTATGTTATACTTACAATTTCCAGGAACAGAATAGAACCTGATCAGCCAACACAATGTGCTATGGCAGGTATAGATCTACTCTTTTACATAGTACTGCAGCTTTGTATATGAACCAGCATGGTATACAAATAAATAGCCAAGTTTTCTCTGATGCTGAAGTCACATGTAAATTCTTCTAAATAATATGCTAATTTTATATTTATAAAAAGTAATAAAATGTAAGGAACATGATTAGCATGTCCCTTCATCACTGTTGCAACAAAAATTATTGCCTTTTCCCCAAGTTTAAGGAAAATAATCAATATCAATTCATTAATCTGAATATTAGTGATGAATTGCCTATTTATATAATGAAATTACATAATATTATAGTTTATTACCTATTTCTAATGAAATTACATAATATTATGAATGAACTACCTAATTATATAATGGAATTACACAATGATAAGGATTAATTAGAAATTACATAATACATGTAATAGGTGATACAAGGCAATTTGTGTGCACAAACTACTAGCAGTGCATCAAGGATATATCATGATGATATTATAGAGTTTTGGATGGTGAAGCGATCTTCTAATACTAGTATGTATGTTATTTCTCAAGAGAATTTGTATTATTAAAATGCATACTTAAAAAACAATTTGGACACAATTATGCCTTACATTAAATTTTCCTATGACATGAATTTGTGACCATTAAATTTCTGTAGTGATCAGTTACAATGTCTACCAATGTTTATAAATGATCATATATCTACAATGTCTCCCAATGGTCATGTGTCTATAATGTCTATAAATGGTCATGTCTACAATTTCTACCAATGGTCATATGTCTACAATGTCCACCAATTGTGACATGTTTACAATGTCTACCAATGGTGAGATGTTCATAGTGTCTATCAATTGTCATGTGTCTACACTGTCTACCAATGGTCACATGTCTACACTGTCTAACAATGGACATGTTTAAAACATCTACCAATTTTCACATGCATAGTGTCTACCAATGATCATGTGTCTACAATGTCTACCAATGGTCATGTATCTACCAATAATCATGTGTCTATAGGGTATACCAAAAATGTCCACTAAAGGATGTGTCTAAAATGTCTACAAATGGTCATGTGTCTACAATGAATACCAATAGTCACATGTCTAAAATATCCACCAAAGGTCATATGTCTAAAATGCCTACCAATGGTCATGTATCTACAATGACTACCAATGATAATGTCTCAAATGTCTGCCAATGGTCATGCATCTACAATGACTACCAATAGTTTTGTTTCTACAATGACTACCAATGGTCAGTGTCTACAATGACTACCAATGGTCATGTATCTACAGTGACTACCAATGGTCGTGTCAAAAAAGTGCTTGTACTTTCTTACAAATATGCTCAATGTTTAATCTAGTTTTTTTATAAATGTGTATAGTGTTGAAAAATATATTGAGATGGAGATAGTGACTTGTAAAGTTCATTATTTGTTATAGCAAAATTTCTAACTATTTATCAAAATTCCCTAAAATCTCATGAGAAAGTATATTAATGCATATTTAAACATGCAAATAAATTTTATATACAAATCTTGCCTACTTGGAAAAATGTTTAAAGATACTGAATTTACTTTGAGTTGAGGTCAAATAGCCAGTCCATGCCCATGGAGGTGAGAAAAAAGTCATCAGAAAACTGGTTTCATTTGAGATGCTAGATATATTAAAAGTGAAGGTATGAATTTATGTCCATTCACCCTGTTGTCTCTACCACTGCCAAGTAAATTGCATGCAACCTTATCTTTCTTGAATGTAGAGGTTCTCCACCTAAACCTTTTATGACTGAAGCATCATTCCCTACAATTCCTAAATTCTTTAGTTTCTTTTTGCCATACATATTGTATCAAAACAAATAAAGCTATTTCTCTACACCATTTTCAAATATTTCACAGATACTTCTTAAATCTTTCTGGAGTAAATCCTTTTAAACAATTTGAAAGAAGTTACTGTAATCACAACCCAGTTGAAGGGATGAATGGTAATGGACATATAGCCAAGTATAACCTTCTAAGAAAAGTGTTTTTCCACTAACTTCTCAGATCAAAAGTCAAGAGTATGCTATCAGCCATTTTAGCATGGCCAATTTTCTGATTAACTCTTTTCCAGAAAATATTTCATAAATATCAAAGCATATAACCAATCTTTTAAACAACAATTTTTTTTAAGATTGTTTGCTAAATACATCTTATTGAAAAAACAAATATAGTTACTATCAACAAATATAGGGAAAAAAGTACAAATGCCTTAGGATGGCATGCATATTAACAGTGAGTACAAGGAACAAAATTCTCATGCATTTCATGCAACGGCTGGACTACATTTAGTAAAGAATAATTAGCACAAAAACATTATGTCTAAGAGACAATTTCAAACCACTCTTTACTGAAACTTGTTCAAAACTGCTATTTCCTTGTTACAAAATTTATTCTGGAAGTAATTAGATTTAAATCAAATTTTATCAAAGTCTGCAATGATGGTTAGTTTTTGGACATGTAACATGATTTGTCACAAGCCTATGCAAATTATGACTTCTTCACACTGTCAAGATAATGATTAATACAAGAAACAATGAAATCAATCGACTGATGCAAATGAGTACTGAAATAAGGATTTTAAATTTATTAATCAGTAATTTTGACATTAAAGTAATGATAATATAAAATGCTAATGTAAGCGATACTCTACATTTTCTTATGAGCAATAATATCTTCTCTATAACAAGTACAGTTTGCACAACTAGTTTAATTTTGCCCCAAAAAGTGTCATCATAAAAATAACTACATAATATGACACATGATTTTTAACTTCATACTTCCTATTTCAAATGAAATTTAATATAAATCTCAATTTCTAAAATCAAAAAGCAAAGGAGGTCAAGGTCTGCACAATTATCATTGTGGAATAAATAGGTTATGATACTGTTGATCATTTTTATGTCAACTAAGTTTACATGTGGCTACTGAGCTAAATAAAATTATCAGATTTTCCAATATGCAATGTGATACACAATCCATAAGAAAAGGGCATTAAAATGTATTTGATACTGTGCTTGAATTACATGTCCCGTACATACATACATGTTTATAAGTTAAGTTCAACTGCAGAAACAACACAGACCAATGCACTGCCAGATGAGGGTCTCTGTTCTTTGTTTTCTTGATTATTTCTAACAAACTGCATGGACTGGGATCTGTCAGTGCATTATGCAATGGCAAGTCTGGGGCTGAGCAGTTTGCAGTTGTACTTGTAACCTAGTACATTTTATTTAAGGATAACACTATTTTCAGTTCCAAAGGTGGCAATGTTTTTTTCTTCTAGTACCAACATAACTATAAAGAAATGAGATCTGTTCAGGTATAATGATAAAATATGACGACTTTTGCTACCTGTGTGTTTTGATTAAATGGGTAACCATTTGGATGGACTACAGAATATAAGAAGATATGTTTGCTCATTTAGGTGATCATGAACATAGTTAATATTTGAACACAGACTTTGTTAGAAAGTATTAACAGCTGATGTTAATTTATCTAACCGTACTGTCCCCAATACAATGATTGAATAGAAACTGCAAATTGAAACAACATGTGTGATTAAATATATGTAATACATAGGTCACATAAGTTTTTGGAGGCATTAATGTCCTACAGTAATATAAGTCTAATGCTGCAGAAAGCCTAGTATTATTTGCAATATGATATATAGCAATATAGCTGTCAGATCTAGAGATATATCAATGTATAAAATAAAAGTAAACATGAGTGATATACTGCAATTAAAACTTTAATTCACCATAGTGTATAAGTTTATCAAGTAAACCAGCTACTGTTTTTAAAAAACCCAACAAATCACCAGTAATACTGCAAATAAACTAACTTTTGTCATGTTATTAAATTAATTGGTTTCATGATGCCACCTCACCAAATCCACCCCCCATATAAAGGCTGCATTTAATTTCATGCATTTGTTAAAGTTTGTAAATATATTTTCTATCAAATGTGTATTTGTACCTATTCAATGTTATAGATGATATACTCTCATACTCATAAATAACGTTAAAACTAAATCTAACAATGCAATATTTTCATTCTAAAGTGAGTTTAAAGGACAACAACATAATTCTATCAAATTAAATTGATATGTGATATGATTTATTTGATATGATTTAATATGTCAGATGATTATTATCTAATATCCTATGAGAATGAGCGGAGATGGCGGTGACTGATGTATGATATCTAGGGCTGACAAAATGCTCAATTGAGTATACCCATTTTAAATTTTTATTTTGTTCTTTTTATCTTAATATTTAAAACAATCAAATGTTACTTTATAGTATTAATAATACTTCTCAGTGGAATTTTGATTTGAAAATTTAAAAATTAAGATCCATGTTTGGTGTAATGAAATAGCTCCCCTAAAACCTGAGTTTGGGGAAGAAATCATGCATGAAAATGGGTACATAAATATCCATGAAAATCGGTACATAAATATCCATGAAAATGGGTACATAAATATCCATTACCTATCATTAGTGAAATAAGCTTGTGTCAGTCATCCCTAGTATTCAAGATCATTTTCCATAGTTTACTGATGAACTGATCATATTAAAAACAAATTTAAGTATCCAGTCTGGAATAATTTTTTCCAAATATTTTATTACATTGCACTTTATTTTCAACGTTTAAGATGCATTGATTGCTTCATATTTTCCCCCATTTCTTTTCAAGGATATTCATAAAATCTCAATTAAATAAATGGTACAATCAGCTGAAGGCTGAAAATGATTTTTAGATCAAAAAAGGGTTCTGTGTAACATACTGTCTTGCTTGCATTAAATAAATGTTATTCAACTCTGGACCTTACACAGAAGTAGACATGCACACCCTAACATGACACAGTCACTAACTACATCAGCTGATTTTTTTTCACAAGTTAGACTACTTTAAATAACATATAACAAAATATCATGCACTGATATTGTTCACTTAGAACACATGCATTTGAAAAGTGAAAAAAAATAATCTGGTGAATCTAAGTCATCATTATGTTTAACTAAAATTTTTATGAAGTACACTTAGACCAGAGGTCTCATACTCAAACCACCCCGAGGGCTGCATGAGGGCATTGTCAATGGCCCAAAGGCCACACCACCTTTGTTATCTTTCATGATACCTTCTGGTGCCAATTATTTTGTGGGCCACAGGATAAGGCTTGGCAGGCAGCATGCAGTCTATGGGCCACATGTTTGAGAAAACTGACTTAGACCTTAATGAACTCAAGTTCAGGTTAAAAAACTGCAGTTTCAAATCCCACTGATGTCAATAGCTTCTTGCTAGACCTGGTAACATTATGTTACCTTTTTAAATTTCATGATGTGGTGGCAATCATCTTTCTGCCATGATCAATTATCAATGTGACATGACATCATGCCCTATAAACATCACTGTAGTTGCTTTTTCTGCTTTTTCCATCTACTTGTTTTAATACTTCTGTGCTGATTATGAGAATGTTTGAAGGGACTGATAGTTCCAATCACATTCAAGAGCGGTTTCATTTGTTGGATCTTTCGATAAGCATAAGTTTGATCTTGTTTATTTAAAAAACAAGCTGATTAAAGCATCTGATGTACTCCTCTACTGACAGTTTGATTACCTGACCAACTCCACTGAATCCAATATGAAAACTTGGATCCAGACCTAACCTGGACAAGCCATAAGCAGAATTTGATTCCAATGATTGTATTTTTTGCCATTTTTCTATTATTACATATTAATTAGAAGATAATTTCAGCAAGACTTAAGTTCAGATCATAAAGAATGGCAGGTCTGTAGAAGCCATCACAAATATCTGCATTTTAAAAATATTTTTATTCTGTTTTTTCATCTCCACAACCCACCACTTCCAAACTCCTCTTCCATTTTCAAAGATGGATTTGTAATTTGTACATTCAACTGGCACCTATTTATCCATTTGAAACATTATACCAAATATGATTACAATCTCTCAATCCATTTAAATGGAGCTCATGTAAGGTGACATATATGTTGGCACAGACACATGGAAGGACAATGAAAAATCACAAAATATATGTGTGTGTCTGTGTGTCTTAAGAATGTACATGTTGTGAAGAAAGTTATAATTTAATATCTAAAATTCATATCTCCCTATTTGACAATATTGGTGAGACAAAAGCATTAACCTTTTATCTGCAGGATGTTAAAATTTAGCACTTGCCAAAGCAAAACTCCTCTATGGGTCTTGAATATAAATGAATGACACAAGCTTTCAACCTACACCAGTGTGCTTCTACAGAATAAGTACTAGTACCAGCTTCTATACAGACATGACAATGGACGAATACATGAAGCTGCATGATTAAGTCAAACCTGACTGGTACACGTTGTCTTTTTTTTGATTGTGCATTTATGTGTCTTCGTGAGTCAGGTGCACTGGTAGTGTTGACTTCAGAAAATGGTCTAAAATAAGTTTTCACAATACAAACAGTTATCAATGATCATTACCCTACAACTTACAAACGGTATTTTATTTCATGGAACCTATCCTGAATTAAGGACCCTGTATAAATTTACAAACAGCATTTTATTCCATGAATTGTCCCTGGAGAGGATCCTCCATAAACTTGAAAAAAGTCTTTTATTTCATGGAATCTTCCCTGTACAGGACCCTCTACAACAAAAGCTTTCCCTCTTCAGGCTTGTTAAATTTGTATAATCCTAAACTATGGTTACTCAAAGAATAAAAATGAACCCTTTTATACCAGACACCTTCATTATATTGCCAAAATTGTTTGTCCTCACAGTGCCTGGTTTAGGGAAATTTGCATAATCTTGAAAGTGACACACAAAAGTTTGTTCAGCCATTCCTGTGTTGCTAATATATTTTCAGTCAGATAAATAATTACAATATATACTTGCTTGTAAGACAAGTCCAACTGCAAAACTGTAAAGACCCAGATCTACCATTTCGTATTGCAATGATCAGGTTCTGTGCAGTTTGTTAGGAGTAACCAGTAAAACAAACCACACAGACCCTAATGTGCAGATCAGGTTGTTTGTTGTTTGCAATTTGACTTGATTTATAAGCGATCATATACACAGTATAGGACCAAAGTACCAGGCATTTTACTTTCACTAGTAGTGTTTGTACGACATTTTAAGCAGCAGATATTAACCTGAAAAAACAAACTCTTAAATTTTCATACCATGAATTTTATTTTAGAAGAAAATAATTCACTGCTTGATCTCAATACACAAAATGCTACTCGTCATTTTATTATTTAAAACATTCTTAAAATAATTAAAGACACCTACTCTAATCCCCGACTGCACACTTCCTTATATACTGTTATGACTTTTTATATTTCAAGTGATCATAAGATATATTCTTATTTTTAAATATCTAACACATTTATCAATTGTATGTCCTACTGACTTTGTGGCACTAAAACTTTCATCATTGCTTATCAGGTTACAAGACTGAAGAGTTTTACTACTAACCTTGGTGGAAGGGTGACAACATCCTCTTGTTCTGTTGCTAATTTTGGGGAGTCTCCTGATACCATGGATGGTAACAGAGCCGACTCAAAAGTTACAATATGTCCCTCTGCTGCCTCCTTGTCACGTAAAAACTTTGGTTTTCGGGCATCTGGGGGAAGGGGAGCACCAGCACCAATGTATACAAAGTTCGCACTAGCACTGGCACCTGCAATGGGAGATAATTCATGGCAAGTCTTACAGATAATCTGAACTCTTATAGATACAATACAAACAAAATGTGGTTTTGATAGCTAGAGTGAACACAAACAAATAAGTACCAGATCTAATTAACATAATATGGTAATAGTTTCGTTTTCATTTATATTACAAACTTTTTATTGGACAACTGCTATTCACTTCCTTAACATCATCTCTAAAAAGTATCTATGACAATAATTTTATATGGAGTAGTCAAGTTAAAACAAATAATGGATTATAACTGATAGGAAGTTAATTCTGTTACCACAAACAAATGAAAGAGTGAAGCATACTTTACAAAAAACAATCGAGACACAACATGAAAATATTTCAAAACAAAACAAAAACAATATATGTGAATGCAAATACAAGTGCATGAAACTATGAATCTTTTAGCTGTTCCTAAGTCAACATGCTGTCTATAAGATGGAGTTAGGTCACTGTATCCTATAGGTACTGACAGTGTCCACAACCTGTTATAGGATAAGAGTATCTATCGTATGCACTCTATGGTGTGAAATTTTCTGAGGAAGCAGTAGAGTTCTCCTTTAAGTTTGTTCATTTCTGCTATATTTTCTGTATCTTTCTTTCTTAGCTTTTGCTATAAGTTTTTGTTACTATATATAATACTAATTCAAGCTTTTACTTTGGGACAAATTTTTTTTTTCTCCAATATATTCTTATGTATAGAATATTTCTTCAATGATTATTCTTCAGAACACAGAGCATAAAAAAATGTAATTTTCAACAAAGAATAACTGTAAACCATCACATTTTTTTATGGTTTGGGGGTAAAACTAATTTTGATAATATAATACTTACCTGTTACTTTAGCACTGCTACCTTTTCTGGTCCCCACTCCAAGTTAAATATTAACACCTCTAGTTAGTAACTAGGGACCTGGTTTGAAAAGGACACAAACCTGGTCTGATTCAATAGTCGAAGCCAACATACAGAATATATTCCTCTTTTGACTGAGAAAGCAGTACAACAGAGTGGGAGAAGGGAATCTTTTCACTATTAGCAGATAAGTACAAACAATTCAAATATAATTGTTTTATGGCCCTCCCATTTCATTTTAATAGCAGTAATACATTACCTGATATCAATATATAGCTGAATTTCTCAGTCTTGAGGAAGTCTGATCATCTCAAACAAATACTGGTATAAGAAAACAATACACTTAGACTTACAGTAGAAAAGTTAAGTACTGTAAGCTTGAATATGCTTGAATGTGCTGTCACAAATGAACTCAATGTGTAAAGGTATAACTGCCAACCTTGATAAATGTCTCAGTAAGGCAGTTGGGTTTTGTTTTCTTCCTAAATTTCATCAGTTTTCAGTAAGGTGTAACAAAATATTATAAACTGCTATTGTAAAGTTGGAACAAATATTTAAAAGTTCAGTATTCGAAACATGCAGCAGCAACAGTAAATATGTTCAACTGAAATGTTTGTAAAGTACACATAGACCTTATTAGTACAGTCACACAAACTTCAATTGCAAATGCTATTATTCTCCATGTCTTGCTGCTATCTCGCAACTTGACATAATTCTTGGAATTTTTTTTCTCCATTTCACATGATGATGGAAATCATATCTCCTGCTATGAGACCTACTCAAATTGGCATGTGATGTCCAATAAACATAATTGTATCCCTCCCTGAATTTATTTACAAGAAGCTAATATTCCATTGTATTCTTCTGTGCTGATTAATATCATTTCATAAATAGCTTATCTTCCCTTTCATCTTCAACATTCACTGCTTGTTGGACACCATTTTCAAAAAAGGCTATAATCAACAGTAGCGGTTAAACAACATATTGATATGATTCATGATATGAAGCCTGCGATACGATACATATTGATACACATATGAACTTGCTGGTCTTTCCATCTTTGGAAGGTATGTGGTGTCCCTTTATGTATGTTGACATACTGGTTGTATTTCCAGTATGCAGACTACAGATAGACATATAGTTACCATATATTTATATGCAATTCTCATTGATGAGAAGATATCAACAATACTGTCAAAAAGATTCCCTGTTGGTTACATTGAGTTTTATCCAACGGTTTAGGCCATTATCAATTACACTTGGAAGACATTACAATGTTATCTTCAAAACAGAATAAATAATACAATTTCATCATCTCTAGCGGTATAAGCATTCATCTATTAATTAATTCTGAGCATATCCTGCTCCTATTTTTTTGTATCAATATTGTTCTATGCTTCTTTCTGAAGGGCATATACATTGCTAGCTTTCAGCTTGAATATGTTGGGAAACTGACCTTTGCGACTATTTTGTACAATTTTTCAGAGATCACAGATATTACCTTTTGGCTACATGTGCATCAAAACAGGATTTTTCACTAACATGAACTTCCTTTGTTAAATCAGTAGTTTACTGACTACTATGCCAAATTTCTTGTCTCTTCCATAATGCTATATAAGGGTATTTAGTCAATCGTTGCTTGTGCAGACAGACTGGTATTAAAATAAATATCTGTTCTTCTTTATTGCATTTTTTAAGCTTAATTTTATTCAAATAATCTTACCAATGATATGGATATAAGTATATGGTTTTGTAGCATATAATCTGCAGGGTGAATTTGATTAATTACAAAAACTGAAAATTGGATTATACTTTTAAATTGTCTGTATTTTAATTAAGCTCAGTATCTGTACATTTAATTTTGAGATAACACTGAAAGGGTCATGCTGATTTTGTTCATCCAGGATGTATATCTGACTCCTATTTAATGCCATTTTCGGCTCAAAATCACTCACTGGTATCTCCAGTAACACTCTCCCAGTTCCAATAATCTGATATACTTTATAACATTAAAATTTATTGTCATCATCACTATCATCAGCCTGTATTTGCTGAACGAAACTGTAATGAACCACGCCAGGAATCAGATATATTGGGTTGTCTAGATAGCCCATGTTTTAAACATTTGTAAAACTTTTTTCATGAATGGTTGAAACTACACCATATTATTCTAATCAAATTTAATTTCTTAAAACTTCATCTCATGCTTGAAAAACCCAGATGTGAAATAGTTGTGACCTGAAAAAATGGATGTCTTGACAAGAATGGTTAAATAAAAATTGTGAACTTCACTGAAAACATTTTAATATGTGGAACTTTCACTCAATGAATTTGAAGGAGCTTTTGCATTTCAATGGTCTACAGGTGCTTGAATTTATAAAACTTTTGCACGTTTCATGCAATGGCACACCCACTTAAGTACTTGACATACCTAATGACTTTCATATCATGTCTCTGTTGCTCTGCCAACACTTCCTGTTTGTCAAGTAGAGAACATTGCTACATTGATTTCTGATTAGTGGATATTTTTTAACCTGAAGCCAAACAAGCAATAACAACAAATGAGAATTCAATGTAGCATATTTCAATGTGCAACACACTGGAAGCATAGTTTTCAAATCGACCAAAGGAGTTAAGATACAATTCAAAGTAGAAACTTTGTGTGAAAGTTGTTATTAAATGATGAGTAAAGTATGTCATTAAGCATGTGGAACATGTTTGGAATGTACAGTATATGCTGAACATACTTCTGGGTTAAGATAATAAGAATGAAATGGGGGGGTAAGATTACAAATTATGTCACTTTGTGTTAACTTTTTGATGGTGAGAGGGTATTTTCAAATAATCATTTTCATTTTTACTAACATAAACATGAGTGCCAGTGACTGTAAATGCTGTTTCAGATGGATTAAACCTTTACAGAATAACACAGCAACTAATAATAATTATTCATGATGGATGAAGACTAAAATAACATGCATACAGTAAGTATTGTTTCATATCGATTCTCCATCTCTTGTATCGATATGTGTATCGTTTCAGTAAAGTGTTGATGCTTCAATATATCAATGAATCTTTTCACCCCTAATCAACAGATAACAAAGTTGCAAACTATGTCAACATTATACAGTAAATTCCTCGGTTATGTGGTACACAGACTGTGATGTATCTGATGTTTTGTTGTTGTATTTTAAGCATACTATAATGTTCTAAAAATTTATTATTAATTAAATATGAAAATGTCCAAAGGAAACTCTCTCTGTCTCTGTCTGTCTGTCTCTTTCTGGACCATCATAGCAAGATAAGATATGGGCTAAAATCTATGAAGTGACAAACATAGATAATTATCGTTTCTGTCATCCCACTATATTTAAGGACTTATGAATGATGGTAAACATTAAGTCAAACTGAAAAAAGGATGAGAGAGAGTGAGACTAGGGTCTGGAGCCTAGTGACTTGCACCCAGCGACCGGTAATTAGAACAAAGCACCAGTCTGGCATGTGACCTATAAGCTTGCCTCTGATCTATCAGATCAAGACTGGTACTCCTCCCTGCCTTTAGCAAGCCATAACTTGCTTAGACTGCTCACCAATACTAAGTCTACCATTAGAGGTCAATGCTCCTCAAAGATGGAAAGATGCAACTTGTTCACAGGCACTTTTCCTCCCTTGGAAGGTGCCAAAAATCTATTTTTCAGCAGTGTTGATGCCATCAGACTGAGATCTGTGGCCCTTTAGTGATATCTGAATCAGGGAGGAATTCGGAGTTAACTTCCTTAGACTAGGAAGGGATCCAGATTTCTTGTAGGAATGGATGAAATCATTTTGTGATGATAGGGAGTAGCAGGGTCTTTACTTCTCATTTGTATAGGTGAGGTGATTTTCTGCCAAGTCCAAAAATTGACATGTCCATAGACAACATGGCAGACCTCTGTCTGAGCTAGCACAATCCAGTGCATGATCAATAGGTGATGTATCCCACAAGGCATTCTTATGCTAGCACTTACCCACACTATGTGACATATCAATCTCTCAATGAAAGAAAATAAAAAAATATAATCAGAAACCAAAGATGAGTAGTTAAAGAAAAGAAATATTAAAAAAAATATCATCTGGAACTAAAGACAAGTAGGAAAAGTTCTTTTGGGAACCTTGAATGCAAAGAAAATATTCGTTATCTCCGAGTAAAAACTAAAAGGATGCACTGTCTGCTGAGCAATTTGCAAAATGCTCTTCAAATTAGTAAATATAAAATGCAAACAATGCAAGGGTGTGGGAACATACAAGAAGGTATACGGTTGGCCAAAAGACATTTAAAAACAACAGTGAAGGCAAATTTCATTGAGTGATATTTATACTCATGTATTTGAACAAAATTAAAAAAAAAGAAAAACAGAAGAGGAAGGCATCTCATATCTTAATTTGACTAAGGAATCAAACTGGGATCATGTTCATGTCAATAATTAACTGGAGGAGGGAATATTTAGCTCAGACTAGGGAGTTGGTGTTCTGGAAAGGATAGCACTTTAGCACTAGTAGGCAATGCTATTACAATTTGCCTTGATAATAAGAAAGCTAATATCAATATCTTTAGATATTCATGAAGTCAAAATTAGAATTGCATCATCAGTCAATTTCACATGGTTCAGGTATATTTCAAACAGCTTAATCACATGAACAAATCCAAATATTATCCAGGTTTGAGAAGAAAAAAAATTGGTCAACACTCCTTTTTCATGCTCAAACTCTATTTCAGATCTATATAGGTGAACATTAAAGTACTAATCAAACCAGTTTCAAGATGTAACACATTCATTAATACTTTTCATTTTGTGAATTAACACTCTTGCAACTTAGCTTTTAAATCAATTGTATATTAGCATAAACTTTTAGTTATATCTACACTACTTACTTCTCCTGCCCTCAGATCGTTCATATTCATGCCTTTTCTTCTCTCTTTCTACAGCCTTGGTTCTCAAAATGTCACCCATATGTGCAAGAAGTTTACGACGTGCATTATATGTCTCCCTTTCATCATGTGTAAGTGCATGGTATGGCATATATGCAATTCTCCGATCCTGTGCACAAAACAGTGACTTGGTCAGCGTGAAAATCATGCATAGTACTGACATGCATAGTGATTTAAAAAATGAAAATATATGACACAAGATAAATGTATGCTAATGCTTCATTTCATGCATCACAAATAAGAATATGAGTAAACCAGAATGTATAAACATAAATAAGCATGAACTGTAATGTAACTGGTGACTGAGTCATTTTGTAAATATGAGTATTCAAGTCAAAAAGCAACTCAACAGGCTGTGTGAAGCCATATTAGTCAAAGAACAAAATAAAATATTTAACATAACATATATTTGAAACTTTTTTCAACCACATTCCTGCTTTGAAGGTGTCTTTATGGATTTCTGATAGACTAGATGGATAACTCATTATTACCTGAGACAAACAACCAGGAAGTCCGCTACAGCATATGGGTATTGTGATCGTCGCTTTGGGCAATTATAGCTTTATATGCATCTGTATTCCTAAGACTGATTGCCAATACCCAACTGTGTGTTTTTTACACAGGGAACTAAATTAAGAAATTGATTTTTTTAAATAATTTGTATTCTTTCAATTAACTTGAAATTTGGTGAAGTTGTTCTCAATAAAATTATACAGATCATGTTCTTAAATTTCAGGCAGCATGCAGAAATAAAAGACACATGCAAGGTGGTAAAGAAGTGATTTCTATGCATAAATAACCAATAAATTTATACAGAATATAATTGTAAAAAAGTGTATTTCCAAAAATTAAAATAAAATCTTCAACACAGTTGATAAAACATGCTGAAGAAAAAGGCACTCAGCTGGTTGAGTTCAAGCCATAGTTTTAGAATTGGTCATATTAATTATTATCTTGTTATATCTTCCATAAAACATAGTGAACATTTAAGAACAATACAAACATACCAAAATCTATACAATACATATACACAAAAAAAAATTTCAAGCATAGATTTCCCTCTCCTCACTGAAAGCAGCATTTCTTTTGCATCAAAATCACAAGACCGTAATCAACTACATGTAATAATTCAACAGACACTAATGTGCTCATACATAACTCTCAGATGATCCTGGCTCAAATGTACTATGGCAAATTTCTTTACGGTAATTAAACTCTGAAATCCAAAAGATGGTTAATTCATGTGCACTGATTCTGCACTGACATTTTGTACATTTAAAAAAAACAGTCATTAAAAAAATCTTCAAACTCTATTGCTATATGAATGATCTATGAGGGCCAAAACATATGGCTTGTCTGTAGAGAAAGCTGGATTAGATGGCTTGGTATAAACATGATTTTCTGTCTACAAATTTGTCTCTTTCAAGCAAGACAAACATTTGATGCAATTTCAGGCATCATACCAGATTATATATGTAGTAAGCATAGTCCACTGCTGTTCCCATGATTCTCTTGGGCCCAATAGGAATTGGAGCAAGAATATTGCCTTTAGCTCGAATCAGTTTGTCAATCTGTAAATAAACAAAAAATGTCCCAATGACGATACATTAGGCTTGTTAATTATAATTTTAAAAAATGGCAATAATTTTAAGATAAGAACTTAAAGTCTGCTAGCAACTTATAATATGTGATGTTGATCATCAAACATTAATTTGTAAGTCAGGTAGCAACCAATAATACAAGATATTGATGATAATGATAGGAACCTTACAACTTTGATACCATCTAAAAAAAGATGTACCAACTGAATTAAGTGCTAAAATTTCACATGATTAAGTGAAACTCAATAAATTACTTGCATTTTCCATACAATTTATTCCTCACAGAACAATTCTGTTAATGTTTGGAAGTGAATATATGATTACTAATCTCTATGCTTCTTAACTATTGCAGGCAAATTATACATTTCTGAAATGGAATCTGAAAACTTAAAAAGCACTTCAATGACAGGAAATCAACAGAGCACAAATCTTTATCACAACATGCCACATCACAGGGAATAAGATGAGCACATACCCTTATCCCAACATGCCCCATGACAGGAAATCAGATGAACATAGACCTTCATCCCAACATGCCCCACAACAGGAAATCAGATGAACACAGACCTTCATCCCAACATACCCCATGACAGGAAATCAGATGAACACAGACCTTCATCCCAACATACCCCACAACAGGAAATCAAATGAACACAGACCTTCATCCCAACATGCCCCACAACAGAAAATCAGATGAACACAGACCTTCATCCCAACATGCCCCACAACAGGAAATCAGATGAACACAGACCGTCATCCCAACATGCCCAATGACAGGAAATCAGATGAACACAGACCTTCATCCCAACATGCCCCACAACAGGAAATCTGATGAGCACATACCTTTATCCCAACATGCCCCACAACAGGAAATCAACAGAGCACAAATCTTTATCACAACATGCCACATCACAGGGAATAAGATGAGCACATACCCTTATCCCAACATGCCCCACAACAGGAAATCAGATGAACATAGAACTTCATCCCAACATACCCCATGACAGGAAATCAGATGAACACAGACCTTCATCCCAACATACCCCATGACAGGAAATCAGATGAACACAGACCTTCATCCCAACATGCCCCTCAACAGGAAACCAGATGAACACATACCTTTATCCCAACATGCCCAATAACAGGAAATCAGATGAACACAGACCGTCATCCCAACATGCCCAATGACAAGAAATCAGATGAACACAGACCTTTATCCCAACATGCCCCATGAAAGGAAATCAGATGAACACAGACCTTCATCCCAACATGCCCCTTGACAGGAAATCAGATGAACACAGACCTTCATAACAACATGTCCAATGAGAAGTAATAGGCTCCTAATACTTTCTCAGAACAAAATTACTTTTTTGGAACTAACAATCTGCATGTCTGGTGGTTCTGTACTCCATAGCTTTGACAATTATATCATGCATCAGAAATGTGTTCACAAGCTTTTATGTAGTGTGACCATGCTGTTGGAGAGAATGCCACAATACAGCAAAAAACAGCTCACTCTCACAGTATGTACAAACATGTGGTGTGAACATAGTTTTGGATATTTTTATCTATGATTTGCCCTAATAATGACCCTTCCACACTATACAAATGTATAAATATTTTTTATCGATATTATGAAGTTTGTGAATGGAGATTTGCCCACCTGACTTTTGTCATGATTTTAAGTAGTAAACAAGATACTTACTGATATTTGAGGTCAAGGGTTATTGTAATTTTCCATGGAAATGATTACTTTTACAGAACATTCAAGTTTGACTAAGGTCGAGTGGTGATGCATGTAAAGAGGTTTGGTAAACAATTATTCATTTCTGTTTCACATATGTTTTAGGGGATCTATTTTCAAACTTTACAGTGTTGTATTCAGATATAATTTGAGAGGAATTATTTAGTTAAACTATTCATTGGAATTACAAACTCACAAAGTGCTCACTGACATTTTGGACTAAATAATTAATTTACTTTGAACTTATTCAGGGTCATTCTTGATTATATCACTGTGTTACCTCAGTACATTCAAAACTATTGGAATCATCTGTAACATTACACACTATTTGACTTGTTATAGGACATTTAGAATTATCCAAGATTCAATTCACAATGCTGAAAGTGTCTCTTACAGTTTCACTTTGCAAATTGAAGTAGGGTGGTCCAGCATTTTCAACACTTTGGACTACAAGGAACCATGTAAAGTTTGTGGACCATGCATATATATTATAATATTTATACTATAATCGAAGAACTGACTTTCTGTATGAGTGCAGGCCACAAACAAATCGCCTGCATGCCACAATTAGCCTATAAGCCTGTAGTTGGATCACGTAGACTTAGAGAAATAAATAATTTGTTGATTTTAATATGCTGGTTGGTTTCGCTTCTTTCTCTTGCATAGCTGAAGACCTACAGCCAGAACAACTGGTTACAAGCATCTTTAAACTAAAGATATGAAACTGAACAATAAGTCACATAACTGTCAAAAAGAATAGACAAATAGCTTAAAGAGGCACATCAATGTCACCTCTAAGAGATTTGCATCTGGATATCTGGTTGAATGGTATATTTACTGTAACAGTTGCAAGGATTGTGTAAAGATCCAAAAAATTGGGGCTGGACAAGGTAAATCTTTCAAGGGTGCTCATTCATGTATAATTTAACAAATGTCACTTAATTATATCAAAGAGATGCATAGCTATATCAGTTTTATACACACAGATGAAAAAGGTGATTGCTCTGTTTCTTGATCCTACATTTGAATATGGAACCAAATTACTTATATAAGCACTGCATATACTGTCTACTTTGATTCATCTGATTAACATTTTTCAGACAACTGCACTGATCTGCATAAAGACAATTTATTATAGGTCATTTATACAGCTGTGTTATTTCAAAAACTTATCTTAGAATATATTTTTTGGCCAGATTTGTGAGACTAAAATGTGCAGTGTCTCTTTATTGCTTGAGGACCCAAGACACTGATATGAAGAAAACAAAAAAAAATCATTATTTTCTTCTCTACATAAAACTTTATAGCTACCAGTTGAAGTCGACCCTGCAGAGTTCTCCGGTGTTCATACTCAGTGTTGGCAGAAGCACAAAGGGCACTGCCCACTCCATGGGTCAAGGGCAAACTGGGATTGGCACCAAATGACAACAGTTCATCTATTGCCTGCAAAAGTATGTGTCAATTCTTGTTAAAGCTGTTAAAGTGACAAATAAACATATCAAAATGTGATTCTACAATCACAAAAACCCCTTCTATATTGAGGAAAATTCTTAATTATATGCAGAGGAGATGATGTGAGTTTAAAGAATTTTTAACATTCTAGCATTTTTTTCAAAACCACAATCAGATTTTTCAACATTGTTATATACCCTCCAATGTAAAAATTCACAATTATGTCTGATGTGGATTCTTGATGAAGACTCTTTTGTATATAGTTGAAATTCACTAACATGAGTCTAAAACATGCACAATTTTGAATGCCTGCAATACACTATTATCATAATAAAACATGCTTTATAATGCCTGCAATGCACTCATATCACACTAAAACGTTCTTTCTAATGATTCCAATATACTAAAATCAAATTGAACCATGCATTTCTTTCAAGCTGTAGTACACCATTATCAAATAAAAACATGGTTTTAATGCCAGCAATACACTAATATCAACCAAAAGTATGCACAATTGGAATGACTGCATTATATTAATGCCAACCTAAATGAGGTTTCTTAATGCCTGCAATACACCAATATCAACCTAGGCATGATTTTCAATACCTGCAATACACTAATAATATCAAACTAAATCATGCACACTCATATCCAACTCAAAAGGTAACTTTTAGTATATCATTTATTTATAGCAAAATAATTTTCCAAGCTCTGCATTCACTACAACAGGTTACCAGTTTATAGGTACATTATAACTTGGTAATATCCACAAATGCAACACTAAGGGGCCCTGGTACCACTGTGGTAAAGTACTTGCTTTTCAACTCAGTGGTCCTTTATTTGATTCCAGTTCCATAGGACAAGGAACCTATTTAAAGTTTGCTGTTTCTTCCAGGATTTCTGGTTTACTTTACTACTAAGGCTACATTATCCTGACATCTCAGCCTGTAAGAACATATCACTACTACTAAAGTCACATTGCCCTGACATTTTAGCATTCAAGAACATGTCACTCTACTACTAAGTCCACACCACCCTGACCTCTCAGCCTTCAAGAACATATCACACTACTAAAGCCACATTACCCTGACATCTAAGCCTATAAAGATATGTTATTACTACTAAAGTCACATTGCCCTGACATCTCAGCCTTCAAGAACATGTCACTACTACTAAGGCCACGTTTACCCTGGCATCTCAGCTTTTAAGCAATGTCATACACAGTTAAACTTGTCTTTAGAAGTCACCCATAGGAAAGGTAGAAACCTGCAGACCATTATAAGCAGGTAACCTGTAAATACAGTTATCTGGACACTAAACTGAATTTAAATAGGACTTACTGTACCTATAATGTGTGTTTAATTTATTTTGTGTGCTTTACCTTCATCTATTACTGAGGACAGCCTTTTGGTGTTTTTTGTCTCATTTGTAATTGACAAATAGATCTTTTCTTCTGCATGAGTTCAAGCCCTATTTTGGAGCATTTTTCCATTATGATTATTATTAAGTTTTTTTTCTTCAGAAAATGTTACCATGACAGAGGTCATGTGGGGTTGTATCTAAAATTCAGGTCAACAAGATTAGGCAATCTTATGTTAATATCAGTCTTTGTGGAATCACTTTCAGTTGTGTTCAGATATAAATTGAGAGGAATTATTTATTTAAATTATTCACTGGTATTAAAAAGTGTACATTGACATTTTGGACTAAAACACTTTTTTGGGATTACTGTGAATTCATTCAAAGACATTGTGAATTATATCCTTGTGATATATCAAGACTATTGGTACATAAGCACATTCTAGATTGGAATTCATTCAGATGGTTACTGGAATTTATTCAGAACACTCCAAACTTTTTGACCTGTGCTGGAACATTTAGGATTATTTGGGATTTACTGTATATAGTATGTTCCTCTTACATTTTTACTTTGTAACTTTAAGTGAAATAAATTATTTGTTGAAATTTAAGAAACTTTTTAGATTTTTTTGTTGTTTTTTCTATTATTTAGTATAAGACCATAGAGCTGTAACATTCCAGAGCTCAGTTTTCTCATTATCACTTTAATTAGCTCACTCAAAGTTAAAAGTACAAAGCTAAGTCAACACAATAATATAATAAAAAAAATTGTGTTGTAAAAGTAGTCTTCTACTATGTTAAAAATGTTAAAAACTGAAGGTTTCTGAGTTGGTTGCCAGCAGCTAAAGCGGTCATAATCTTTATTTATAAGTGGCTGCTATATAGAAGTGACCACTATAACAAGTCTAACTGTGATATGCTTCTAGAACTTTTCCACTAGAAATAAAATAGATAAGTTTGATCTTAATGATGAAAGCTACTGTCCTATAGGAAGGCATGAGGATAATTTAAGCACCTATCATTTTTTTCTTTCATCCTTCATAAATGGAGCCCATTCCATTGAATCAACAAATCTGAAAAAAAATGTATAGTTTATTTAGTGATAAAAGTTAAATTGCCTTATGATCACCACTGTTTTACCACAGTACACTTCAAAGGATAAAACAACCTAATTTTGGTTGATATTGTCTACATCCTGAGAAATCAACCATTTTGATGCACAACCACAGAATAACAAAAGTACTGCAATTGGCAGAAAAACTCTGAAAAGCATTTAGCCTTGGTTACTTTTACAGCTTGATAAAAGACTGTTCTTACCAGATCATTCCCACTGACAATGGATAAACCCAGGGGAGAGAATCCATTGCACAGCAGGTCAGGATTTGCTCTATGTTCCAATAGTAACTTTACGATTCGGCAGGCATTCTGAGAAATACAAGGAAACACTGAGTAAAGATGATGTGCAGTATGAAATTGTAGAAAACTATCAGTCCCAAATTGGTAGCAATATAAGCACAAAATAATTCCAGACATATCTGTTTTTGGAGTGCTATGTGAATATCATAAAAGAAAACAAAATGTGCCTATATGGAATTAATGACCTGCCAATGTAAGGCAAGTGAATGGCAAATTTAAAGTTAAAAAGGGGCAATACATTTTGTCTGAAAAGGGTGAAAATCAAGCCTAACATAGCTCTTTATTAACATTAAGATTATTACCAAATTTTATTTCAATTAATGATGTCCTTCTAAAATTTTATAGCAGAAATGAAATATGTAACCAATACAAAAATCACCCAATGTGAAGATCATTAAGGAAATAATTTTAATAGGTACAGATAACATTATATACACTCTCTAATGATATGGCTCAGGAATAACAAACATAAATGACAGTAAAATCTACCTGAAATATTCATTAGCAACGCGCTAAAAAAAAAAAATGCCATTTGATGTCTTATTATGAAAATTACAAAAACATCTATTCCAATTCAAATATTTTTCTCATTCATTACTTTGGTCAATGTAAGAACCTTTTATCAGAGAAATGGTGGACGTTTTATTAAGCAGTGGCTCACAAAAACTGACCTATCTCTGGCATGAACCATCATTTATTAGCAATGCTGTAATAAACATAGAATAGAGGTCACAGTTACTCAGTTTTGTTACACAACAAGTTCAGCCTAAGATATCCCAGCATTGCAAATTTGCTAGCAAATGACACCGAGCATGGCAAAATGAACCCAGACAAGATTTTTAAGCAATGTTGAAAAACCAATGGAAAGGATTTGTCAGTGTTTAGGTATCTGATACACATTTATGACATGATGCATTTGCATTGTTAATTTCCTCTCCATATGTGCAATGAAACAAGAATTACAATCTGGACATAAATGTCCAACTTATGCATGAATGCACAGACAAAAAATACTGCCCACTTCTACAAATTAAGTTTATATCAAAACCTTCTAAATATATAAATAAAAAGTTTGCTTACCATATACACTTTCCTATAAGTTGAGTCCAATACCATTATAGTCCAACAGCAAATTGTAACAATTCGTATTTGCCACTGCATAATGTGCTGGTAGATTCTGGTCTATACAGCATGCTAGGAGTAATCAGTAGAACAAACAACACAGTATATCACCTGTCAGTGCATTATTCAATGGCCGATCAAGGTCTGTGTTGTTTGCTGCTAGACTCAACTTATAAGTAAGTATATGCAGGAAATTTTTCCAAAACAAGAGTGGTATTTGAAGAAGGATTTACCTTATAGTCATCGTCTCTGGCACATGCAATGTGTAATGGTGTCCTGCCTCCTAAAAGTTCTTGACTCTCTTTGGAAATGACATCCTTACTCCACTCTTCTTGCTGTAATTTAAAATTTATTTTTGCAATGAAAATAGTGTAGTAATGTCTTGCATAAGAAAAAGTAGATGATCCATTATACGACCACATATCAAGGACTTACTTTTAAACATCAATAAATGCTTGCTGTTTTAGACACCATTATGCTAGCAAGGCATCAAATGGCATAGGTAGAACATTTTTCAGACAATTTTGCCACCCACTGGAAAACCAGACTATAAATCTGTTTGCCTTGCAAAAAATTCTCTGGTGGTCCAATTCTCTGGTGGTCCAATTTAAAATTCTGTATTGCAATTAATAAACAATCATTTAAGCTTAAGTATTAAACATTCTTTAATGAGCTGCATGTAAATCATATTAAAAGGTAACAAAATATATATTCTAATTGGCCATTTTATACAAACAACCCATATTTTATTGATTTTGCATCATAGCAAACATACTTGTCAAAAACCAACGCCATCAAAAGCTGATTTCTGGGTTTTAAGTCTTAAGACATTTAAATGCAAAGCTTCAATTTTAAGCAGTCCCAAGTGGAGTGGATATTTTTATCCCTGTCCCAAGTGGAGTGGATTTTTCTATCCCTTCAATTCAAGTGGAGATAGCACTTTTTTGAAAGGTGCACATCTGGAGTAAAGCCAAGCTGTATACTCTATAACCTATATTACACCCATCAATCATACATGATAATAATGGGAATTAAAGGTTCTTTGAACAATACCTAAGATATACAAAGTATTTTTTAAATAACCAGCAGAACTAGTGAGGAAACCCAAGGAAATTCTTTTTCTTTAAAATTCTAACCCTATGCTAAATACAAAACTGCAGAGTGCCACCTTAAAACAAATATAAAAATGTATGCAACTGTTTTTCTTATTTTCATATTATTATGTATGATGTTCATAATAAAATGGAAACATTGATTTTATTCATGAATATAAGCTAATTATTCTTATATTGCTCTAGCTTACATAATTTTCCATGAGGCATGCTTGTGTAAGTAGTGACCTTAATTATGGGGAAATTAGAAGTCTTAGAATATAGGAATAAAGTCAACTTAAATTGAAAACTGTTGCATTAAATAAAAGAAATATATAGTGAAAATGTTTCTTTTCATTTATTTGTAATGAAATTAAAAAAAAAAGATAACCAAGCAGATTTGCTTTCTTACATATTAAACAATAAGTTAATATTTTACCATTTGACCTTTGACCTTTATGAACCTCACCGGTTCTATCCCTTTTCAAACTGTAAAATTGACATCTCAGGAATAAATATGGCTAGTTTCATGTTCCTGTCTAAATTATGCATAACACTAGTTGCTATGTTGACAAAATGCAATGTGCATTTTTAAAATAGCTCTTTTTATCATAAGGGGGAAGCTGTACCTGTTTGAGACTTTGACTCTAATAAATGCTGTATTGAAGGGGTGGGTGGAATACAGAGCAATTATGCAAAAGGACTGTTTTGATGCTTGTAACTTAAATATTTCAGCCATACAATCAAAATTAAATCATACAATAATAATACCTCTATACTCTTTAAGGTGGCGCTCCCCAGTTATTATGTACTTCTGAGAGAGTGATGTATTTAAGGTGAAGTTGTTTGCATTTAAAACATGCACAGTGGAGAGAATGTTTGCATACCTTTATGAAACTTTCATGTAATGTGGCTGACATTTCTTTAGATATTGTACTTTTCAAAATTGTAAATGATATTAGCACAATGCTAACTAAATAGCCAGTATAACTAGTGAGGAAACCTGAGGAATTTCTTTTTCTTTAAAATTCTAACACTATGCTAAATACAAAACTGTAGAGCACCACCTTACACTTTACCTGTCATACATGCACTATATAATAACTACAAGGGAGGACACTTCTTCCTTTCTTGTGCAACCTATTTAAGAATAAACGCTGATATTTCACGCTACATTTTGAGTAATAAATTTTTTACTGATATAGGTCAGGCGTTTGACTTTGTATGCATATCCAAAGTTTGGCTTGCTATCATATCTTTAAGAAATGCCAGACATTTTTCCATACTACTGCATGACATGGCCATAACCACATGACCCCTCCCCCCTTAAACTATGCTGTGGGCACCCATGCTTATGCCAGAGTCATCTTAAGACAAATTTAGCGGTCTGATGGTGTGCCAGAGTCATCTTAAGACAAATTTAGCAGTCTGATGGTGTGCCAGATTCATCTTAAGACAAATTTAGCTGTCTGATGGTGTGCCAGAGTCATCTTAAGGCAAATTTAGCTGTCTGATGGTGTGCCAGAGTCATCTTAAGGCAAATTTAGCTGTCTGATGGTGCGTCAGAGTCATCTTAAGACAAATTTAGCTGTCTGATGGTGTGCCAGAGTCATCTTAAGACAAATTTAGCTCTCTGATGGTGTGCCAGAGTCATCTTAAGACAAATTTAGCTCTCTGATGGTGTGCCAGAGTCATCTTAGGACAAATTTAGCTGTCTGATGGTGTGCCAGAGTCATCTTAAGACAAATTTAGCTGTCTGATGGTGTACCAGAGTCATCTTAAGACAAATTTAGCTGTCTGATGGTGTGCCAGTCATCTTAAGACAAATTATGGTGTGCCAGAGTCATCTTAAGACATATTTATCTGTCTGATTTTGTGCCAGAGTCATCTTAAGACACATTTATCTGTTTGATGGTGTGCCAGAGTCATCTTAAGACAAATTTAGTTGTCTGATGGTGTGCCAGTCATCTTAAGACAAATTTAGCTGTCTGATGGTGTGCCAGAGTCATGTTAAGACAAATTTGGCAGAGTAGCATCACCGTGATTTATTGTTTCAATTAGCTATGTAACTAAATAAGATCCACAATTCTTCCTGGTCAAATGCAAGTGTAGTTCCAATGCAACAGCACCAGATTGAACTACTTAACAACAAAAACATAATAAGGAACCACTGAGCAACAAACAACACCTCCATACATGTAAATCAGATCTTTTACACTATATTTAGCAAAATATATTTCAATATAATCTGCAATATTGGTATATACTGGCTACATTATATGGGGAAATATTTAATGATGAAATATTATCACTTTCCAGTTAAATAAAGAATTGAAAAAAAAAACATGAACTCTGAGATTTAGTAATATTAGCTATGTTAACTAAACCTATTACAATTTGAATGGTCTATATTTTTTTTCAGAAACTTACCAGCATTGCATTGAGGAAAGAATCATCTGGAGTTGCCCTCACATCTGGATTTGCAAGGGCATTTAAGAGCAGCTCAGTGATCTGAACCCCCTCCTCACCTGGTATTGCACAAGCAATATGGAGTGGAGCAAGACTGCCTTTCTGTAAGACATATGTGTACACATGAACAATGTTAAATTTTACCCATCTGTGACTGAAATGCATGAGCTGTGGCAGTATAAGATTCAACAAGCTTATTGTAAATGCCACATTATACTCCTAGCCTATGTTTAATAGCCATGTGTGTAGGCACTAGCAAGATATGATTGACCTGGTCTATAATTAATAGCCCTGTGTGTATGCACTAGTTGGGCATGATTAACATTATACACCTGGTCTATAATTAATAGTCCTGTGTGTAGGCACTAGTGGGACATGATTGACATTATAACCTGGTCTATAATTAATAGCCCTGTGTGTAGGCACTAATTGGGCATGATTGACATTATAACCTGGTCTATAATTAATAGCCCTGTGTGTAGGCACTAGTAGGACATGATTGACCTGGTCTATAATTAATAGCCCTTTGTGTATGCAGTAGTTGGGCATGATTGACATTATACACCTGGTCTATAATTAATAGCCCTGTGTGTAGGCACTAGTAGGGCATGACTGACATAATATACTGGGTCTATAATTAATAGCCCTGTGTGCAGTCACTAGAAGTGGCATGATTGATATTATACACCTGGTCTATAATTGATAGCCTTGTGTGTAGGCACCAGGGCAGCATAATTGATATCATACACCTGGTCTATAATTAATAGCCTTGTGTGTAGGCACTAGTATGGCATGATTGACAAAAAATTATGAATGCATTGACATTTTATACATCAATTTTAATGGGATTTTGGTTTTACCTCAGTTAGTTCAGAGTACAAACATAATATTCCATTTTAGTCAAAAGAATAAAAAATTCAAAATTGTCACTACTTATTTGTTGCATTATATCTCCATACTACACTCAGTATATCCATTCAGCTTGTGTATACAAACATGGAATACATTTTTTAAGGCTTTGCTAAGAAGAAAAATAATTAAATGCTGTAACTTGTAATTATCTGAAAATTAGAACTAACAGGCAGAAAAATGATTAAAGATCGGCCAGTAACCATGAGGAATCCAATGATAGAATCACACTAAAATTTTATTAAATTTATCTTGTGCCAAAATTCTAATCTGCACCAAACATTGGAATATGGTGGTATTAATTGTTGTACAATACCTCTTTCTGAAGTGTGATGGCTGTCGAAGCACCCTTCATCAATAACATCTTGACCATTTCTACATCAGCCGCCTTGATAGCAAAGAACAGAATAGGCATGGGAACTCCTGAAGCATTAGGATCAGCCCCTCGTTTCAACAGTAGGTCCAGTGTATTCTTCATTTTCTCCTGTCTAAAATAAAGATACAGTTACTAAATACAAACAAATGAGGCCCAAGTGGGTCTGATATTTGTTGATCACAGTTGATCATTGTTACTAAGGAGGAATATGCAGTATTCTAAGAACATAATCCCATCTCCCAAACTTTCTATCCTGCTGATTTAACTGTTCTACTAAAGTCTGATGAAACTTCTTTTCAAAGATCAAAGAATAATTACTGTACATAATTTCTTGTTAATAACTAATTCAATTAAGATTTTAACAGTATAAACATATTTACCTAATTTTAATAAATGAGTAATATCTACATCTAAAAAGGTGGCAAACTCAGCCAATCATATATAAGATCATCTCATTAATACACAAAAATCTTGCCTATTGTAGAACCTGTCTAATAAAATGATGATATAAGCTTATTTACCAGTTTGGAACAAACTATAATAGGAATTTATCTCCAAAGTGACAAGAAGCTCAGCCAGTTACATGTTTACCTCATAAATATGCAAAGCTCTTGCTTTAATCACCAACATTGTCAAGATAATAGTCTATTTAACATGTCCAACTGACATATATGCATTAGTATTTAATGGCACATCAGCACAATAATGACTATGTGGTTCCCATTAAAAGTCAAGTTATATAAATGTAAATATAAATAACTTCATAAAAACTTCATAAACCTTTCCGATTAAATGTAACAATGAAGTACTACAAGAAAAAGGATGAAAATTATGATAAGAGATGAAGATGCAAAAGATGTTAAAATTCTGTCAAATGTATATAAAAAAAAGATAAAAGTAATAAAAATAATACCCTTAAAATGTAGTGTCTAATTGTTTATCTTAACAACAAAAATTATTCTTCTAAATGCAGATACAAGATTATGACATTAATATGCAAGAGTTGCTCTTAATTAAATTCAACTAAAATCTTGATAATACATGCTGATTTACAATACTTGGTGAAAATCCTATTAAATTACTATCTCTAAAGTGGTAGAAACAAATCAAATGCAAGATCGTCTCATAAATATGCATAGGTCTTAATCATAATAAAACTTATCCAACATCCTGATGATACAATCCTACTTACCGAGTTTGATCAACATTTGGTCTGAAATAACATCTCTTGAATGGTTATTAGCTCAATTAATCAGTCATAAGACTATCTCATTAATATACATAAGTTTCACTCATAATAAAACCCATTGAAAAACTTCATGACAGAAGTCTATGTACCAAGTTTGATACAACTCTGACCAGGAAATTAAAAGCTAAGTTCAGCCAATCTGATGAAATATCTACTACTTAACAGCCATGAATCACACTCCTATTTGTACCTATCACTGAACTTGAAAAAAAAAACATTTATCAAGTGTAATAAAAACTTGATCAGAGATCCAGCCTCTAGAATAGTAACAAACTCAGTCAAGCAGCTGTAAGGCCACTTATTAAAATGCATGAATCTCACTCTTCATCAAATTCATGCAAGATCCAGAAAATATAAACCTATATTCCAAGTTTGATCATAACCAGATAAAAAATATGGTTTTGGTGTCAACAAGTTCAGCCAATAAGACACAAAATCACCTTATTCATATACAAAGATCTAACACATTATCAAACACATCTATAATCCTGATGACATAATTGTATATTCCAAGTGTGATCAAACTTTCAAAAAAGAAAAGACTTTAGAGAGCTAACCAATCTGATACAATATAATTAACCTTCTTATTAATATGCACAAATCACAAATCATGCTCATTTACAATCCAACACAAAGCTCAAAATTGTAATGTACAGAACATCTCTAACAAGACAGTGTACACAGAAAAGAATATTAGATCAAAAGATGACCTGTCACCATTATAGATCTTAGATCTATCTTTTAGAGACCATAAGTCTCCAGATCAAAGATATTTGGAAAGGATATCATTTATTTGTTTTATACAGAACTGATACTTTTATTGATGTACATGCAGTTGGGGGGGGGCAGTCTGGACATTCATACTTTGAGTTGTTCTAAGGAATCAATCATTGATATTAGTTGTTCAGTGAAACTGGCAAAGATAAAAAATGGATTGGGAATGATTTTCATGATATATCTTAAGTTTATTAAACCAGATTGGAGCTATGGTCTCCAGAGTGGTAAAAAGCTCAGCCAAACATACTCAAGTTTACATTATTAATATGCACAGGATTTGCTTTTATTATTAAATTCATCCAAGATTTTCATAGCATATTCTGATTTTCTAAGTTTGATCAAAACTAGATTAGAGGTATGGCTTCCTGAACTGTAACATGCTTAACTTATTATATGCACATAACCAAGTATGTCTATGATCTGGATGATATAATACTCCACTTCTCATCAAGATCAAATCAAGAATATGGCATAAAAAAATGGAAACCATCAACTGTTAATACTGACAATATATGACACCTAAAAGGCCACATCCAGATCATCATGGCTTTATGGTTTTAGAGCTAGCAACAACACATGACAGCTGTAGGGATCACAGCCAATGCTCATTTGGCCTTATCACCAGGGGGAACACAAAATGGCTACAGGGCCATGCCTAATTTAGCTTGCTTGGTTTTATGGCCTGTGGAGCTTGCAGACAACACACAATCACTGAAGAGCCACATCCAAGGCTCACCTAGTCTTATGGACAGATGAGCTCACAGACAACAGGATGGTTACAGGGCCAAAAACCAGCCAACTTGGTCTTACAGTGCACTACAAATGACACTTCATATCATCAGTGAATTTTCCAGACTAAACGTCTTGCATTTCTTCAATATTAAAATCTGCAAACTTCAGACCTGAACTTTCTTCTATAATCTTGTTTGTCACTAAACACAAATTATGTTTTTTTTTCTAAATTCTGTCCAACAATACACTCTCTGACCATTAACTATTCATGAAAATGGCATGATTAAAATGACTGTACTTGGAATTTCAGTGCATTATTGATATGGCAGTTACTTACACCTTTGAGTTTATTTATTTCATTTCCATTATGCTAATGAACCATATGATCAGAAACCACTGGATGTACATGAATTGAAGTGTTTGAGTTTCCTTAATATCAAAGATCTGGATACACAAAAGTCAATACCTTTAAGATCAATAACAATACATTTCAAACAAATCATTGTAAAAGTGAAGTAATATAACTGCACTTTACCTTCCAATGTAACTTTCGTTCTCATCGACTGTAATGCCACATCCACTAATTTTAGGAATGGAAATTCCATATCCATTAATTTAACAAATAAACATTATCACTAAAAGATATTCATAAGATTCAGTGTTACAATATAATCTTAAGAAAACTTGCAACTGATATGATATGTAGCTAGTTTTCATTTAGAGTAGAAAAAGATAAAGTGAACTCATGCTGTAAATTATATAAAGAATTTATCAAGATCTAACTGAGACTGGATTGGGAATTTAAGAAACTTACTCTGATTTTATGACAGCTAAATGTCTAACTCTTCCTAGTTCGGCACTGTCCTTTGCCCTCTGACCTCCAACAACTTTTTCATTTGTACTCAGTTGTGTTGCACAGCGCTCAATTAAATGCTCACTCACTTCAATCTTGAAATATTTGAGACTCAAATTAGATTCGAATTCTTCCTCTTTATCTGCATTTTCTGGAGCTATATCATCTTGACAGTCTAAACCTGAATTTTGAATCTCTTCATTCTCTGAATTTATTGTCACTTGCTGTTTTGGCATTGAGTGTTTACTGTCAGCAGGTTTCACAACACTATCCAAACATGAAGAATTTTCTCCCTGTTGATCATGTAGCTCATTTTTCAGATTTTCACCTATTTCAGTTCCGGATTTTGATTTACTCTGCTGAACATTTTGCATGGATTTTCTACCACCTATTTGCTTAGTTTTACTGAGAATTCCTTTTGGAGGTTGACTAGTCTTGTTACTTTGTTGTGGAGCCTTTGGTTGTTTTGGCTTGGTGAGATATCTTTCAGCGATATTATACCTGAAACTCTCTATTGGATAATAGAAAATACTTCCTGCTGACAATGCTGAGCACCCCTCATCACTGAGTTTGTTCACATCTGCTCCATGGTTGAGAAGACAGTTGATCACATTTGTGTGCCAATTTACCTATCAGAAGAGAGATTGAAAACATATTTTATTTGAATTACACAGAAAATAAAATATTTTACTTCCCAATGCACACTTATAACACTTATAACTCAGTGCTTATTACCTTCAGGGGCCTTTATTGTTTAAGGAGATGCTAATTCCTGTCTCAAAGCCCATGAAAGTTTAGATTAAAACAATTTATAATACATGTAAACCAAAACTAATTGGAACCTTAGAAATTTACCCATCAAAGAAATTTAGTTTAAAATAGTCATAAGCATACAAAGTTCATGTTTTTCAAATCAAATATAAATTATTATTATATTCTTTTTAACTTTCAAGTTTTTGTGACAAAATCAACAAGAAAGGGTATGGATGACAAGCAATACCTCCAGTTTCTACAACCATCCTTTGTTTATTACAATCAAAGTTCCAACAGATTGGCAGATAATACAATGTAATGTGAAACAGTTCACCTTTATGAAATACAAACAGCTTAACCATTATGAAATGTGTCAAAATAACATTGGTTATGAAAAAATATAAAAATATCTTCAACGATTAAATTTAATCAGCAATCAGCTGTGATGAACCAATCATCAGTATCTAATTTCAGCTAATCCCCATTAATATTTATTAGAGTCCATACTTGAAAAACAAATGCATCTTCACCCTACATTTCTAACTATTCTTTGATTATTTTATTAACTTTTGCATATAACAGCCCCCAAACATAAAATCAGTAATCCTTGTTTAAAATCTTAATTTCATTTGAAAAAATCTGGAATCTGAATCAGCTTATTTAGCCTTCTAAACATTGTCTCTGAAGAATATATTATTTCTATGTAAAACTATTTGAGGTAGGGGATATATTCATAGATGACCTCCCTTGAACCAGAAGCACTCTTTGTGAAAATCTATGCTATAATATTAGAAAGTTATTCATGCATGAATACACATATTATGAGTCTGTGATCCAGCATGAATATATTAATATGAAAAGTGATCAGAATATGAAGTGTGTGTGTATGTCTGTGTGTGTGTCTGTGTTTGTGTGATTCTGCTTTTAATGTAGCTTTAAAAATATTTTATGATATCATAATGATATCTGCAGTATGGCAGTTTATAGTGATGTCTATTGTTAGGGCATCATGCCACAGACATGTAGCATGATGAACCACCATGCTGCCCAGGCCAACCAGTCCCAACATTAACCTCTTAATGCTAAGAACCTAGCAAGGCAGCTTTTAGCTGCATTTTTATGACTCTTTGGTATGACTCAGGTTTTGAACCTTCCAACTCCTGCATCTGAGGCAGACACTATGGCAACCGGAGCAGTCAATAAAAGTATATATGCATATCAAGAGTGTTGTGATGTGATTTGAATTGTTAATGTGGCTTTAAAAATTTTTCGGCCATATTGCTATGATGTCTGCAGTGTGGCAGTTTATAGTGATTTCTAGCACTGGGGCATCATGCCGCAGACATGTAGCATGATGTCCCACCCAGTGACATTATCTTGACACCAACCCAAACAGTCCTAACACTAACCTCTTAAAGCTGAACACCAAGCAAGGCAGTTGTTAGTACCATTTTTGTAAGTTTGGTATGACTCAACTGGGGATCAAGCCCACGACCTACCGCATCCAAGGCAGATGCTCTAACCACTAGGCCACCCGAACAGTATGCTTATGAAGAGTGTAATGTTTCTTCACAGTATTTCATAAATAAAACTGGCAACAGAAGAATCTGATTTAATTTGTTGCTGAGGTAAGGATTCTAAACCAAGAATCAATAATGCAGATGCTAATCACTTTTTGATGAAATATACATGCAGAACTTGATACTCTATAAAAATTGTGTTTCCATAGCTTAGTTCAACTGTCAATATTATATGAATATTACATCTTAAATAGTGCATGATACCAGCTCTATTATATTCTCAGAAATTTAATTTTTCAGTTTTTACCAAAGAAACCTTTAAAATTAGCACCAATGCAGACTTTAGTAGCATAAGACCTAAAAACATGGATATCCATTTTACTGCCTTTCCTGATTTCTGCCTTTATTTTTCGCTCATCTGGACCATATATCATAACACATGGATATCCATTTTACTGCCTTTCCTGATTTCTGCCTTTATTTTTTCTAATCTGGACCATATATCATAACACATGGATATCCATTTTACTGCCTTTCCTGATTTCTGCCTTTATTTTTCTCTCATCTGGACCATATATCATAACACATATATATCCACCTCAGTGCTTTATTGGCTTCTGTTTCTCTACACCTCCTTTGCCGAAATACATCATAAGACTAGGATATCCAATTGAATGCCTTCTGCTTTATCAAATATCTGGCCTCTTCATCATAAAACCAGGATATACATTTCAGTGCCTTTAGTGTACTGTCATTTATTCATTTATTCATCATATTTGATATCTCTCTCTCTCTCTCTCTCTCTCTCTCTCTCTCTCTCTCTCTCTCTCTCTCTATATATATATATATATATATATATATATATATATATATATATATATATATATATATATATATATATATATATATATATATATATATAAGAAATCATAGACATTCACTTTAATGCCTTTATTCTTTTCTGACTCTTCTTCATATCAAAATATAAAATCCACTTCAGTGGGTTTTTTTTCTTTATCCATTTCCTCACCTCATCTCTTTCATACAGCATAAAACACACATATCCACTTCAGTGCTTTTCTTGTCTTCTTCCTTTTTTCTTTATCTCTTCCTGCCTATACAGCACAAAATTTAACTTGAGAGTTTGGATATGTAAATCATACTCAGAATGATGGCTTTTGATTGGTTCATAATTTTTAAGAGCAAGATTTTGAGTTAACTAATGCACTAGGATGGGATAGTCTGAATACTAAAGTTTATTTGATATCCTTGGGTACATAATTAGGAGATATACTTACAGTAGTCCCGATAAGGGCAGTGTGACCATTTTTATCTGCTACATCTGGACTAACTTTTCCTGATGTCAACAGGTCCTCAACTCGGTTGATATCCCCTAAAGTGGCAGCCAGTATAAGTTCCTCTGATGCAAGTTCAAGAGGGCCCTTGTCCTTGAAACTACTCCGATTTCCATTTAATATATCTTCCACATTAAATGATAATGTTTTCCTACTATATCGATGTTTGTGAAAATGCTTCTGCATTTGAATCAAAGAAGGAGTTTTGTTCCATGCAATAACTTTTTCTTTCTCATCTTTATCTCCTTCAGACAAAGTCTCACCAAAAAATGCTTTCTCAAATGCTTCCTTATTTACAGCCAAGCTTCTTGGATCCAAAGAGACATTAAAAATTTCAGTTACTTTCTCTGTAACTTTGGTATCTGAGTGACAATCAAAAATTCCAGACTCACTAGTTACATCATCCATATTTTTATAGTTACAGTCTTCGTCTCCATTAATATACATTATGTGTTCTTTAGGATTATACTCAAACTCTTTATGGTCAGTTAAAGAAAATGCATTATTGATAGGGCTGCAAATTTTGACCAGTTTCTCTCCATGCCAGAGACCCACATCTTGTCTATTGTCTGTGTACGTCATAATTCCAGGTCCCTCCCTCTCATCTTCTTTGTATAGACCCTGAAAACATAAATGCAAATCTATAGGTAATACTGCCCAATACTCATATACAAGTATCATGTAAATAAGGTAATGTATATACCTATATACAAGTGTCATGGAAATTTAGTACTGTATATACCTATATACAAGTGTCATGGAAATTTAGTACAGTACATATATACAAGTGTCATGGAAATTTAGTACAGTATATACCTATATACAAGTGTCATGGAAATTTAGTACAGTGCCTATATACAAGTGTCATGAAAATTTATTACAGTATAATGGAAATTTAGCACTGTACATATATACAAGTGACATGGAAATTTAATACAGTATATAACTATATACAAGTGTCATGGAAATTTAATACAGTACCTATATGCAAGTGTCATGGAAATTTAGTACTGTATATACCTATATACAAGTGTCATGGAAATTTAGTACCATATATACCCACATACATGTGGATATGTGAGAAAGCTTGCCAGTAGCTTCTAGTGTGTCATTGGTTCTTTCCATGGATTTCCCGGTTTCTTCCTCCACCATTAATACTGGCCACCATGTATAGCTTATTGTGTGCTGAAAAATGGCATTAAGCCCCAGAACAGCAACAACAACAATAAATTAGATCAAGCTGCATACTTCATAATGTAGATTAGCTGTCACATAATATGACTAAGTTTTTTAGTAATAGTAACAACAAATATATACCCCGATTTGCAGGCATATTATGCAGTGGCAGATCGGAGTATATACCGTTAAAGTTGGATACGACTTATACACAATTATATATGGTACACTTGACCTGTCATCCTCCCAGGCTCCCTGGGAAGACAGACAAAAATAATAATCTCTTTAAACATTTTGATCTAATGTTGAAGTACTGGGTAATTACCAAGTAAATAAATTTCAACTAACTTTTATGGTACAGATAGAACAGCATAAGATAGACAGATTAGGGTAGAACAACACTCCTGAGGGTCTAATAATTAAATAAAGCTTAAAAATAAAAATGTTTCTGAAATTTTTTCGCTGCTATTTTGTACTAACTTTCTTTATTTGATGAAATTTCTTGTGACTTAGTTGTAAAGGATTGGTTTTCATATAAAAAAATTAAATTTACTTTTGTTTTTTCAACAGGCAGAACAAAAATAATTTACAGATTTATTGCTGTACCTGTGATGATATCACTACAACTTTAGTACAACACAGCCAAACAATCCTTTTACTCTGTGAAACTAATAAAGTGCCAATTCTGATAATACTTTACCTAAGGAAAGAGAAGACAAAGCCCCAGTATAATAAGAATTTATCTCAATAAAGCTGAGCAGTAGCCCAGACCTTTGACACGTCATCGCCATGGTTTCTCCATGTACAGAACCAGGCTCAGAAGTCTATTGCCTAGTCTTTGATATGTGATCAGAAGTCTATTGCCTAGTCATGGACATGTGATCAGAAGTTTATTACCTAGTCATTGACATGTGATGTTTCTTGTTTTTCTTTAAAGTTGAACAGACATTTTCTTTACATTCTGACCTCCACATCAGTAACAATATTTTTTACAATGCTTGATGACAAATTATAAACAGCATATATTAAGTAGTACTGCTAAATACATAAACATGAACCACTGACTGTCTACCTAAAATTAAAACAACAGCTCCTTGTGACCTTGATCTGACTGCCTTGGGATAAAATCTCTTGGGATGGATCTTCCTGCTGATGCATTGTGGGCAAATTCTGATGATGATCCACACATCCAAATAAATCAATGTTTTGCTTCCTTTATAAAGAAGCTTCTTTCAAAAGATCAACACAGTTGAGATGAACAGACAGTACATGGACAGACAGATGGACATTGTGACAGCTTTGTCTTTCCTTTAATGACATTCTTAGCAAAGATAAAAGAAAAAAAAACAAGATTTTACCTCAAAAATATTCCCATTGGCAAATCTAAAGACCCCAAAGCCTTCTTTCCTATCCATGTAAAATGTTCCTTCAAATGTAGATCCATCAAACCACATATACAGACACCGACCATGACGACGGTCTCGAAAGAAATCACCTTGGCATAACTGTAACATAAAAAAATGCAAATTAATATACAGTGAATGCATATCCACATTGTTTACTCCTTTTTCATGATGAAAAACATTGTCTGTTTGATGTAAATATATCCTTTCTCAAAGTAGAGAGCTGTTAATAAGACATGGCCCACTCATGCACTTCACATGTGTATGTGCTGAACAGTAAACATTTTCAGACGACAATTGTGCCAGGACAACAAAGTGGGGTGGGAGAAAGAGATATGTTAATGGTCAAGTACTGCATAATTAAATATAGTTTCAAATCCACCTCACAACTACATTTTAAAAAGCAGTAATAGATAACCCATCATCATTGAGTAGATGAATTTGTCAGTCAAGTGGTAACCTGATGTGTTAAAACTGATCATATGCTCTCCATTTGAGGGAGAGACCCACTACATTAAATGTTAATATCTTTCTGGGCATTGTGTTACAACTAATAATCCCAGTGAAAAGAAACCAATAAAAAAAACATATGTCTGTGCTTGGTTGTGCTAAAAAACAGTTATAGAATGTAAGCAGAAGGTAGTATTTGATCACCAAAATGATCTTGCAATGGCACCCTCCAAGGTAGAATGAGCTATGACTTAATCTTCATGGGTTTTTAGTGTCATAAAAGAAAGGTTTTGATTGGTAAGGGAATGCATTGTTGCTTTGATGGCAGTGACTATCCATCATGAAACAGATGAAATTGAAATAACAGTGGGGTACTTGTGAGGAAGGAGAAGATGTTTCCAACACTTTCTTCTCTCTTTTTACGACTGAAACACAGGGCATGACACAAATCTCCAAAGGTAATGGAACTACTTAAGATAATTGAGCTTTTGTTAAAAATCCTAGTGATAAAGAGGCACCAACAGCAAGCAAATTTTCTCTGTCACAAATTTGAAAAATGTCCATTAACATGACATCCCTGAAACAGATGTTTGTTCTGCACATGGACATGTGAGATGCATAAGTGGCTGACATTTCTCTGATCTCTGGGAAGATGTCTTCATATCAAATCAAAATAGTTTTTCAGCAAGAAAAAACAGGAAAGGTAATCAATGGTCATGGGTTATTTATTACTGTAATAAAATGTGGATTTCAGATTATACAAATATTTATTTAAAACAGAAAAGTGATATTCACTGATGTTATCATTTTGCTGGGGCTGATAAATATTATATTAACAATAAATAAAGTTCATTACACTGTTTGTTTTATTATAACTTATAATGTGATGCATTTTTCCTATTCTAATGATACTGAGAAAAAACTCAATAAAGTCTGAAGTACATACACAAAAATTACTGAGCATAATAAATTCAACAAAAAGTCAGCTGTAGTTAATTATATAAGATAGTAACATAATTTCAAATAGAAGGAATCATAATGAGAATATAAGCTAGAAACATGCTCATCAAACAAACATGCCTCACCATAGTGCCTGGGGCCAAAAATATGACAGACAGATGGCTGGACATACAAGAGGAAAACTCTATATACCCTTATCAATGTCATGGTGGGGCCTTAGAATGACAGATGGATAGACAAGAGTAACACTATATGCCCCCTTCCCTGTCATTGTGAGGCACAAGGTGAAATTGACAGATAAGAAAAAAGATAACACTAAATTTCCCTATCACTGTCATGGTGGGGCACAAGGTATGATGGGACAGATGGACAGACAACAAGATATGTCCCTATCACTGTCATGGTGGGGCACAAGGTATGATGGGACAGATGGACAGACAAAGGTAACAAGATATGTCCCTATCACCAACATGGCAGGGCACAAGCTGTGGCTGACAAATGTGTAAACAAGGATAACACTACATGATCCAACCATTGTCATGGTGAGACACAAGGTATGACTCATAGATAAACAGACAAGCATAACACTACATGCCCCTATCACTGCCATTGTAAGGCACAATATATGACTGACAGATGGATAGACAAGTGTAACACTATATGCTCTTACCACTGTCATTGTAAGGCAGTGACAGATCAACACTATATTCCCCTATCACTATCATTCTAGATACAGATTGACAGATAAAAGGGTAACACTGTATGCCACTTTCACTATCAATCTAGTTCACAAGGTATGACCAACAGAAGGACAGACAAGGGTAATGTGCCTCAACCACTGTCCAGGTGAGTGCTAAAAGGTAAAGAAAGATTAACATTATCTGTTTCTTTTTTTCTGATACTTTTCAATGTCAGAACAATCATTTAAAGAAAGCAAGAATAGATAAACTATAAATGAATGACTGTGTGATACATTATAGACCTAGAATTTGAGCTTTGTCATTAGTAGTATAATATATATTTAACTTGTATTATTTGTTTGTAAGTTTCTTTTATTTTTTTTTATTTTATTATATGCTACTGATAATGTAACAGTGTTGGATCTGACCTTGTCCAAAAGCAAGTTCATTTTCTACCTGACCTGAATCATTGATTTTGATTTTGTAGTAAACATGTTTATCTTTATCTGAGTCTAGAACTTTGGAAATTCCCCATGAAATGCCAGGTCTACCTATAGTTTACTACATATTGTATATTATAATTTAATTTACAGACTCCTAATTATAACTAAGATTTTATTTTGTAAACATTATGAACCTTGCAAAAGGAAACATTCCACTAGATAATAGGTTATTACTAACTCTACCTCAGGTAGAGGATTTTATAATTTTTGGATTTTTTCCCCATAAATTAGTTATTTGTATTATAAGATCTTGTGGCAGAATTGGTTATATTATTGTTTTGTCCAGATGTTCATCTTGGCTGGAAGTTTGTTTATTCATACCATGTTCAGTTTTCAATTTTACTCTAATATATTTTTACAAGATTATATACAAAAGTTTAGGGCTCATCACCATCATTATCACCTAGCTTGAACAGTAAATACATTTAATTGGAAGAGAAATTAATTTACATATATGCTGTTAATTACCATTAAATTAATTATGTAAATATCAATTAAATGAATATTTTGTATTATTACACTTTTTATTTCTTTTATTACACCAAATATTTGGCTTGATTTTAAGGTTAATCTTCAATAATTAAAAAAATAACTTGATCAATGTGCAGCGGATGTCATTCAAGCTATGGTGAGACATAACTGACCTCATGTTCTAGCATGGAAAATGTAAATCTGCTATTTACACAGCTGAAATTCTAAAGGCCCATGGACCAATCTTAACACCCTGCTAGATGCTGCATTCAAAATTAGTATGGACTGCTAGTTGGATATGCTGACAATTTTCTGGTCTGCAAAAACTTTTTAAGCTTATTATCTCTGGATATAATGTCACACCTGGCATCATAATGTCACACCTGGCACCATAACTGCCAACCACATTCAAATCTTTACTGAACTAGAATGATAAAATATTCAACAAATATATTGTGTGGAATGTGGGGAGAATAAAATGTCCGTTAAATGTATCATCATGAAAAATTTAGTTATTTGTAAACCGCATATAATATTCTTACTTCATTGTATTTGTGTATTTATTTTACCAAATTATAATGTGCTAAAAGGATAAAGTTATAATACTAAGTTTGACATCATTTTCTTTCAACTCGTACTGTCACATTTTGATAGAATAATTCAAAATAATGGTTTTCATATCAATGTTTCAGATAAGGTATTTTGAAATGTTATAAATGAAAACAAAAATGATTTCTAATTATCATAAATTAGATCCATGAGTTCATAGCAGTGAATTACTGCACAATGAAGTATGTTATTACAATGGAAGCAATGCCTTGTCATATTCGACAGCTCAAAATGTTTCAAGCTTATGAAAAACATCCTCCACTAAATGTTCTGGAGAGCACAAACATTTTTAAGTTGTTAGTCCTGCATGCAAGGTGAATGGATATATGGTGGCATTTTTTCTCAAAATGCCATGCAAATCAACCAATATTTATAATGCCCAGTGATTTATCTATGCAGATTCTACTGCATTGTGTACATTCAACATATCTTGTTCAACTTAATTACATTTTTCAAATTTACTTAAAATTCCTTTGTCACCATGATATTTCTTTCTGAGAGGCAAATACTGAATTTAAAGTAATAGCTATGTTAATTAATGAGAGGAGCAGTCTCATCAAAATACTGATCAGAGTCCCAGAATGTATATTAGCCTGAAGGTGGTTGGTTATGGAGGAGTAATTCCTAACACTTTACCTTCTCCAGCAACTTAATACCCCCCCCTTAAATCAATTATTTACAACTTCCTAAAAATTTAGTTTTGGACTTTTATCTGATGCAAGTTTACACAATAATTTTACAAGATGTTTAATGCAGAAAGAAAATTCCTGATTCTTAAATATATTAAATTAAGCTTGTCTCAGAGTAGGAATACTTGAAAAAGTTACTGTGACTGATGTTTTCAAGTACAGCAATTAAGAACTATATTCAAACTAATGTTAAATATAAATTGATTGGCTTATGAAAACTTTAATTTATTTTAAACCAAACATTTCTTTATCATGTGTTTTGTTACAGAAAAATAAGAAATTCTGAATCATAAAATCTAAACTGTGAAAACAATACAATTATTTTACAGACCCTGGATGATAAAAATGTGCTGTCAGTTAAATGTAGAGTGCTTTAAATTCCAGTTTCATACTGTTCAAAATATATGCTGCAAACAATATTCCTTTGTTGGCAAGATATATGTCAACAAAATTAATCTATAAAAGTAAAGGTTTAATCTAGGGCTTAAGTTGACAAAAAAGCAAATAAACATTATAATGACTGCATGCCAATCCTACCTTTCCAACCTCAAGAATTTTTCAAGCACTGCAAACCTTATGTACACTAAATACACAATGGTGCCTTTGTAAATCTCTTATCATGTACATGCATTTTATCACCAGGTACCTGTACCAACAGGTTGTTATCTCAAGCAGGGTAAAGTCTGTAAGCTGAATATAATGTCTAGTGGTAGCATAAAAATTTGATTTATAGAGTTAATTGAAACCAATTAACTTTCAAAACCTATCTTTCATCTATGGAGATATTAAACTCAAATACTGATTGATTGTACAAATGTGGTTCTGGCTGGAGCAAAGTCTTCCAACAACAGGATGCAATCAAACATTACTTTTTTACTAAGTATGTAGGTAGTTTAATAGCACATCAGCACAATTGTGGCTATATGTACTGCAGAGCTCAAGTTCAGCCATCCAAAGAAAGATCCACTCAGATCCTTTCAGAACCATCCCATACTTAAATATAATACTCTCAACTCAACTCTGAACAGCACTGACCAAGTTCTACTATCATATCACATGCTTGCAGATGTGGGTCTATGCCATTCACAAGAAACCATGATTTGGATGAATAGCACAGTCTAACTTGAACTGTCAGTACATTATGCTTGCTGTTCAGGTGAAATGAGGAGATGTGCCAAAAACACAATCTAACCCAAGCTGTCAGCATATTATTCATTATGTTGTTCACAAAAATCTTTATGGTGAATAGCACAATCTCTTAAAAGCTCTCAAGACATTAGATGTCCACACAAAATTATAAGCTGGGCAAACAGCAAAGTTGAACTTGAGCTATTGAGACATTATGCTGCTCACATGAAATCAGTAGTATGGCAAACTGCACATTCAAACCAGAGCTACTGACTCATACTGTTCATATAAACTCACACATAGAGCAAACTACACATTCAAACCTGAGCTAATGACACATTATGCAGTGTTCAAATCAGTTCATGAGTGGGGCAAATTGCAGATTCAAACCAGAGCCAATGACATATGATGTTTACATTTAATGCGATCTTTGAAACATTTGGCTGTTCACATTAAAGCTTGAGCCATCAGCCCATGAGTAGGGTAAAGATCTCAATCTAACCTGTGCTGTTGGTACATTATGCTGTTTGCATGAAATCATTTGTATGGTGAACATTAGTCTAACCCAAGCTGTCAACAGATTATGCTGTTCATGTAAAATTATGAGTAAGGTTAATAGCACAGTCTATCCTAAACTGTTGACACAATATGCTGTTCACAAGAAATTATGGATAGGACAAATAGTACAGCCTATTCCAAGCTGTTGACACAGTATGCTGTTCACAAGAAATTATGGGTAGGGCAAATAGTACAGTTTAACTCAAACTGTTGATAAATTATGATATTCACACAAAAATGATCAGTGGTGTGAATAGCACAGCCTAATTCAAGAATTGTCAGCACAATTAATCTGTTCTCATGGAATCATAAGTTGTAAGAATAGCAAGGTCTAATCACAGTTAGGGCAAAATTAAGCACAAGTTCTAACCCAATTTGCCAATAAGTAAAGACCCAGATCTAATGTTACATACATCTGAGACCTAGATCTGTCACTGTGTACAGCAAAGACCCAGATCTAATGTTACATACAGCTGAGACCTAGATCTGACACTGTGTACAGCAAAGACCCAGATTTAATGTTACATACAGCTGAGACCTAGATCTGACACTGTGTACAGCAAAGACCCAGATCTAATGTTACATACAGCTGAGACCTAGATCTGACACTGTGTACAGCAAAGACCCTGATTTAATGTTACATACAGCTGAGACCTAGATCTGTCACTGTGTACAGCAAAGACCCTGATCTAATGTTACATACAGCTGAGACCTAGATCTGACACTGTGTACAGCAAAGACCCAGATCTAATGTTACATACAGCTGAGACCTAGATCTGACACTGTGTACAGCAAAGACCCAGATCTAATGTTACATACAGCTGAGACCTAGATCTGACACTGTGTACAGCAAAGACCCAGATCTAATGTTACATACAGCTGAGACCTAGATCTGACACTGTGTACAGCAAAGACCCAGATTTAATGTTACATACAGCTGAGACCTAGATCTGACACTGTGTACAGCAAAGACCCAGATCAGATACTGAAGACAGCTGTGACCAATATCTGATCTTACACCTAGCATTAGCCAATCTAGATAAATGCTGTTTGTTTAATTTACAATTTCATAGTATATATAATAGTGAAGTTATTGTAAGCCAAGAATCTAGTTGCAATATAACCACAGTTGTAAGAAATGATCAGAACAATAACACAATATTTATATTTGGATTATATTAAAAATCACTAAAAACTGCACCTAGAAAAGAGCCAATCTCATGGTTGCAGCTCATGGAAAAAAAAATTTTCTGCTGACCACTGCCTGACACCTTGTATTTACTGATATGTACACATTCAAAAGATACCACTCACTACCATAAACAAGTCACTATGTATTGAAGTGACTTACAAATGGATTTATGTGGACCGATATCTTAAGCATATACTATACCTCTGATCTATGTTTGTTGCCAATATTGATGTTGTCCTAAATCTGGTGATGATAGGTGGTGATGGTTTTATATGATATCATTAGTATACACTGATCTATCACTACATGATTTAATTGTAGATCCAAGTCTATACTTTTTACAGCTGGGATGGTGCTACAAGCAGGTGGTATATATGGTAGCTTTTAAAGCACTTTGGCAATTATAACATTGAAATACTGTCTTTGATGTCAAAGGTAATAAGAAAATGGCCTTTATGTAAAATGATTTGATATGGCTGATAAACAGTAGTGTTTGTCAGGGTACTCCTTTGGATACATACACCTAAAACCTACCTTCATAATTTCATGTTAGAGGCATGAATGCACAGCAATTGACACTTAAATAAGTGGCCTTTAATGCTGCTCATCATACTACACTAGAATTTCATGTCTTACATAGTGTCTGAATATACCATGTAAACAAATTTTCTGTAAATAATAAAACCCTTTCATAAAATACATGTACTCATCATATACAGTCCAAGTCTATATTGCCTTTCAAATGTATATAGATTCAGTGGTGGGATCAGTTCGGAAATAGTGTGACTTTTACATTGGAATGAAATATTTAAATACATCTCAACTAAAAAAAGCCAACAGAATAGCCCTATATGTCCTAAGCTTTTATAAATCATTTATTAGCTTCTTGCCTTCACAGGGCTACATGCCCTTGGGACATGTTGATTTAAAAAGTCGAGTAGAATTTTACATATTAATAATTCAAAAGTTACTTGACCCTGGTCCATGAGCAAGTTCATTTTTTTTCAAAACTAAGTGCAAAAGAATTCACAAGAATGTACAATCTCTGTTGATGTTGTCTTTCTACTAATATTTAATTGCTGCTGTTTTGGGATTTCTTTAAGAGTCACATCGTTTGTTTATGAATTATCAAAAACAATATGTCTGCAAAATGAACCACAAACTATAAAAATGAAATGTTTACCAAATTAATGATTGAAAAGAAAACATTCTTCCAGATTTTAAGTCAATGAAGTATCAAAATAGTAATATCCATTTACTAGATACAGTATAAACATATAAACATTACAGCTCAATGCAGTTTTCAGTCTCAGCTTACATGTATATATGACATGAGATATTTGCAAACAATAAATGATGTCACCACAGCATGCCAAATATTCATTATTGTACACTCAAGCATGATTACAGAGTCAGATATACAACAATTTTTCAGTCATATCGCTATGATGTCTGTAATGTGGCAGTTTATAGTGATGTCTAGTACTGGAGCATAATGCCTCAGACATGTAGCATAATGTCACACCCTGTCACATTATCCTAACACCAGGCTGATCAGTCCTAACATTAACCAAGCTAGGCAGCTGTTAGTACCATTTTTTGGTACGACTCGGCTGGGAATTGAACCCATAACCTCCTGCATCCAAGGCAGACATAGTCTGCTGGAAATGTTCTTTTTTACCATATATACTTGCTTTTAAGTCAAACTGCAAAAGAAAAAGATCCTGATCTGCCATAGCATGATACACTTGTCATTCAAGCTCTATGCTGTTTGTTCTACTGATTATTCATATTAAATTGCACAGACCCAAATCTACTGGTGCATTATGTGATGGTAGATCTGGGTATGTGCAATTTGCAGTTGGACTCCTCTTATAACTAAGCATATATGGTATGCATGGTATTGATAACAAGGAACTAGAATGGTAAGTTAAATGAGATAAATAATGCATAATCCTTTCAAATACTGCTGTGACAAATATGACCCTAGTGCATGTTTTCATAGACTATATACACTCACTTATGAGCCAAGTTCAACTGCAATATATATATACACTCACTTATGAGCCAAGTTCAACTGCAATATATATATACACTCACTTATGAGCCAAGTTCAACTGCAAAACTGCAGGAACTCAGATTGTAAACACTGAATAACCATCAAGCCATTCTGAGACTTTGCAGTTTGTTAAAAGTATGCACTAAGTGTGTTTTAGATATGCACTGAAATACAAAATAACACAGTGTGCTATCAGTGACAGCCATTATTATGCTAAAACATGATTTTGAAATATGATGTAAACATGTTTTGAATGAATGTTGTCATAACAAACATTTCATGAAAGTAACAAACATTTCTATATTATTGTTTTTCAGGAAACAATTACAACAATCATGGCTAAATATATCTACAATAATCATGGCTAAATATATCTGAAAAGGATTAAAGGAAGTAAAGTTTCTGTATTGAAACAAAAATATGTAGACTGGCACATTTCTGATACAGTGTAAATTGATTGAGTTAGGCTGTCTTGCATTATACTTATTGGTGGTTTTCTTATGAAAATTTTTGATTTTCATAAAAAGCCTAATGTTGAAATCTTCATTATGAAATAAAAAGAAACATAAAACTGTTCCAAAAAATGAAAGTCAAAGTCAAGTTTGGATATACACTGACAGTTTTATTTTACAAACTATGAATAAAATCCCCATCATATAATACTATGCGCTGTACCTAATACCGAGATTTTGCAATACTTGATTAACTAAATACCAAAAATATAACTACTAATAACATATTTACACATTCTAAATAGTGTGGTCATTGTATGCTTGACACTCACAGAAATGCAGAAAGATCATTTTCTATTCTGAGAAAAATTAAACACAATCTTCAGACAAGTTTGAACAACACTAACATCAAGTCTCCGAATAGTGCATAGATAAACTCTAACGAAACCCACATCACCTTCAAACTCTTCAATAAACAGTTGACAGCAGTAAAGACTGCAACCTGTTAAGACTGTATTCCACTATACATTTTTAACACAGAAACCTGTATTGCTTTTGTTCTTGCTGCTGCTGTGTGTCACCACTCTGGTGGCCTAAGCGGTTAGAGCATCTATCTCAGATGTGGGAGGTCAAAGAATCAAACCATGGCCAAGTCATAGCAAAGACTTAAAAAAATGGTACTAACAGCTTCATTGCTTGGCATTTGGCATCAATCTGGTATAAGGGTAACGTGAATGGGTGAGACACAATGCTACAATGTCCCAGTGCTAGACATTGCTAGAAACTGTCAAAATGGAGACGTCATAGCAATACGAGTAACATTGCTAAAGATGTGTTAAAACTCCAAAATCACACACACACACACATTTGCTGCTGGAATTTTAATACCATTTATCAGCCTGTGATAGGCTTTATGTCTACATGTGACAGACAGTATAACTGATTGAGGAAGAACCCAGGAAAGTCCAGAAAAAGCCACTGACCATTGGGAAGCTGCTCAAATTGGCTGAGCCCAAGAGACTCAAATGCATAATAGGAATGAGGTGCATTATATATATATATAAATATATATATATATATATATATATATATATATATATATATATATATATATATATATATATATATATATATATAATGGTGATGTGTGTACACATGCATAATTGTGAGGTGATGATATTTGAATTATATGTGGCTTCAAAAAAAAAAGTCTTCCAAATTTTTTCTGCTTGAAAGCATATTACCAGTAAATACTCCATAGAAATCAAGTACTTATTTGAATTTATTAAAATTTTCAATCATTTTCTAGAGGCCTAAATTAGTAAATAACTTATTTCTCAATTTTGCAATGCCAATTTTTTTACCCTCTTTGATACATCAAAGCACACTTTCAGAAATCCCCTAACATTGTTTGGAGATTAACAGGTGTGTTTATAAAACAGGCTTCATGCACTTAAATCACTTCAGCATGATAAAACATTGTTGTGTTGTAAAGTGAAAAACCAAACCAAACAATTGAAACTAAATAGTGATGTTGCACTTTAATTTCATCGTAGGACAACTGAATATAGAAACAAATGGCTGTCCACCATATGTTGATGAATAGGTTCCAAATCTAATGCAACATAAATTTAGGTACTTATGGTGCACCTAACACCAACTGTAGTTTATGCACCTGATCAAATTCTCTTTTTGGCAATATTTACATAGAACAACTTAAAAGAACATTTCCAACAAATACTTCTAATGGGACTGCACTGTATTTCTTTTTGAACTCATTCAAGCAGATTTGAGTGTTACCTCTCCATTAGCCCAGGTGTGTTTTCCCTTTCCATGTCTCATGTCTTGTAAAAAATCTCCCACATACTGGCTACCATCTGGCCACAGTTGATAACCTGGTGAGAAAACAAAATAGAATGAAGCAAATAAAATGTTCCTGAAATACAGATATACTCAGTTTTGCAACTGCCATCAGTTCCCACTGATAAGCTGGCGAAACTGGAAGAAACAACATCATTGACATTTGTTACATGATTATCACATCTGCTATTATTTTTAAAAAATGTCTACATTTTTAATAGGACCATGCACTGCTGAAAATCAGGTGATATAATAATACAAATTATTATATACTTATTTTTTTTCCTGTTAACTTTACATTGTCAGACTCGTTCAATATTTCCCGATATTGAACACCTTCATATTGCACTCCTTGTGCTTGATGCACATGAACGCGAGGTACACTATGAAGTTTAAAGGTCAGTGGGCAGAGCTGTATGCACATGAATATATACTTTTATTGTGTATTAAAGGAATCTATGATTGTGAACTTTATTATTTTAATAATAAAATAATAAATTTTATTAATAAATATATTTGGTTGTGAATTTAATTATTAAGTCTTAGGTAATGAAACAAAAATGAGCATATAATAAAAAGGTTACTGCTTTTGAATGGAAAAATATAAACTTGTTTCTCGGATGGATATACTGCACTCCCAAGGTTGTGAAGTAAACCCATCCGAAAAACTTGTTTATATTTTCCCATACAAATGCAGTAACCTATAAATAAATGTAGCATACTGAAATCTACACTGAACTATCGCTGATGATCACATGAATTAAAAAATCTGTTTTATGAGAAATTAAACTGTGTAATTTTTATCCTGTCACTGCAAATGATCTCCAATGAATTGATGCCATCACACTGATGCCAGAAAGAGACTGAGGGAATTCAAACTGAAAACAATCTCCTATTACCTGAATGCAATCATATTTCAGCTAAAAAACAATGAAATCAAGGTAATTATAACCAAAAAATCTCTAATAATTGAATGCCATCACATTGTTGCTGAAAACTGAATGAAATCAAGAGATAAATCACAGATCTATTATACAGCAAATATTTAAAGAAGTACATCTTAAGTAAGAAAGAAAACCACCATAACCAAATGATAAAATGACAGGACACAAGAAGAGAGCAGTTAACACAGTTATGTTGTATGTCTCTGATAATAATTTCTCATGAAACAAAACGATAACTTTTGTACACAAAAAATGCCATGATTTAGGATACAGCTATCAGTTCTACGAAATACAGGATGAGGTTAAACAATATGGATAAACAAATGTTAGACAATATAAGACTGTTGAAGATATGGTAATATATGCCATGATGGTAAATGTATGGTGTGACAATCATATATACAGACACTGGAAAATTTCTGTGAACCATTTGTGTCATTAAAATGTAATTATTATGTTCATTCTTTCTCTCTTTTATGAAGAGTGTGTACATGTATAGAATGTTGTATGCCCCTGAGGGCTTCATGTGAGATTACTTAAGAACCTGGCTAAATGACTTGTACCCTCTGAAAAATAAAGCATTATTATATGAAAAAAAACATTAAAAGAAAGTTGAATATTTTTTCAAGATGATAAATTATCAATACTGCAATTTTTGGATGGGATTTTGACTCTACAACCCCTGGGCATGCTTTTTGGTCAAGAATAAAAAAAAAATATAACTGAAATACTTGCCCCAAAATTTCTTTAATGGATGTCAATCTATGTCTGTGTTTGCACTCACAATATCCAAAGCTGCTAAAGGGGATAAAAACTAAGATAGTATTGAATATCCATTTGAAAACAATTCAACAAATCAAATGTGGTCATTGGCCAAGTTGCACTGTAAAATCTTTGATGGCCTTTTAAGTGTAACATATTTTTGGAGTTGGAGGCACACCCAGATTTAATTTTTTTTTGAGAATGAATTAACAACATATTGGGTTGAATTCAACCAGATGTATAATCAATCATTTATTGAAAGATACATTAATTTAAAAAGAAAAGTAACTTTCAGAAAAATTCCATTAGATAAAGAGTGAAATGTAAAGTTAAATGGCAGCAAGATTTAAAACAAAAAAATTTTGTGGTGTAACTTGCTCTTAATGTTTTCATGAGTTACTTGAGCACATGATAAATTATTTACTGCAATAATAATAATAATAATAATAATAATAATAATAATAATAATAATAATAATAATAATAATAATAATATGTTCAAGGAAGATGATAAAGTACATGTGCCAGAATTGTTGAAACAAAACAATATTATATCCTTTTTTCAGCACCACTACTAATTTCCTTTATCCATGACTTTAGGTGGATGAGTGGTCTAATGCCTTTATGTATCCTTTGCATCTCACCTTTGTCCAGGTGTGTTCATGTTTCAGATCGGACAACATCTGTGTGTTAGAAAACTTGCCAATAGCCTTCCATATGTTGGAGGATTGTTCCAGGTTCTTTCTCCACTAAATATATTGGATGCCATGTGTAGCAAGTTATGTGTTGAAAGATGGTGTTAATATATAAAAACCACACTTATTTTGTCCATATATAGTGCTGTGTATCCACCAGACAGAATGTCCCATCCTAGGTGCAACACGGCATGACAAAAAACCGGTACACTGCTACTATATTTACTACATTACAGTATCTTAGTGAATAGTTTAATAAGATTAAAAATGCATGGAGGTTGGGTAGGGAACAAATCCTCAACTTCCAAAGTAAAGAAAAGCTATCTACAGCCATGAGATCTGTATTTTAAAATGAGCAAGCTGTAGCATCAAACAAAATGTCTACGTTCTAAAATCACACATCCACTTCTCATGGGGTATACATATACAATATACATGTACAATACACATCTACATGTATTCATATATAATATATTTACCTTGCCAGATCTAAAACAACAGCTCTTACAGGTGTTTAACCAAGCCTCTCACTTAACAAGGTTTCAATAACCCCACACTCAAAAACCTTGTCATCCAAAACCCACACAAAATTTTACTACCAGTAACATAAATATTACTTTACAATATAATGTTACATTTAATGACCCAGAAATCTTGTGTGTGCTCTCAAATTACAAAATTTGGACAAACTTGTATATAATGGAGAAAGACATATCATAAACTTAAAAAGGTTATAAAATTCCTTGTATTCAACTCAATTAACTTTAAATAAAACAACTGTACACGCATAACTATACTATATAGTCCTTGGCTTCTAGAAGAACAATGAACCCTTGAGGATTAGGTTTCAACTAGTTCTATGCAATTAACCAGTAATCTTGTTCCACCTAAATGTGGAATAATCAAATAAATATATTACTGTTCAAGAGTGGATTGAAAGAATGTAGGTGGTGTATTTGGGGGTTGGTGCATCATATATGAATCCAGGTACCAGCTATCATCAAGTAGCCTCCAGTTCAAGTTTTACACTAGTAGGGGAAATTTTCTAGCCTTAACTATTGATATTAAAACCTTTATGTCTAATATATCTAACAGATATATTCTTTGGAGTTATTAATGCATGATGCAGAGTAATTAATTAGAATTGAAATAATATCTCATCAGGTTGAATCTAAAAACAATTTAGAAATAGGAAAAATAATGAAAACAAAAATACACACAAGTCTAATGGTATCTGTCAACATTGAAAGAATTTTTATAAAAATACAAAGTACTTGTTAGATTCTATACGCAATCACAAATCAGAGTCAAACCCCAATGGCTTCATGTCTTGTGTTAGAAGGCTGATGAGAACAACACTCTTTGTGTAAAACAAGTGCCTGACAATAGTGCAATGCAAAGATCACGGCAAAATATTATATGTTTTATATATATATATATATATATATATATATATATATATATATATATATATATATATATATATAAAGAATTATAAAAATATACCAAACAGAACAGAAAGTGCTATCCTTGGACTCTATAGAAGAATGCTTGATAATAGTAGGCAGAATTAAGAATATAATACAAATAATATTATCATACATGTTAGAGAATTTTAATTTGAACTCTATGGAGTTTCGAACTCAGGTCAAATGAATACAGAGTGAGATGGCAGTGATCCATAATGCTAAGCGCTTTAGACCACTCGGCCACTCAGGGCCTCCAAGATGTCAACTGAAAAACCTGACACGGACAATAAGTGTTGCAAATCTTGGTTTAAAATGCTACTTTATACAAAATAATGTACCTTTTCCTGTTCGAACATTGTCCACATAGTCACCCTCATATCTTGCTCCATTAGGCCAGGTAAAAATTCCACGTCCCATTTTCTTATGGTCTTGTACCTGTCCCTTGAAATGGGCCCCACTTTTGTAGCTGACCTCTGTTTCTACTGGTTCAAATTTGGCACTCTGCAGCCTTGGCATACGTTCTGAGGTCCCTAGTGGGGCATTTTGTTTTGCCATCGTCTTCCACTCTTAGCCAGTCCTACAATTAAACAATGTCAAATCAACATCTATCAGGACTCAAAATTGTATCCTGTTTCTCTGAAATCTGCTTCATTCTGAAACAGGGCTCACAGACCTTAATGGAAGCAGCTATCCCCAACATCTTCTTCAATGCCAAATTTTCTCAGTCAATGTTTAATGTCAAAACAAACTGCATGCATGTTTAAATTGTTAAACAAGAAAAAGAAATTGATTATATTTCTCTAGCAATAATTCTATGCTTGACGATAAGGCCAACCACCTTTAAACAAGGATTTTCAAATTTTAATGTTAGGAAAAATATACTCAGTATTAATCCCATCTGCCAACCAAAGAGTTTGATTAGCAGCTACCATCCTGATGGTATAAGCAATGCACATCTACAAAAGTAACTACATGAAGAAGAAGTAAGTTTGCTCAGAATGAAAAGGGCCATATGCCCTTCAAAAAGCAATGGGTATTTTGCCTGTTCAGTTAACTTTTTCTCTCATAACACTTCAGTATGCGTGGCAATTAAAAGTCTATAGGATTAAAAACAGCATTAAATAAATTCTGAGGTTACTTCCAATATTTTGCTCTGAAAGAAATTTGAAATCCTAGATAAGTTACAGCCATTGACATTATGCAACACATTTCCCCACCAACTCATCCATGTTAAAATTTCAATAACTGAAGGTACAAAAATTCCCTCAAATTTCCCTCACTTTCAACAAAAATTTTAATTTTTAAAAAATTTATCATAAATACCCATGACCACATCTAGTATTTCTCAAAACTTAAAATTCCCAAACTTTTCCATGATATGTGGGAACCCTTTTTGAAAAGATAAAGTCAGCTCTCATAGTAACAAAAACAAAAACAAAAATGTAATTCTTAAGTTTCCAAACTTTGGAATAATTCTATATTGTCCAGGCTGTTGTCAAACCAGCATTTAAAAATGAGAATGAGCTTAAACTATAATTCTAAATTAATACCTATTACCTATTACCACCTACTACTGAATCTATAAACTTCTGCTAATTTACCAACATTTAAAAAATCATTTTTACTTTGTAATAACATTTTCACATTATATCCTTTAACAAATTCCCAAAAGTAAAATCTTGGGATATTCTGATGTTGTAAAGAACAATACATAAAGGAAATATCTATTTGTATTTCCAGATAACCAATATCTGAATCCTGACTCAAGAGTAGAAAGATCAAATTCACTATTGAACATCTATGTTTCCACAAGTTCCTATTGAACACCAAACATTATCTAGTAATAAAATTTGAACATTGCTGAAACGATTGAATATTTATTCTGCAGGATAATGATTAACAGGTCTGGCATATCTCCACATGCAAAAATTTATGCAACTGAGATTTTTTTCAGGAATCCACCATTGTCTTTAAAACTGTTACCATATCTGCCAGACCAGAATGCCAAACTAACCAGAAATGTATTACTGTTATGTAGAAAATAAAATGTTACCATGACCACAAAAGTATATTTGAGTTTATAAAGTAGTCTTTTATGAAAAACCATGTAAAATTCTTTAGCAACATTTATTATTATAAAGTAAGTCTGGCCATGCTGAATATTTGGCTAGTTCATGAACAAAGTCCAGTAAAAGAGCATGGTGTCACCATGAACAAAGTCCAGTAACAGAGCACGGCATCACCATGAACCAAGTCCAGTGAAAGAGCATGGAGTCACCATGAACTAAGTTCAGTAAAAGAAAATGGTATCACCATGAACAAAGTTCAATAAAAGAGCATGGCATCACCATGAACTAAGTCCAGTAACAGAGCACAGTGTCACCATGAACGAAGTCCAGTAACAGAGCACTGCATCAACATGAACAAAGTCCAGTAAAAGAGCATGGAGTCACTATGAACTAAGTCCTATAAAATAGCACAGCGTCCTCATGAACAAAATCCAGTAACAGAGCACGGCATCACCATGATCAAAGTCCAGTAAAAGAGCATGGCATCACCATGAACCAAGTCCTATAAAAGAGCACGGTGTAATCATGAGCTAAGTCCAGTAAAAGAGCATAGAGTCACCATGAATAAAGACCAGAAAATGAGCACAGCGTCACCATGAACCAAGTCCTATAAAAGAGCATGGCGCAAGACAACTTATTATCTGCTTGTCCTGATCAAGTAAAATCTTGTTTTACCAAGTTAAAATATACTACTTACACTTTCACTGGCCAAGTAGAATCAAATTTACATCTTGAAAAAAAAATAAGAATGATTCATGTTCAACACTGCTTAGCATCTCACATTGATTCAATTATAAATTATATTTGCCTATTCTACCTAAATGTCTACAGTCCTTAATATATAGCAAAAGAAGCCAACATAGTCTTTTAGACAGGTACCTAATTCTAACTTGACAAATGTTGTGAGTTTTAATGATACTTTTCAGCACACGATAGGCTATACATGGCGGCCATCATTAATGGTAGAGGTAGAGACCGGGAAATCACCGGAAAGAACCACCGACCCACGAGAAGCTACTGGCATTCTTTCTCACATATCCACATTCGCCGAATCCTAGACTTGAACCCATGCTGACAGAGGTGAGATGGCAGTGATCTGTAACGAACAGCGCTTTAGACCACTTGGCCAATCAGGGCCCTGCTAACTTGACAGCAAAATGGGTCCAAATCATGAAAATATTAAATTCTGTTTGAAACCCTTCTATAAGTTGTTAATTGATGTCACATCAATACATGCATTTACTCTATACCTTAGCAAGAAACTTCCAGATGAAAATTACTGACTATTACTGACCAAAATTATTGACCATTTATGTCAATGGTGGCCTGGTACTAAACTGGATCTAGAAAAAAGCATGTTATATCTGTCACAATATAGGGTAGTACACATTTTTGTCAGTATGCATCATTTTTCATTATGATATCGCAGCACACAATATTCAATCTAGTTTGTACTGGATCACACCTTTTGGACTACTGCTATATGTGTTTGATGGGGCATGTAAACAATCACCTTCTAAAAGACTACGGATATATGAAGATCCAAATAAAGTAAATAGTTACCATTTAAAGGTATATGCAATCAAATTGTAAATTTTTTGACCTGTTACTGAAATGGAAGGCAATGAATGCATATACAACATGTATAACTTTTACTATAATACATTGCCAATATATGATAAAAGACAAGGTTTTCGTACAAATTTGAAAAATTGCATTTTCACAATAAAAATGATGAGTGATCAGGTTTACAGGTTAAAAAACCATAAGCTTATGTGTTACAAATTCCATGTATTACTCATTTCACAATTAAAAAATACCTCCCAATTCAACAGTAAAAGTCATTCATGTCATGTATGTGTTCAACCACAATCATTTCAACATTGGTCATTTTTAGAATTTAGAAATTTAGAAATGGACTGCAAGATGTTTAATTGAGTTTATTTTGTGTTCAATGCCAATAATTAAACAGTATTAGGGACTGTTTGGTGACAATCTGGTTAGAAATTATAAATGAATTTATATCATTGATGCATTTCTGGTTTTAAATTGGTATAGGGGTACAAAAAAATTGGTGGGTATGTGAATACAATAATAGTAACTGGCCACCACTATAAAAGTCCATATTGAAGACTAGAAGATCATTCAATAGTTATAACTGAATAGACTTTGATTATACAAAATTAGTTTTAAATTTTAAAGCGACACTTTATATTTAATCCAAGATGAGCTAAATGTGCATACATAACCTGAATGACTTTTACTTGTATTGATGGGAGCCCAAAACATGGTAAATCCCTGAAGTAAAGTCTAATATGTTTATTAGAAATATTCCCGTTTGTTGTAAATGGATCTGTTAAGCTAGGTTTCACTGCCAATAATAATATCAGGCCTGACAGTTAAACACAAGCACAGACGGTAGAGGGCTGAAGTCATACCCACGGATATCACTGACTGACATAAATATCAGCGAGCCACCTGATTTTACCGGTCATTTAATGTCTTTTCTTTGCAACAGACACAGGTAAACAATAATTAAAAATACTGACATATATCTAATTAAGCTTTAAATACATTCTCTTCCTCAATTAAACATATTTCTCACCTGCTGCAATTTCAAATGCACCTTTTCTTTTCTAGTATATCCCTCGACATAGAATCTCCTTATACCAACCGGTTTGGAGGGAAGTCTAAAAAATAACTACTTCCTGTTTTTCCGCGAAGCGTGAAGCATTACAGGTTGCCGGGCGACAAGGGCCGTAATAATGCAATTTTGCAGTGATCGGAACATGGCTCGGTCATTTCCGTTAGGTCGGCAGTAATTGTTTACGTAGACATTTTCTGTGTTGGGTGAATCTCCTCGGTTTATATTACATGATAACGCACCGACTAATTTCGTTTTTTTTTTATTTATTAAATTTATTGTAAAAAAAAATAAAATTGTTGACGTCAGTTTATCTTGAACTCCCCCTTCCCCATGTTAACAATTGTCAAACTTCTTCAAACCCCTACCTTCCATTATGTTGACATAATTAATGGAAGATACCCAAATTCAAATAGCAACACACCGATTACACAATTAAATGATCTCAGAAACGAAAATTCTCGTCTTCTTACAAACACTGGTATACAAACAAATTCGTCCTTGTTAAATGGCAGTCGAAATTTTCATTGGTTGAGTTAATACTGTTGTGATGTGATGTGATTATGATTTTTAACGTTGCTTTAAAAAAAATTCAGTCATATCACTACAATGTCTGTAGTGTGACAGTTTATAGTGATGTCTAGCACTGGAGCATCATGCCGCAGACATGTAGCATGATGTCCCACCCAGTCACATTATCCTGAGACCAGGCCGACCGGTCCTAACACTAACCTCTTAATGCTGAGCGTCAAGCGAGGCAGCGGTTTTACCATTTTTGTAAGTCTAGTATGACTCGACGGGAGATCGAACCCACGACCTAACGCATCCTAGGCGGACGCTCTAACCTAATACTGTTGTAACAAACCGGGAATGCAACCAGTGTGGATTTGTTCGTGAATTCCAGCTCATCGTTGTTTACATAATCCCAAAGTGTTTTCATACTTGACTGCATTCCGTAACTGAGCGTTTTCACGTGCCAATGTAATGATTCCAAAATGGCTTTTACTTAGCATTGGCACACCAGAGTGGTTCCAAACGGCGGTTTCTATTTCTTCATCATCATAACAATTTTAACAATTTTATGTGTATGACAGGATCGAAAAGATACACGAGTCTCTAATGAAACCTGAATCAGTAAAATAAAAAAAAAATAGAGACAAATAGTTATATATATATATATATATATATATATATATATATATATATATATATATATATATATATATATATATATATATATATATATATTGTTATAATGAGTACACAATTTATCAAATTTAAAAAAAACAACAACAAACAATTATACAATTTAATTAGTGCGTTGGTAGTAAGGCCATTTGGATACAAAGCATCTAACTAACGAATCAAAAAGGTTTCTTTTATGACTCTATACATGTCTCCATGCACAATATCTTTTGGTATGAAATAATAATCTAGTAGAGAGTCATTATGGTATTAAAATATGTTGAAACATTAGAAGAAAACTGAGAATCTCTGTAATTTTGCATATGAAAGCAATAATTATTTTTTTTCTTAAAAAACTTGTTGAAGTGTTAATCCAACATGTTGCATGTTAGACTTTGTACAGGTTATCAAACAAGTCAGTTAGTGTTATCTCAACAGAGCTTGATGTGTCCTACGATTTTAACAGTTTTTGTAACGATTACTGAGAGACTCCCGACTGAACGACCAAAAGCGATTATCGGTAAACTTAAAATATATTGTAATAAAATTAAAGAGATTAACATTTAGTTTAAACAATTCTTAGGTTTGTGTGATTACTTGTTTGATTATTGGAATTCGGTGCAATGAGAAATATTTCTTAGCCCGAAATAATTAGCCAGTTAGTAGGAGCAAACATCACGGAGAAAATGTGTTAGTGAGTTTCCAAGAGGCCATGGTCAATGAGTAGCGAATTCAGACGCAAACCACATGACTGTTCCTGTCGTGATGTAGTACTTTTTAAAATCTAATGGTGTGCATTGGTGTTGTGACTGCAGTGGCAGTATTTATGTCAAGAAACTGGTAAATTAAACAATGGAATAAATGAGAAGGGACTCGAAGATACCGTTTGTGTCGCCATGGTGGCAAATGTGATGTAGTTTTTTTGGTGTGATGTGCCTTGAAACGGTAGATGGACTGGCCTCAGGTGGCGTAGTAAGCCCCATGTGTTAGGGATAGTTGTAGAGTTTTACAGTGTGAACTGCTGGCGGAACGGAAAGTTGATGACGAGAAACAATGCAAATGTGCTGTTGATGGATATTTGTAATGTTGTGAATAATGTGGTCCTGCATTGATTAGAGTAAAATTGATGTATAGAATGGACAGGTCGGGCTTTCCAACTTACAACTGAAGTTGTATAGAAGTCTTTGGAAATTTGGGGTAATCTTACGACTTCTAGCGGGATTCGCGCCAGGGAATTTTAAAACCGTTCGGTCAAGCAAAGACCCCTGGCTTGTAATAATATGATACTTGTGCCGCTTTTTTCCCTTCGCTCATAACGTTTTAAATTATTATCATATATAGTTTTATTTCAAATTCATATATATTTTAATGAACTGTTCTTATTTTCCGTTTTCTGATATTTTGAGTAACTTCTACTTAGGTAATGTATGTATCTTTCAAAATTACTGTTCGTACTTAAACCTCTTCACATGTCTTCTAAAGATGAAGATTTAGAAAATACATAAGTTGAATTACGTGCTTATATGATGAGGACATTACCATATTGTTTCGGCATATATAATTATTTTAGCACCGATAAAATGTATGCAGTTTGATGAATGCTCATTATTCATAGATCTCGCGTTATCTTTTTTTGGGCCAACATTAGAAAGAAGTTCGATTGCTTTCATGTAATTTTTGTACAGCGGTTACATTTTGTAAGAGTTCTCGATTCACCATTTAAACTTGTCTTTATGCATGCAATTTAAGATTTGTATGCGATTGTTTTATTTTTTGAATATCAAATAAAATCGTCTGATCTTATGAGACTTTCTGATAGCCACATATTTAATCTCGAGTTGTAACACTGTATTTCAACAGTTTTGTCTACCCAGCTTTTTTGTACGTCTTTTAATCTACACTAGAGAAACACAGGCTTGGAAATTAGGAATAAAGGTGTGCTTGATATTGTTAATGTATGTACATATAATGCACTAAAAGTGAACATCGTTAAATTATTTACATTATTCATTAAGTTTCGATTATGAAATTCATAGTTACCATATAGCAATCAACACATTTTCCTAATAAATGCAATTAATAATCATTTGGTATTTATAAGCACAAAAAGCCAAAATGATTAAATCCTGCCGAATCACAATATGTATAAATTTATAATTTATTGATCCGCTTTACCTCATATGTTTTTCAAAATTACTATTTGCCTTCTTTTAGCTTTCTCGCATTCAGTAACTTGCGTTATTTTCTTTTAACCCTAATCATCTTTATCATACACATTTCTAGTGTTCTGATATGAGGGCTTCTCCAGATGAAATTGCGGTGGATAATATGATCCCATTGGCATGTTTACTTTGCTTTCGGAGCATATGCATGTGCTATTTCAGAATACAAATTGAATACAATGGCGTGTTTCTTCGTATGAAAGTGTTTAAACTCTGTAAATCTTTGTTCAATTGGCTATGTTTATTAGTAACTTAAGATAGATGGATGAATTTCCCTCTGGCAAGTGTAAATTGGAATGTGGCCACGATACCATTCAGTGCTCCGATTGTTGTAAATGGTACTATAAGATATGCATTAATATCCTTCAGAACTTAAATCCTGGTCTTTAAAATCATTACAGTCCCTCTGCAAATCTTGTGCATTTGACTGTAATGAGTAGGATGCAGGAGTGGCTTTAGTAATTATTATAAAGGCTGATTCTAGCGTAAGCACCTCTTTTTACCCCTCTCCGCTCTCATAATAAATATAAATTACCCCTCTCGAGACTCTAAAATTTCCACGCCCAAATGATTTTCTCAAAACCAAGAGGCTGATAGTAGCGCAAATACATCTTTTGACCTCCTCCCCGCTATCATAATAAATATAAATTAATACACTCTCTCTCTCTCTCTCTCTCTCTCTCTCTCTCTCTCTCTCTCTCTCTCTCTCTCTCTCTCTCTCTCTCTCTCTCTCTCTCTCTCTCTCTCTCTCCACCCAAACCCTTACACAAAACTCAAAGGCTGATGACGTTTTACACTAATATATTACATGTGTACCTGGTACAGATGTTGCACGATGTATTGTAATCTGGAAATCAATCAATATCTTCACAAGCCGTACGCAGTCTGAAAAATCAATATATATATATATATATATATATATATATATATATATATATATATATATATATATATATATATATATATATATATATATATATATATATATATATATATATATATATATATATATATATATATATATCAGTCAAGCTTGGTAACATGTTTTAGTTCTACTGCAACGTCACGCGGAGATGTCTCAGAATATTTTAGGAAACGCGTACTCAAAAAATAAAAGGTAACGTAAACACGGTAAATTTATCAAAAGCTAAAACGTGAAAAGTGTGTGCAGGAAGATTTTAGAACATTCTAGAAGAACTCCACACAGGTATATATAAGTCCTTTCGAGAGAGACGTTGTCTTCTGCGGGCAAGATAAGGTTAGTGATATTATTTTAATGACGCTAAAATTTGTTGCTGATAGAGTAATAGGATCAGCTTTTTCAAGCAAATATGATGCCAGGATTGTTTTAAGATATGATTAAGTATATTAAACAGTTCTTTTTTAGTCAAGCAATGATGAGCAAATGCCATAATATCATCGCAATCAAATTTTAGCGTCATTACTTCACTTTCATTAATTTTACTTTTTTTCTGCTGCTGTTAATAATATTTTATGAGAATCAACTTGCGTAACAATAACGTCAACGGAATATGCACTATAACCTGACAGACCTTTTCGAACTGCTTCGGCTAGTTCTTTGTAATTTGATATGTTAACTTTTTGGTGATAGTTTACCTCGTCAGTCATCTTATAACAACAAATTAGATAAAAGTATATTATATAATGGATTTGATTAAGCGACTCGCTGAAATATATGCGGAAGATACAATTAATAGCGATAAAATCGCTGGCGATAAGGTCGCACACAATATTACTATCTCCAACAATATGATAGACAAATCTGCCTGTGATAGCGAAAAAGATATTTTGTACAACAACGAATCTGACGACGATGAAATAGTCACCGTCGCAGACAGATCAAATTACAGCAAACCAACCAATGAAACATATAATTACTAAGAAAAATAACCAAGTTTAATTTTGCCGAAAAATAAACGTTTTGGCAACTGATCAGACCATTTAAAACATCAAAATTTAAGGCCAACCGAAAAATATATAATATAATTCGATTTCATATTTGTCAAGATATTTAATTTGATGACGATCTCTGACGATCGCAGGCAATATCTAATATCGCTTTGTAAACCAGTAAAATGTAACTCAATCAAACGTACGTACGAGGAAATTTACAGATACATTATTTCATACTTTGTTTGGTTGGGATCCAGCTATTAAATTTATCGCTATACACAAGCCCTTTCACTAACCTTTTATCACCTTTTTTCCTAATCACTTTTTCGATCACGAAAACAATTTGTTCAGTTTTCTGTAGTTCTTGTTCATAGAAACTGCATACGATCGGATCCCTCTGCTAAATCTTTTAACGTGTACGTCACAGATATTGTCAAAAGTACTTTGTTAACCACAAATACTTTTTCGCTTCAGTTCGGAGTAAATCCCTTATCAAATACCCGTTTTGTCAGAAAAATCCGAACCCGATCACCGACCTTAAATTTACGTCTGAGGTACATTTCTTCGTTTGCTAATATCGAATTTGTAATGGCATCGTTTAGTGACATTTTGATGGTTCGATGTTTCGTATTATTATATTCGTCCACGATTTGATAAAGATCATAGACGTATCTGTTAGTGTTTTTAGCTGTCAAATATTTGTGTATGTTTTCGTTTAGCGTGCAATTAAATCTTTCAACCCTCGTTTCCTGTAACATATTTTTTATATTATTTTGTTCTAGAAACTGCTCAAATTTTTTATTGAAAAACTCCGCCCCGTGATCAGTCGTTGTCGTTAAACTGAGCAAGATTGGATGCATCAACCAAATCTATTGCTCAGATATTACCAACGGCATTAGCGACAACTTTACCTCTCGTAAACTTTTATTTTAGGTTTGTGTTGTTCGTCTGCAAGATCATCGTATAATTCTTTTCCAAGCCCTAATTTGTGTTTTGCTCCTATCATTCCCTGAACAAATCTTCTATCAAACCGTTCTCGTAGATTTGTCGGTTACACATCACATAATTCGTTTAGCATTACTTTATTGCAATCTACTTTTGAGTTTTCGTGATCACGATAACATATATCATGACGCATCGCTATTGCATCAACTTGTTTATAGGGCTCTTGTCCTGGAAATGGATTATCGTTGTCATCTAGTTGTTTATGAAGAGGATTATAAGGTCCATAGTATTTATGGCCTGGCAATATCCAATAGCCTTTTGGTTTCGGTAATTTGCCAATCATTTTGTGAATGTCGATTCCGCTGCCGATGATCTCACGGCGATTGCATGATTGACAGTACGTGATGATTTTATTCTACTAGATGCAAATGTCTTTGTCACAATCACAGTTGCATTTCATTTTATTGGATTATGTTTCATAAGATTAATCATTGATCAAGTTAACTCTGTCGGGACACATTTCAACACCATATTTCAAAACCATAGTTTTCTCTCTACCACAAAATAACACAAATACATTTTAGCATCATTCTGTCATTTTTTGTTTTTCTGTCGTCTAATCCTTATTCTCTGTTTTAGGTTTACATCTGAAACAGTATGTTGACATTATATACATACATGTTCAGACAAAAATTAACTGCAACATCATTATTTGAGTGAGGAGGTTGCCCATCAAATTGTAAAATAAACTTTAAAAGATCGGAAATCTCTCAGAGACATTTGTCTGACAAACATGATACAATAATAACCACAAGCGGAAGATCCAATCGGCTGTATTTGATTTGACGAATCATTTCTTTTTCTAAAGTTTATATATATATATATATATATATATATATATATATATATATATATATATATATATATATATATATATATATATATATATATATATATATATAGTTATGAGATTGCTCAGTGGAAGTCCAAGAGAATCAAAATAATTATTATCGAGGACAGCAACCCAGGTGGTGCTGGAGCCATCGTTAAAAGTTTAGATGTTTACAACACACGAACCACCTGCTGGTACGTCATCGAGTTCGTCCTTAGAAAATACTCCGCGAAATCCGACAACGTCAGTCAATTTTTCGATATCAAAATTGCTCAATGACGTCTGTTCCCCGGTAGAGTCATTCCATGTCCGATTCCTACTAGGTTTGGAATGAGGCTTCCCGCTACTTCCGCTAGAAGTGGAGCGAAAGAAATAATTCCTCCTTGTTTTGTTCGTTTGCGCTTTGTTGTTTTCTTTTCTTTCAGACGATTTTCGTTTTCGTTGTGGCCTTTTTTTACACTGTTACATAAAACTAAAAAATATTTGCTTGATTCAGCGACCTTCAACTGCTTTTTTCGTTGCGCCAGAGACTGCCCTTGATTCAGCCGCAAGTCCAAGTGTGCAAGTACTGGTAACATTTTGCTAGCTATCACATGAAGCGCTGGTCCAAAAAATCAACCTTGTTTTGACATTGCGGTTACCTGGAAAAGAGATAGTTTTAGAACAAACGGTTTGTTGCGATCAGGTCTATCGATTTGTTGTTGCGTTAGCATTGTTGCGTTGAAGTCACTGGATATATCATCAAAGAAACAGGGCTGCGTTTGGCAACTGCTGCTGATAATCTTTTAACTTGACCGGATATCAGGTATATTTCTCGAGTTGTGAACTTGGTTTTCTTGATATTAAATCAAGGTTGTCAGAATAAACTTGTACAGTCGTTCTCCCTTTGGTCTCGACGATGGTCAGGAATCTCTTACTGACCACTTGTGCATATACATTATACGTTTTGGCTGGCTGATCTCCCAGTGTCCATGTGACCGTGATATCTGCAGTCGATCCAATGACTCTTTCCGAATGCCTTGATATATCAAAGTAAAAGATGGGGAATAGCGATTTAAATTTTTCTACCGATATTTGAGATCTGCTGTTCGCGTCCTGATATTTTTGCATAGCCTCCATAAAGTACATATACGGTCGAGATATGTTTCTGGTGGCGTCTATAGCAAAATTGCATTCGATAACACGTTCGGAATATTGTCTGGAATTGACTCTCACAAATATTCGTCTGACATCAGGGTTACCCAATACGAAGTTGTTCGTTTCGTGATTGTTATGACGCGTCTGTCATTGAAATACAATGAAACAATTGCCGAAGTTGTTGTTCGCTGGGAGTGGTCGTCACACGCCATGTTTAATCAATCGCTTTAGGAATGGCTGTTTGATAAATCCTGTTCTGTTGGAAGTGTAGCTTGTTTGTAAAGATGGCTAGTAAAGATTCGACGTCCATCGTTTTAGTCACGGAAGGGAAAAACCTGAGGCATCCACAGTGCTAGTCTTGTGATAGCAAACTGACATTAGGCTACCCCATCGGCATGCATTATACAATCGTTTTGATCAGATTGATCTAAAATAAGCGTATGTTTTATTCCTTAAAAAACTTTGTTGTACTCACGGCAGAACCCAAAGATTGTGCTTAACGGTAGCATCATCGTTATTGGGCAAGATTCTGCGGTAAATGCTTTTCGTTTAGCAAACCCCTCGTTATATTGCTGTCGTCTAATATTTGTAACGGCTAATCTTATCGAATTACCTATTGCAGCGGCATCATTATTAGCAGGATTGGCGATTAGATTATTGTTATCTGGGTCAGTACAAAACTCGCTCGACAGATCCGTCCCAAATGAGGTATCTTTAAGCCACATCATATTTATAACGACTGATCTAGAATAATCATCGCTAAACGAAACGATGTCTAGTATTGTACTCGCAATAGGTAAGTGTATTGAAATATCTTCTACGGTTTGATTAACCAGTTGGTTTCTTGCACTTTTAAACAAACTCCAACCTTTATTGACAAGAGCAATTTCTGCACCAGCGGCAATATCACCACCTATTGCAGTTAGTATTTGGCCACGCACTTCTAACACTGCCTCATGCGGTAGTAGAAACACGTCCTCGTCTCTTGTGTTAAAAGTTCTAACTCCGGTTTTATTTTGGTTCGTTAGAGTTTTCATCCCTATACTCGATAGGATAAGATCGAGATAATTTTAGCTGACACTTTTCTTATAAACGCTACAAAAATTGAAAGGCAGAAGGGGTCGTCGGCGTTGTTTTCTTTACTAATTTAAGTACTATTTCTTCACCACGCAGTGATATTTCTTTGTTGTAGCTATCATAGCTCATTTTGTTTCTTATGTTGGCGCAATATCTGATATTACTCGTTTTATTTCTAATGTTGAAAGTTCTCTAATCTTATCAGCGATCTTTTGTCCTACTGCAGAACCTGCCGAAGAAGCCTCCCCCGTCTCGAAAGCTTTACCTGCGTCGAGTACAATTGGAGCATATTTATGAGCAATTCCTGGAATATTCTCTGCAATTGTTGTAAATATGTTTCCAAAAATCCCACCTACGATTTTTATTCGATAAACGTTTCTTCGTTTCAACTATAAAAATGTATGCTCACAAAATTGATATCGCAGATGTAAATAATATGTGACAATTTCGTTGTTCAAATCTATCAGACGGGTCTGATTTGCATTGTGATGCTTGTGATTTGATTTTCGAGATTAATCGAATCATAAATAATCTGACGTGGATTTCTTTGCATGATGGATCCTGGTGGAACTTCTGGAGATAAACTGTAGAGCGTTTTCCCTCTGCTGCTCTTGGCCGAACAAGATTCATAAACAACAGAGCAATTTACAAGTATCGTATTTACTTCTGTTATGTTTACAGATAGTTCACTGTCATATGTTATAATGTCCCCTGGAAGTAACTGACCGATTTGCCAATGATTAAATCCTAACAATGATGCAATACTTGTTATTGGCCTAAAGTTAACTACTAATTCATTTATAAATGTTATCCTAGATTGTAATGTATTATAATTTGCAGTATAACTCAAACTTATCGGCGTTTACACCAGATTTTGTTTATAAGCTCTTTGAGTGTCTTGTTTAGATCATTGATATTATAAGCTCCTTGTGGATTTATTTAATTTTCGCAATTTCAGACCTGTTGCCGAGTATTGGGTGTAAATAAACTCGTCTTTGACCCCAGTTTTTACGCTAGCCATAAAATTCAAACAAGTACAGGAAATGAGTCAAATATCATACTGCTTTGCAGGATCAAGTTCTATTGGCGGATTGTAATACACAGCAAAATTTGCGCTGTTCCCTGTTGTCTGCGACGAATCAAGCAATAATGTTATTGACATTATATTAATATTTTAGATAAGATCGCGGCGTAAACTTTCGTACTCGGACGATGTTAGTAATTTGCTCGATCTTAGATGAAGTAATAGATCAATAATTTCCTTATCAATCTCTACACTTTCGTCACCAGCGCTTCGTTGGATAATATCAACAACATTAGTCGATGGACTATTTCTGCGTTTGATGTAAACACTTTGACTCCAGATCCACTGTTATCCTCTGGTAATGATTTATCTCGTTTATCGTCACACTAAACAAATAGTCTTTTGAAATTACAACTTTTATCATATTCTTATTTTCTGGTTCTATACTGTACTGCTGTTCTAAAAAATGTTCAGCAACAATTAAATCTCTTTCTTTCAGACAAAGGAACTAGTTTTTCTTTTTTAATACTTTTAATTTCTTCATGAGCATTTGAACCATCTTTTATAATTCTTTCAAATTGTTCTGTCAAACCATTATACTTTTCTTCTGGCCAACTTCGAATTTTGTCAGTATAAGCGATATTATATTTTCTGATGAAATTATTATAGTCATCATCGTATATTTTAACCTAGCTTGTTTTCTATAAAATATTGTCTGTTTTTCAGTAGGCAATAGTTTCAATCATTATTGTTTGTTTCTCAGCCTTTTCCTCGGTTTGCTTTAACAGTTTTTCTATCCTTTTCAACTCATTTGGATTAACCGTCATTCTTGTTATTGCATTTTGAAGTGTAGAAGGATTGTTCATTAGTATATCAAACTCAGCTTGTCGTGCAGCAGAAGCTGCAATGTGTCTTACAAGTTTTGCAATTTTTAGTTTGTTTCTTCGATCTTTCTCCAAGTAAACCTAACAAACATTTTTCTTTCATTTCTTGCTAGTTCTTCTGGAGACAATGTTGATATTTCTGGTTGCTTGCCAAGTACTACCTCAGTAACAGGTTTGAAAAGTTTAGCAGTTTCTTCTTTTGCTTGGACTTGTCCACGTCGGGCTTCTTCCACTCGAGTTTCGAGAAACTTTGTTAGTAATTCGATCTCTTCTTGATGCTTGTCCATTATTTTCTATACGCTTAACAAAATTAGATCTTACAAACGTGTCAATGCAACAACGAAATACCTTGGCTGGATCACGCGCTAGCTTGTCAAATAAAAATGTGTTGTGTCTGTCTTTGGTTGCTTGATATATAATTCGATAAACTTATCTTTCATGACATATCCGCATTGTTCGTTTGCAATATTTCTCACATCAACATTGTCCAGTCTAGGAAATAATATAAAACAACCTGTATTTCGCCTGATAAATCTATCAACATTATAAAAACTTTGAGCGAGATAAACAGAATTACATCTTTTATTACGTGAAAATGACAAATAAGATCTAACATTGTTTATCTTCTAGTTGTTTAGCGGAATATCATCGAAGACGATTATTTTATGCTCAAACTAATCAAGTGTTTTCACTGGAACAAGTTCTTCTGGTTGTCTAATCAAAAAATGTATCCTCACCAGCGCCAAGTTCATAACGAAGTTTATCACTGTGCTCATTTACTAATTCGTATTTTTCCTGTTGGGGACTAATTATGTAAATATATACCTTATCATAGTTGAAGTTATCGTTGAGTAAAAAATTTAATAACAGATTTGTTTTACCTGATCCTGTTCACCCAACAATAAGATAATGACAGTTTGGAAGTTCATTGTTATGTGTATGTTTCACTAATTGTTCGGTATCAAAATTTATTATCTTCGCCATCGCTCTTGTATAACATTGTGTTATATTAAACCAACAATATTATGTAAGACGATAGGTATAATGAGCTACTATACAAAGTTCTGAACATTATTGATAGATTCGTGGGATAAAGCTCAGCAAGGTGACTTATCAAGATGCACAACTCTTGATAAGCTCAGAAATGAAATCAATAATTTATTAAATATCACAAGCGTGGATCTAAATGAAGTAGTTGTTTTCTAAGATAGAAAAGGAAAATTAAAGACGAGTAATGTACAACTTTGAGATATACTTGTACGAATTCATACTGCAGTTACTAATAATATCGTTACTTTTAATAACCAAGGTAAGATACAAGATTCTGGTAGGTCAGTTAACGATTATGTTAAGAAAGCTGGTGATTTATTGACGGGGAATATTATTATGAACCAGAACAAGATTACGTATCTTGGATATCTAACCGAAGATAATGAAGAATAAATATTGGCATCAGTAATCTTAGAACACCATAGCCTGATTTTGATGCTGCAACGAATAAATATGTTGATGATAATGAAGTTCCAATAAGAACTTCGTTAACCACGATCAACAATGAAATGACTACACTTAATGCTGATTTTACTAATCACGTGAGTACATTTTTAATTTTGACAGAAACATGAACAGGACCAAAAACGAATTTTTTGGGAGTCCACAAATTTTGATATTACACTCGCTGATATTACCACAATAATCAATGATGTTGTCAGTGAAATTCCTGATAATGTTGAGAAAACGATTCTGATTAAAATTCCTCACAAGCAGATTAAAAATATTGTGTACACAGTTGCATCTTAGTCAGCGAGATGGACACTACAAAATAACTCTATCAAACATATTGCAGAGGGTACTGGTGTGTATAGATTGTTTGTGTTTAGCGGTGTAAAGTTTAGCATATTTACCACATTTCTATGACGTCATTCATCTGATGCTTTCTCTGTGTCTATAGTATAAATAATTAACCACAGCATCTTATTAGTGGTGTATGGAATTCGTAGCTGAAATACCGCAATTAACTACTTGATCAAACCTTAGGACTATGTAATTAAATTTTATAATGAAAAATGTATAATTGATTTCAATTCTATTTCGAAAGATATTTGAGAACAAGATGTGGAAGCAATAACACAATACTACAAATATTATCACAAAAAACATTCGTGCGTGAAAAAAATGTTACAAATACTATAACAAAATACTTCGAGTAATATCATATCTACCGTTGTTAATGACCCGCTCTGGTATAATTTCAAGTGGAGCATCATTAAATCCGTTTTTGTTAATCATATCTGGTGTTGGTGTTTCTCTTACAACAGATTAAACCTCGACTTTTATCAAACAAAATGCTTGCTAAACAGCCAATAGAACTTACAAAAAATACTTGATCAGATACGATCTTATTTGCGAGGTGAAAAATATTGTATGGATGATTTGACAAGCGAGTTTCGTATTATCGACAGTATGCTAACATATATTTTGCCAATGAGAGTCAGTAAGTATGAAAAAGATCATCAAAAAGTATGATATGAAATATTATCTAATCTTAAGGAATAATATCACCTAACTGATCTCACCCAGTGAAGAATCCTCTTGAAAGTGCCTAAGAAGAAAATTCTAACTGCCTTTCATACTGAAACATCTGCGTGGGATTTTTCTAGAATGTTCCTGCTGACATTTTTTCACGTTTTAGCTTTTGATAAATTTAACGTGTTTTATCTTGCTAACACTTTTCACGTTTTATGTTTTGAATGTACTGACAATGATCTATAACTTTAAGAATTATATTGATCGCCATTGAACAAAATTGAACATTACATCAACCTTACTGTCATATAAATCGTGTACCGAAAGAAAAGACCGAACATATAATGGGCTTTGTACGCAATGTAACATACTGTCCAGTAGACTCAACGATGGCAACATTTTTGTTGATTAAACCGGGCACGCACATGACCCCTTTATTTAATGATGATGGATGTTTTAATTTAATGCTGACGAGTTTCCGTGAAATTTTTTTAACAGTGAATTTTACACAAGTTGCAAAAATAAAGATGTATAATTTCAATTCGGTATTTTTTAATTAAGGAGAAAGAACAACAAAATATATATATATATATATATATATATATATATATATATATATATATATATATATATATATATATATATATATATATATATATATATATATATATATATATATATATATATAAGATAATTGTTATAATTGTTAATTGTTAGATATATATTATAGAAGATAATTGTTACAGAAAAGATCAAACCAATGTTTTCGTTTGATTGCATCTTACAGAGATGTCAATAAGGTCCACGAGATATTGTATGATTTTAAAATACGTATCCAGAACAAATTCATAAAATAATTGATTTAAAAATTGTGATGGAATCCTAACGAAGCAGACTTGGAGAAAATACAATAAGAAACTTGACATGTCATTATATAGTATTGTGCAAGAAAAGTTAATATTGCTCAAAATGACTTGACCACCTTGTACGTATAACGAAAAGAATGAATATAGTAATGATGAAGAGAGTGTATCTAGAGGCAAACACAGTAGTAGTAGTGAAGATCACCAAGAGGATAAACGAATTAAAGAGATGTCTTTGGCATTAATATATGAAATCACCAACCAAATATGTTTGCAGAAAGTGAAATACTTTGAAGATAAAGCGTGTAAGCGAATAGCGTAATGAAAAGGTGTACGCTTGGAAAACGTGAACAGTGCAGCAGAACATGCGATAAAGAATATTGTAAATCACATCTATTCGCATTACGTGCAGTGTTACCACAATCCAACTATCTCATTTGTTTACTAACAAGCCTTTGAACCAGCAATATTCAATAAAAATATCAGCTCCTAAATACAATACCCCACAATTTGTCATGCGTGTAACACCACTCTTTGTCATTCATATAGCATCAAACAGCGTCAGGTTGAAACATTATTAAGAAAAAAGAGTTCTCTTAAATTGCATGACGGATATTATAACTGGGTGCTATTAGATATGAACGTTATAAAACTCTTGGAATTCATGATGCTTATGAAACCGGTCAGTGCAAATCCTTATAGAACTCATCATCTTCTGAGGAGCTGACCTGTGTCCATTGCCAGGTGATTAAATCAGCTGACCAAACTTTGAGACAATCACGATAAAATACCATGCCGAAGGTTACAATTTACGGTAGTCTGAAGCTATCCATTACACCGAAGCTAAATTTTCCATGTTAACATTTCTTTAAAATGAAACTTTACACAATATTCAGTATTAATTCAGATTCAGTGTCACAAAAGACGGGGTTGAGACCGAGAAGGCGTTAAAGGGTAGGGTGGTTTGAATCTCGGTTAAAAACCTGATATATTTTAACACATTTTGCACGCGACGTCTTAGATATTGAGTTTCATACAGCTGTATTATACTTTAATATTATACACGCCTTGCTATCACATTATTACATTACACAGGTTTAAATAGCATCGAAACATCCTTAATTCTTCTCGTCAGATGTTGGAGGATTATATTTTTGAACATTGGTTGATGTTTGGCTGCAAGAATTAGAGTTCGCACTCAGAAGAATGACGGGGAACCAGTCTAAGGATGTTGGCAAGAGGTGTAAAAGAGTTCAAAAGAGAGTTGCTACACATGTGTTAAAACTGCAGCTTCTTCTGGAGTTTTTCCCCCTCCTAAATCATAACGGTATACATTTGTCGACGTTCTAGGACTATTTCATCTTATCACAATACACAAATTATGAGAGGAATCTTGTAATTTTGTTTATTTCAAATGAATTCTTAAAACTTTAATAATGATTGTTTTTTGTGCATGGAGCCACGTGATATAGAAATTATTTAATTTTTCAATTTGTTAAAAAATATATTATGAACTGAACAGTCATATAAAACTTTTTATTCATATTCATAAAGATGAATAATGGACCTTGCTGACATCATTAACACATACTATACCGTTATAGCGGTAGGAAAACGAACACCATGATGGGTTCAACTGACACTTTATAAGTTACATGCAAAGAGATGAGATGTTCTTGACCGTTTTTGTAATTTACGAGTGTAAGAATAGTCCATGCTTTATTGCGAAGGAATGACAAAAAATTAAAGTTAACAAAAATATTTCTCAATATTATTCGATATTTAAATGTCTTATCGTTGTCGATATTTCAGACATTCTCAGGCTCAGTTAAATTTAAATTGATAATTCGAATTTGTCACTGCCTCTGCTCTATAGTCTACGCGGATTGTATGTCTCTATGTATACCATTTAAAAATATTTCGACCTTCTGGGTCTGCACATGTTTCACTATCATACAAACCAAGTCAGTTTAATCGGCTTCTCAGTTAGCCTAGTCATTTTCATGGAACATACGCTTACCATCCGCCCATGCGACTCGTTCCTGCCCTGCTCGTCTGTGATGAATTTTGACAGAGCTACAGCTCTTGTATGGCTTAGAAGCTGGTACTTACATGACAAGGTCGTATTTAAATCAGCAACTTTTCGTGGACTTAGTTTACTTTAAACAGACTTTATTTCCTAAATTTGTATTTTGAGATTTCAAGCGGTACAGTAAGAAAAAGTAAGCATTAGAATGAAAGATAAAGGCTTGCAAACTACTTCCTTTAGGATACACAAAAATGTAAATATGTATGAATATATGGTGGATGATATCAACTTTTAATGACCTATTAAGTTTTAATGACAAGAATCCCAACTAAATTAATTAATAGCGAATTAGAAAAATCTCTTGTTGCAACAGTTTGGATTTAGTCAAGGTATACAAAAGAGTAGGATGAACAACTAGAGAGTTGATGAAGGACGATAATAAAGGAAAAAAAGAGTTTAAAAGAAGAAATTGTCCATTAAAATATATCAAACATTGTGTAGAAAGTTGAGAAAACTGAGCGAAATGAAAGGTAAGTGACACGAATAAAAAAATAAATAAATAAATAAATAAATAAATAAATAAAAAAATAAATAAATAAATAAAGTTAAAAGAAAAATGATTAAAAGTGCTTTATTCTCGAGCGTGTCGCTGCGGAAGCGATTGTTTTGAAAAATAGCAAAAATTGCTGATTGTTGCTGTTGATGACACGTGAATGTACGATTTCTCTGTGGAATGAAGATCACGAGATCATTCAGAAGAAGCCAACCAAGTTAGATATATATTTGTTTCAGGATGAGTACCTTAAATAACTTTTGATTTTAAAATATATAACAGATAAATACATAGATGAATGATTGGATGGATAGATAAAATGAAATAACTTGATTGCTAAAGTTAAAGATAAACATTATTGAACTAAATTAGATGCTTGTAAAAGTGTCAAATGTTCACACAAATTATTTTTTAAAAATCTCGTATCAATTGGCAATGATATTCATAAGAAAAACAGTACGTTTTGTTTAGGCTCATTTATACGTAAAATCATCCCTATGCAGAATTACAAACGTATTGTGTTTCTCAGTGACAAATTTTAAAATAATCTTACCAGAAAATAAAATATTTAGAATTGGTGTACTTCATTTTACAATTTTTGTTTTGCTCTTTTCCAAGAAAGATCTTTGCATAGAATGGAAACACTTAAAACTGGACATTAAAAATACAAAACCACACGTGGAACGTCCAAATCGAATCGACAGGCACTAACTTTGCAATTAGTTTGCAAAGAGAAGTTGGATTTATAATATGTGCAAAAGGGGAATTGCTGGACGAATCAGTTCAATCATGTAACAGACTAAGAAACAATTTATTTAATGACACAGTGGTTGGAATATAATGTAAAAGTATTAATGATACTTTTCTGTGCACCTTGCTGTTGCTGTAGGTTCATAAATGTTTCAAAGAAATAAGGATAGGTAGGAAACATAAGGTTAGTCATTGCATTCCCAGCAAAATTTGGAAAATAATTTTCCCGTTCTTGGATGCCTGGATATTTTTCCCATTTCCCATCGGATTTCGAATGTGCACAAGGTATCCGTTTGTACTGGTATCACTCGGTCTCCAGACTCGTACACCCGTCTTCGAGTAACTGTACACAGCACCACCGTACGGTTGATTATCGTAATAGTTATGAGGCGCTCCAGAACCAAGGAAACGATATCCATTGTTTACTCCACTGGTTGCCTCAACCGAAAGGAAAGCAATGTCGCGATTTATATCGATGTTATTCTCAAAATCTTTTTGACCTTCTCCTGGGGATACAATATACTCCTTCAGAGGTATTCCAGGGTTCTCTGTTGGACACTGAGAGGATCGCCATGCTCTTACTTTAATTTGACCCTTGTTAACTTGTGCTTTATCGAAAAAAAAAACATTTCCCCAACCGTCTCTTTGAGAGAAGAGACATCCCGTCAAGTTTGCGAGAGGATTAAACGGCACCCAGATGCGCACTGTCTTCTCATTATAGCCATACAAAACACCACCCCACTCGTCCCACTCTTTCCCAGTGACAAACATAGATGAACCAAAACCGTCAGATACATATCCAGTATTGCCGAGTCTTATTTGTGGCGCCACAAGAGCTGGAAATGCTCCTAAACCATGATGAAGCTCATGATACACCTTGTCTGCATTAGATACATCCACATCGATCCACCCAGACTCGTAGTCCGCACTTGAAAAGTCATTCTCTGTCCAGACACGGACTCTGACTTCTGCTATATGAGAAGAAATGATTTTAGGTCCCAACCATTCACTTCCTCCGGAACTAAGTACTTTCCCCGTATCTGCATCATTAATCCTACAAGGAGCCCACACGAGTACATGAGTTTTATTGTAGAGATAAACCGCACCACCATAGGCTGCACCACGGTCATCATCCGCCTGCGCAGACCCAATTCCAGGAAATATCCAGTTCTGCTCTTCTTGAGCCAGTGATCTTATTTGGACATCCACCTTAACCGGTATGTTTCCCAAGTTATGACTGAATGTTACGAACGAATATTGCCTGTCTTGTGACTTTATTACTAGCCAGTCACTGGTGAATGACGGTTTCCCAAATACCTTGCCCCGATGGTTTTCTCGTGATTGAAGAACATCAGCTGCTGCCATATTCGTTCCACAAACTTTATTTAGTACAGTGGACGTTGTCCCTACTGTGTTGTGTATCCACTGTTTTATAGCCAGAAGGGTTACATTTATCATTTCTAATGAAACGCGAGTTTCAGCCTGTACTGTGTCGAACAACTTTTGAACAGCGTCGCACGAGCAAGTTTTGTTCTTTGCTTCTTGAACTTCGTTCAATTCAGACAGCACAAGCTTAGTTTGTGCTTCAAGTTCTTTTCTAATCATCTTTTCAGAAGTTATAGTCCTCTTCAACTTATTTAGTGACATTTCCAAATAATTCCTTTGTTTCCTGTCAGTTGATGGATCCAAATTTCGGATGCTCTCTGTATCATTAACAACGTTAGAACTGATTCGCATTTTTTCAAATTCCTTTTTCAGCTCCATTCTCGCTAATGATTCCTTCTGTATCGCATGGCGTAAAAGTCGTATATCTGTTTTGAACGTTTCTTCAAGAGTGATCAATTTCTTGTGTAATATATCTATCAAATCTTCTTGCGTGGAGGAATCCTCTGAGGATATTACTGTTGAGATCACGAAGCAAATGAAGAGAAAAATCTTCACTGTTGAGTTGTGTTGATATCTGACAAATCCAACAAAACACAAAGTTCGATACATTTTGCTGGTATAATTAATGTTAATTAAATATCCTCGGTATTTTCATGTAAATTATCTATCGTCTAAGTCCAGATGAGATTTTTCGAGAACGTATTAACTGGCTCGTAATCGTTGTTGTACTGGACTGAATCTGTTTAATATATTTCATCATGTAAAATGCAAGTGAGACCATTATCTACAAACTTGACTAACAACGAAGAGAGGAAATAGCTTCTTTAACTTAAACATTAACATCTAAGTACACTTCATGGGTTCAAAATGTCTTATATAGACATAAAAAGTAAACTAATTTGAATATCTGGTTTTCTTATAACCTAATTAAGCTGAAAAGTGAAATGTATATTCGTCACATATATCCGCAACATGTTTCTTAAAGATCCCAAGTCATTTCCTTTACATTCATATGAGTGAGGACTTTTGAGCAAGTGGTAAACATTGAATTGCACATTCTCAAAATTCACATTGCATGTAAACCGTTTGCACAATCATGAATAGTTTATTCAGTCTTTCGCAAGCGTAATTCATGAATATGAAATATATAAACGCCGTCATATATGATCGTACGACGGTATACCAGTCCCAAATCTATGCTGATTTTGCATGAAGTTTTAGGGTTTCTTGTCAGTTATGTCGCTTTAAATGTGAAATTACGTGTATACACTTATATCCGCACACATTGGTAGTGTTGTGGTTTAATGGTAGACACCGATATTTTTGGCGGTTCTTGAGTTACAGTCAGTTGAAGGGTCCTTTCAACAATATGTACAGAGCATTTCCGGATGAAATCATTTGCTACAAAGTGTGTGTGTGTGTGTGTGTGAGAGAGAGAGAGAGAGAGAGAGAGAGAGAGAGAGAGAGAGAGAGAGAGAGAGAGAGAGAGAGAGAGAGAGAGAGAGAGAGAGAGAGTGGGCGGACGATCTGACCACTTAGGCGGCCTGAGCGGTACGTTTTACAAGTTACAAATGCAGATGGAATAAGAGAGCCACTGTGGCCATTTATAATTACGTGTGTATATTGGAGGACAACTTGAAATAGGTTTTGTTTTGGAATGAAGAGCTGTTGCGCACATTCTCAAGAAAATGGTTTTGCGAGCCCGTTTCCGACAGAGAAGTTAGAGAATTATTTTTTTTTATATATGCATTTTGCAGTGATAAATGTATTGACAATTAAACCGTAACTAAATCTGTGTTTCTTTGAAATATTATGTGAACAGTGTATTAACTCTACTTGATAGAAAACATAAAGAGGTTTAATTGCATGTTCCAGTGCGTGATAGATGTTACAAATATTAAAGCACCTGGTAATATGATTGTTTTTGTTTTCTCATTAGTTTTAGTTGAATTAGAAAAATAGGTTGTGAAACTGACTCTTGAAAAGTTATATATAAGATGTAGATTTTATATTATTGTACACAACAGTTGTCATTAAATTGATATAGTTATTACCAAAGGGAGATGGAAAATATTAAATGACTTTTTTATTTAATGTTATGAAAAGTAGCACCAAGAAACTAGGCCGATGAACTGAGAATATAACGTCCTTTCATTCCTATCCTCTATGAACATGATATGAATACTAATATTTGCATCTCAAAATCCTGTCAAAACCTTGTTTTATAAGATAATAATTATCAAAGATTTTCTATTAGTTTAATTTTAAATAAATTTATTATAAACTCATTTTGATCTCGACAAATAAATACTAGATATATTTGGCTTGTCATTACTATTTGAAAAGTGTAATTAGTTATAGGAGCTGACATGTGATGGTAATCTAAAGGCACTAAGTTATTCATGACCTTATGCGTAACAATGAGAAGTTTACCATCAAGTATGAAGCTTTGCCGTATGGATGATACAAAAGATTAAAAGTGTTTGTTGCTAAAAAAAGCACCATCTTATCGACCTCATTTAGAATAAACATAATGGACCTACATGAACACTTATCTTGACCGACATGAATCATCACTTACCTTGACTTACATGAATCATCACTTACCTTGACCTACATGAATCATCACCTACCTTGACCAACCAAGATTTATCTTAACTCGCAAAAACCGACAACTACAAACTACAAAACCAAAAAAGGATGTATATGTTTTGGGGTTTGTAAAGTACGACGCTTAATCATGAAAAGTATAATTTTTTGATTATGCACACACACATTCACTATGAAACATTCTTTTTTTCTACAAACACAATCAAGGAGGGTAGTTACGGATAGGTAATATTAATACACACTTATATATGATCGAACATATCATGTCAGAAAACACCATAACACACAAGTAATACATGACCAGTGTATGCTGAGCAACAGTGATATACCCAAAAAAGACATCTAATTTTTCAAAGATCAATACAATCCTCCAGACCCCCCTCTTTCCGACGAAACAAGACAAATTAATAATTATCATTCACACACACACACACACACACACACACACACACACACACACACATATATATATATATATATATATATATATATATATATATATATATATATATATATATATATATATATATATATATATATATATATATATATATATACACACCCACATACTAGGATCTTTTTTCCCAAGCGCAAAACCTGTCTATATCTTAACTTAACCAATATGACATATCCACAAACAATTTTATTTTCATTTTCAAAACTTACCACACTCCAGGGCTTTACTAATTGACGTGCCTGATTCTCAGGACAAGCCAAAATAAGGATCAGATCAATTGAAATTTGCAAAGTACTTGCTCCTGAGAAAGTTATAAAAAAAAACTTAAGATAGAGGCAGATAGGGCGAGAAAGATAGAGGCAAGGGCTCCTGCAGAATTCTTCCGGAACAAGGAGGTGGGTGGGGGAGGGCAAACATGTAGTAGCCAGCTATCAAGTTTTTACACATGGAGGGTAAAACATGTTCAGATATGAAATAGACTTGGAGAGGCAAGTGCTCCCCTTGCGCATATGTGTTGACGCCCATGGATAGAGGTCGTACTCAGTTCGTAGTGCATTGTTTTCTACACGTATTTTGCTTTGCAATATCGCCGCAATACGTATATCAACATCTTTATTTCGCGTTTGTATGTACTGCATTCTTCAATTTCGTAGCTGCCCAAGGTTTATTAAAGCTTTTGATCTTTTATTTCACACCATGCACTGTAAAAGTCCATTTTGAAGTCAATTGCAAGGCCAGTCTCGCATTATTTCGCAAACAAAAATAATGTTATTTGTTTTGTTTAAACATATATTCATATCATTTTATTAAACCATATGGGATTGGGCACATGTTATCTTGTGTTCAATTTCCATTAAATCGTATAAATTTTGGATAGTAATGAAACAGTGGGAGCTTGATTGTACATGCTGTGTGTTTGGGCAATAATAAAAAGGAGGTACTTGACAGTACATTTGTTTAAATTTTATCTAAAAAAATTTAACGTCACATTTTCCGGACGACTCCATAGAATATAGAAGCATCCTAATACGATGAAAAAGTCAACATTACATTTTCCTTGTCCCTATATAAAACTTGACCTCATAAATACTCTTCAGCCTATAAACCTCTTTGAGGCTATCAAACCGTTTGAGGCCATAAACCCATTCCTATACTCAATCTATGAACACTTTCACATGATTTTCCATACGTATCTACCGACACTGTTGCTAGGTCAACCTCAACTGAGGTTAGCAAATTATAACTGATATTTCTGAGCCCATTGTTTCCAAGATGCTAACCCTTAGACCATTTTGACCCAGGATTTCCTTTTCAGGCACTAAAGACTCTTTTAGACCATAGAGCCTCTTTCCCGGCATGGTGACCTATGGATCCTTTAAACATATGATGATGTCGTGTTTCTCTTGAGGCTATTGTGACCTATATGACTACAAATAATTTTTAAAGATGGATAGTGAAAAAGGTATATGAAATCAAAATAGAAATAGACAAAATAGAGGAATAAAGAAAAAAAGCACACACACACACACACACACACACACACACATATATATATATATATATATATATATATATATATATATATATATATATATATATATATATATATATATATATATATATATATATATATATGAGTTTTATTTGCTTTTGCAAGTTTTGATGGATTTTTAAACATAGTAATGACTATATCATGCTAACAAAATGCGATTAAAGAACATTTCTTAGGGACACAGTGCAGTAACCATCTGGGTTGACTTGGGCGGGTATATCCTTCAAGACTTCCTGTTCTTTTTTTCTGAAGGAATTAGTTTTTGCGTATTCTAATGTCTCATGTGTTCTTATTGTACATCATGAACCTTTCTCTTTTGTGAAAGTGAAATAACAACTTTATATATCCAAACGTGATGTATGAATACTCTTAAACACCGTATATTTTTCAATTCCGCCTGGCTAAATGCACCATACGAATACATTGTAAATCAGTTTCATCTGACACAGAAAACAAGAACAATGTCACCAATTATCTTCATGAACAACACCGATATAATTGTCTCAATTATCAAAAGTGAAACTCTTTGTTAGATTTTGAAATGAAAATTCATGGCGTTGTGTCTCCAGGAACAAATAAAGCCTAGTGTGTAGAAGTCAGCACAACCATACCGGAAAATTGAGTGTGTGGAGCTAGGAGACTGTTTTGGAAACATATATAATAGCCAGTATGACATGTGAGGAAAACCTGGGAAATTCTTTTCCTTTAAAAACATAACCCAATATAAAGTATGGAACTGTAGAAGGCCACGTTTTGCATCGCAAATTTTATTTTTCATTTTTTTCCGATAGTTTTCGTCAAAACAGCGGCTTGAAGGAGACCAGAAACCAATAGAAATATAGAATGGTAACAAAAGCACTATATAAGAAAACATTATTCTGAAGTATCATCTTGAAGGCACTGAACTTCCGTGACATCGCATGCAAAATTTCCGCTCCTATTCGATTACTTTCGTTTTGAGACATCATAGCAGCGACTCCAACATCGGACTGGCAGTTGCCAGCGTAAAAGACAATTCGGTTTTGCGTTGTTTACGTTGTAATAGCACATTAAGAAAAGGCTGTGGGCAATTTTTTCTCTGCAAAAGATAAAGACATAAAGATAGTATGGATACATTATTGCAAGCGAGTCGATTTCAAACACCAAACAGCACTCTGTCCTCATTACATTTCTCCAAGGAATATTACCAGAGAGAGCTTGAAAAAAATGACCGCTCTATAATACATAAATGATCGGCCTAGACTAAAAGTTTGCGCTGTCCCAGACATAACGTTGGATATTTTAAATCCTGGGTAAAGAGTTAAACGTGTGAGTTATGAAAATAGGCAGGGGGCCGAGTAAGTGACCACAGGACGTAACAATCAATTCACAGATCTTTTATCTACACCAGCAGTGATAAACAATTGGATTGCCCGACACCTGGGGTCCTTCTAATTTTAGTTCGGTTCAATCCTGTATTCAAAGCGAAGTTCGCGTCAGGCTTGTCGAAAAAAATTCTTTGCCTGAGGAAATAAGGAAATATATTTTCAAGATGTGATATACATGCCATAACACGGCACAATCTAAATCAAATCACCGCTGTCCAATGGTGAAATTGAGATCTGATTTTAATGAAATGGCAGCTTTGCTAATAATAAGATTCCAAACCCTGACTCAATCGTGTTTCAAGAATATATAATTTTCAGTAATCTTAAGCACAAATGTTAAATTAAAACAACAACAACAACAACAAAACTCCCCTTTCAGTCTATGTTACATGTTGTATGTATAAACGGTAATCTGTAGTGATTGGAACTGATATAAAACTATCCATTGGGCAGTTTAAAAAGCAGCGATTAAAAGAAAAGAGGCGAGGTATAAAATCTAAGTTTCACATTAACTGGCTGACAACAGAAATTGGTGGTGGGGGAGGCGACTGTTGACCACACCCCCTTGTCCCATTGTACGAACGCTCAAGAGGCGAGCCATTTCTCCTTTTGATAAGTTTGTAATCCCCCAGGACAAGCCCCCTTTTTTCATATTCTGGTCAGCTGTGGCTAAACTGCAAAACAGCTAATCTTTTGACTTAAGCACACAAGCAATAAATCAAGTATGACTAATTAATAGTTATTCCTTATCCTCGTATTCATCCTGTTCGAGGGTGTGTTTTTGTAAGCATCAGCAACCGATTGGCAAATAAACGATTCCTTATGTTGTTGTAACATACTACGCATATAAGACTTCATTTTGACAGTTCAAATCTGCAGTCACAAATTACCGTACAGGTGGTAACTGTTTTTCCCACGTTTTATATCCCACCTTATTTCCTTAGGTTTAAGTCTTGAGGCATGTAACACTGTTTACTGAATAAAAATATTTATTCTGAATTAAATTTTTTTTAGGGGGAGGGCACATATGCTGCATGGTATATTTTGTTTTATTCCTTCTTTTGATTTAATCATGGTAATTAAACTTTACATAAACGGTAGAAGATTGTATTACTATCCGGTTTTTCTTTGGCCAAAATGGAGATGAGATTTTGTTTTCAGAGATTTAAGCTAATTGGTGACAATTTTATTTTTAATTTTTTTTTTTACTTTAGTATTGTTGCAGTGGTTTTAAAATTCTGAAATTTACATGAATAATGTATAATCTTAACTTTCCATTTACTGAAGAAAAGGTATGTCTTGTGATATTAAATATTTCGTCCAATGCATGGCAAGGCCCTAAGCTATGGGAAGCTGTAGAGGCCCTATCTGACATAAAATAAATTTGAGAGACCCCTTCAGACCTGCGAGGCCCGAAGCTGTATTATGTTAAGCGCATGCCTAAATCGGACACTGATTTCATTACTGCAATATTCACAAGTGATAGAATATGGCATCTGAGTATTGCATACGTTATATTTATTTATGTATGCTTTGCTGTTGTTTCTTTATTGAGAAATGAAATTGACTAACATTATGTAATAATCGGGAGTTCTCAACGAAAACTCATTTTCAGATTTGTCAATACGATAACTGTAGCCTGAATGTGAAATACACTGTAATTGAGTCATAAGACGAAAGCTTCTTGTTTAAATTAACTACTTATGATTTCTGCTTTGCCGATTTGTTTGTGGGTCATTTTTTATAATAAAAACCAAACTAATTCGTATGTACGACTGATGAAAATCGTTCTCAATGCCAATTAAACCTCCCCAGTAGTTTATATTGTTTCACACACAAGTCGGTACCCGTTGAAGTCTCTTCGCCCAGAATTCAGTATTTCAGTGTTTCAGTGTTGGATGTATATTTTCAAAATATTTGTCCTTAGGTGGTGTTTTGGGGGTAGGTAATGAATATGTAACATATAATACAATTGAACATTATCATTCTTAAATGAATTTATTGCATTGTGGTAAATTTTTAATTGTTACATTGGGCACCATCACTTAAACCTAATCACATTTTTGCACAGCACACAATGTATAAGTATTTATTTTAAAAGTACATTGTTTTTTGAAAATTCTAACACGCAGTTTAACATATATAGTTATGAGTATCTATTAAAACAGAGTCAACTTTTTAATGTGCAAATCAAATCTGGTCTCCTCCTGTCTGTCTCGCTCGCCATGTTTCTGTTTCTATTAGATAAGAGAACTGGCTAGAATTGCGTCACGTGACCACGTAATATGTCGTCTCATCAAAACTCGGAAAAGCTAGGCAATTTATCGAATCGTGGTTTCTTCCGCGGAACATAATATAATTACAATATGTAATTTATAAACATTACAGTCGAATTAAAATTTGTAGAGAATTATATGCATAAAACAATTTTTTTAATTTTTGGTCTCCTTCAAGTCATGCATATGAAGGAGAGCTTTGCTACATATTTGTTCCAAAACATGCGAATAGCACATCTCGGGTGAAACGTAATATAATATTTGTGACTTCTTAATTGTCATGAGTTAGATGAAATTTTTCAACATCTGCTGATTCTCTTCGTCATGTTGGCTTAACCCCGCACACACATATTTGATAATTTGCAACTAAACTCTACTGAGTACTCAAATATTACAGATATTACGAATAAGTGAACTCTGATTAGGATATAGAATACGTTATCCAGAATGTTCCCTTGAAAGGAAGTATTTCTGATGGCAGATTGTTGGTATGGGTTCCAAAAAGTAGGACCTTCACACCGGCTATAAATATATTTCAAGTGCCGGGATATGGGAATCAAGCCTCGACCAAAAATATACAGAGCAAATACAACCATAACAGTGTATCGAAAGTTTAGTATATAGTACAAGGCCAGGAAATACAAGAAAGGCACTTCGTCAAGAATGTATTTTTTAAAAAAATAATTTTATGGTGGTGATAGAATATTAGATGTTAAATATTAAAGTACTAAACCAAATATTGTGTATTTAGCAACTCGGAAATAGAAGCAAATTTAAAAATTGCGAATACAATTTAAAATATAAAAAAGGCTACAATAAAAAAAAATTGTAATGTGCTATAGAACAATTAATAAAATTAACGCCCCAGTGTTTGATTAATTTTTTTTGAACGTCTGTTATATCATAAAAAACATAACAAATGTTAACTATAGGAGAATGGAGTCGATTTGAAACCAGAAGACACTTTTGACAAAGGAATTTACCAAACTCTATGACAAGATGGAAGAATGACTAGGGGATGTGTTAAATGGAACCTTTTACGTGCTTGAGTTGCATCGAGGGACCAATAAAGACGACAATGTGTCTGAAGGCAAAATCAATCTAGATCAAAGAATACGTAAACGTGAGCAAACGTCGTATCAAATCAAAGTCCACTGGAAGGTTTATCCATCAAGGTCAGATTCTCTGATTCTTGCGTTGCAAGTCATGTGCTATCAAGAGAAAAATTCACGAACTTGTGTCGTTAAGCATTGTTTCACATTAATCAGCCTCATCTCTTCCTAAATCACTAAAAACAAACATAACAGCGGCAACAACAGTGTACGTGGAGGATGTGTCCATCAAACTCAAACTATATTTTTCTTTTGATATAGTCATAATTTCTTGAGTTATTGGGGAAACTACTGCAGACACGAGTTTGTAAAAAGGGCAATAAATAATTGTGGATTATTTTATTCAGATGGTGTATGAGTTATCGTCTATCGTTCAAGTATACTGACTGTAGCAGCGACAACGCCAAATGTAGTAACAGTAGCAGCAGAAGAAGAGTCAATGTCACTTTAAGAGTCTAAAACAATTGAACTATGAATAAGGAATTTTATTTGATTTACCTAGCTACAGTTCTCTCTACGTGTTTCCCAACAACACGTTTTGCTGTTTCATGGCACATTTGTTTGAAATCATGCACCAAGATCTAGTTGGGAAGTGACTCTTTCATCCCAATCGATGTATGGTTGAGATGCAATTAAATTTCATTGTATAAACACTGCACGAATAAATGAAAGAAGACGTGCATACAAAATTGATCCATTGAATCTTTTACAAACAAAATATACCAGTGCTAGGCAAGCCTCTATGGCATGTTTTCTAAATGAAAATTCTTGAAGAATATGAATACTGAATATTGACATGGACGTATTATTATTTGTCAAAAAGAAATAATGACTGGGAAACTTCATTTGTTTGAAACATTCTCGAATGAGATGTTTAGCATTTCTTGTACTGAATATAAGCTCTACAACGAATACATAGTTTTTGGATAATGTTAAATCGTTATTTCACACTGTCGCCACGATTTCCAAGAATGTTGTCTCCAATTTTAAAGTCTAACTTAAGAGGGATGATTGAACTTGCACTATAGCTTACACCTTGCAAATGACATTGTGCTGACATTAGAGGGCTTGTTGATAAAAATAGGAAGTGTTGATACTGAAGCCCTCAATTCACTAGCTACACTGTTGATGTAATATGGAGCGGTTCAGTAAACAAAAAACGCACTTGCTCAACAAACAAGAAAATATTATGTGGAATTGAGAAAATATGGAAAACTGGAGCAGAAACAACTGCTTTCCTAAATATCTTAAGATGATTATCAGTATGACAAAGGAATACATGTACTTAACATATTAACAACATTAGCAGAGACCACAAACGTCCATTTTCTTTCAATCTGACATTCATTCAAAAGTTTGATTACGCACGAATATTGTTCGTACCTTGGGAAACAAATACAGAGGTCAACCGGTATGCCGATAGATAATACTGCTTTATGTATGAATCTTGTATATAAACATGCAGCCACATAGCGGCATTCTGTCAAAGGAACTTCCTGTATTTTGATTAGTTTATTAAAGGGTGAGTGTCGGTTGGTGGTTATAAATGATATATCTGTCTTAAATTAGGTGTTGATACTCGTTATGATACAATGTAACTTTACATTAAAAAAATAGGCTATACTATCCTCTTGGGGCCATAGTTCCGCTAAATACTGTTAGAACAACCACATGAACTAATAACAGATAAAAAAGCTAATCGAATGCTTGAATAAGGAATCTTATTGGGTAATTTTCGGAATACCATCGATGATTAAAACGTATATTTTTTGATGGTGTAAGCTGCAAGAATTTGTCATACCGCAGCATAGTGTACATGTAATTTATTGTACGAACATAAATGTGTTGGAATGATTCAATTCAAAAGACATGATGAGCAAACTGCCAAATTAATGTTAAGAGAGTACCATATCTCCGTCCCAGTTTTCACATACAGATTAAATTGAAATAAATACCTGATAGTTTTTAACATAAATCACAAATGCACCTGCGGTTTAGGTATGGTTCGAGTGGGCAATGTTCTGTAAATTATCATTTCCTTTTCCAATATAATTCCTTAGGCAAAATATATGTGCGTTGTAGATAAACTTGAGAATTTAACTAAATTGTTGAGAGAAAGCTGAAATTAAAGCTATTTTATATATTATCTTCTTTGTTGGAGTGTATAAAGTATGCAGTCACTGTCACGTTCATATCACTATCTCTTTGTTATTAAATAATTTGGTTAATTGTAGATTATAATGCAGATTGTGAGAATATGTCTATTACAACTCGTTTTATGTTCAGTTAAGATTTAATTGCATTTATTTTTAATTATCTTTCATACATGTTCTTAAGAACACAATGCAGTTGCTTTTTTCAGCCGAATGTATGGGTTGTGTGTTGTAGAAAATTTAGTTGATATTAGTGGACATGACTGGCAGAACAATGATATCTTGGACAGGATTTCTGTCATTGAATAATAATTCTACGATTGGATGGGGAGTACATAAAATGCTGTCGTTGATAGAGACTTTTGATACCCTACTATCGTAGGGTAACGTTTTTAACATACACTTCAATTATGAAATCCTGTTTTAATGTACAATTCATACAAAGAACTATAGTTCCTACAGTAAACTTTAAGAACCATTCAAGATTGTTCTGTGATGTTTAGACTAGAATGGTGATTTATTAGATTTATATTCCCTTTTTTGTTTCAATACATTTTGTCTATTTTAAATGAGGCTTTTGTCCATTCACGAATCATATTATCTTGTGATATTCTTAGGACGTGCTATGATAAAGTTATAGTCAAGTGAAAAAAGAAAATAGAGTAAAAAAGAAAAATAATAAAAGAAATGCGCATATGATCATGGTTGAGGATAAAACACAGTAAAAATAAATGTTGGAAGTTAGCATTTAAATTTGTGTAGAGGCAATGACTCGCAGCTGATGGCTGATTGGTTCTGTGGTCGGCTATGTTATTAGCCAGTGTCCGAATATTTCTCTGTGGAATGAAGACCACGAGATCATTCAGAAGAAGCCAACCAAGTTAGATATATATTTGTTTTAGGATGAGTACCTTAAACAACTTTTGATTTTAAAATATATAACAGATAAATACATACCTGAATGATTGGATGAATAGATAAAATGAAATAACTTGATTGCTAAAGTTAAAGATAAACATTATTGAACTAAATCAGATGCATGTAAAAGTGTTAAATGTTCACACAAATATTTTTTAAAATATCACCCATCAAATGGCAGTGATACTCATAAGAATAAACAGTACGTTTTGTTTAGACTCATTTATACGTAAAATCATCCCTATGCAGAATTACAAACGTATTGTGTTTCTCAGTGGCAAATTTTTAAACAATCTTGTCAGAAAATAAAATATTTAGAATTGGTGAACTTTATAGTACAATCTTTGTTTTGCTCTTTTCCGTGAAAGATCTTTGCATAGAAAGGAAACATTTAAATCTGGACAATCAAAATACAAAACCACACGTGGAACGTCCAAATTAAATCGACAGACACTAACTTTGCAATTACTTTACAAAGAGAAGTTGGACTTTTAAAATGTGGAGAATGTAAATTGCCGAATGAAACAGTTCAATCATATTACAGACTAACAAACAATTTATTTAATGACGCAGTGATTAGAATATACTGTAAAAGTATTAATAATACTTTTATGTGCACGTTGCTATTGCTGTAGTTTCATAAATGTTTCAAAGAAATAAGGATAGGTAAGAAACTTAAGGTTTGTCATTGCACTCCCAGCAAAATTTGGAAAATAATTTTCCCGTTCTTGGATGCCTGGATATTTTTCCCATTTCCCATCGGATTACGAATGTGCACAAGATATCCATTTGTACTGGTATCGCTCGGTCTCCAGACCCGTACACCCGTCTTCGAGTAACTGTACACAGCACCACCGTACGGCTGATTATCGTAATAATTAAGAGGCGCTCCAGAACCAAGGAAACGATATCCATTGTCTACTCCACTGGTTGCCTCAACCGATAGGAAAGCAATGTCGCGATTTATATCGATGTTATTCTCAAAATCTTTTTGACCTTCTCCTGGGTAGACGATATACTCCTTCAGAGGTATTCCAGGGCACTCTGTTTGACACTGAGAGGATCGGAATGCTCTTACTTTAATTTGACTTTTGATAACATGTGCTTTATCGAAAAAAAATAGCATTTCCCCAACCGTCTCTTTTAGAGAAGAGACATCCCGTCAAGTTTGCGAGAGGATTAAACGGCACCCAGATGCGAACTGTCTTCTCATTATAGCCATACAAAACACCACCCCACTCGTAAAAACTTCCTCAGTGACAAACATAGATGAACCAAAACCGTCAGATACATATCCAGTATTGCCGAGTCTTATTTGTGGCGCCACAAGAGCTGGAAATGCTCCTAAACCATGATGAAGCTCATGATACACCTTGTCTGCATTAGATACATCCACATCGATCCACCCAGACTCGTAGTCCGCACTTGAAAAGTCATTCTCTGTACAGACACGGACTCTGACTTCTGCTGTATGAGAAGAAATGTTTTTAGGTCCCAACCATTCACTTCCTCCGGAACTAAGTACTTTTCCCGTACCTACATTATTACTCCTATTCGGAGCCCACACGAGTACATGAGTTTTATTGTAGAGATAAACCGCACCACCATAGGCTGCACCACGGTCATCATCCGCCTGCGCAGACCCAATTCCAGGAAATATTCAGTTCTGCTCTTCTTGAGCCAGTGATCTCATTTGGACATCCACCTTAACCGGTATGTTTCCCAAGTTACGACTGAATGTTACGAACGAACATTGCCTGTCTTGTGACTTTATTACTAGCCAGTCACTGGTGAATGACGGTTTCCCAAATACCTTGCCCCGATGGTTTTCTCGTGATTGAAGAACATCAGCTGCTGCCATATTCGTTCCACAAACTTTATTTAGCAAAGTGGACGTTGTCCCTACTGTGTTGTTTATCCACTGTTTTATAGCCAGAAGGGTTACATTTATCATTTCTAATGAAACGCGAGTTTCAGCCTGTACTGTGTCGAACATCGTTTGCACAGCGTCGCACGAGCAAGTTTTGTAATTTGCTTCTTGAACTTCGTTCAATTCAGACAGCACAAGCTTAGTTTGTGCTTCAAGTTCTTTTCTAATCATCTTTTCAGAAGTTAGAGCCCTCTGCAACGTATTTAATAACATTCCCAAATAATTCTTTTGTTTCCTGTCAGATGATGGATCCAGATTTCGGATGCTCTCTGTGTTATTAACAACTTTAGAACTGATTCGCATTTTTTCACAATCCTCTTTCAGCTCCATTCTCGCTAATGATTCCTTCTGTATCGCATGGCATAAAAGTCGTATATCTGTTTTGAACGTTTCTTCAAGAGTGATCAGTTTCTTGTGTAATATATCTATCAAATCTTCTTGCGTGGAGGAATCCTCTGAGGATATTACTGTTGAGATCACGAAGCAAATGAAGAGAAAAATCTTCACTGTTGAGTTGTGTTGATATCTGTCAGTTCCAACAAAACACACACTTCGATACGTTTTGCTGGTATAATTAATGTCAATTCAATATCCTCGGTATTTTCATGTAAATTATATATTGTCTAAGTCGAGATGAGATTTTTCGAGAACGTATTAACTGGTTTGCAATCGTTGTTGTACTGGACTGAATCTGTTTAATATATTTCATCATGTAAAATGCAAGTAAGACCCTTATCTGCATACATGACTAACAACGAAGAGAGGAACTAGCTTCTTTAACTTAAACATTAACATCTGAGTACACTTCATGGGTTCAAAATGTCTTATATAGACATGAAAAGTAAATTAATTTGAATATCTGGTTTTCTTATAATTTAATTAAGCTGAAAAGTGAAATTTATATTCGTCACATATATCCGCAACATGTTTCTTAAATATGCCAAGTCGTTTCCTTTACATTCATATGAGTGAAGGCTTTTGAGCAATTGGTAAACATTGAATTGTACATTCTCAAAATTCACATTGTATGCATACCGTTTGCACAATCATGAATAGTTTATTCAGTCTTTCGCAAGCATAATTCATGAATATGAAATATATAAACGCTGACATATATGAACGTACGACGGTATACCAGTCCCAAATCTCTACTGCTATTGCCTGAAGTTTTAGGGTTTCTTGTCGCTTATGTCGCTTTAAAATGTGAAATTACGTGTATCCACTTATGTTCGCACACATTGGTAGTGTTGTAGTTTAATGGTAGACACCGATATTTTTGGCGGCTTTTGAGTTACAGTCAGTTGAAGAGTCCTTTCAACAATATGTACAGAGCATTTCTGGATGAAATCCTATGTTACAAATTGTGAGTGTATGTGTGTGTGTGTGTGTGTGAAAGAGAGAGAGAGAGAGAGAGAGAGAGAGAGAGAGAGAGAGAGAGAGAGAGAGAGAGAGAGAGAGAGAGAGAGAGAGAGAGAGAGAGAGAGAGAGAGAGAGAGAGAATTTTAATGTTGCTTTAACAATTTTTAGGTCATATCCTTACGATGTCTGCATTATGGTAGTTGATAGTGGGCGGACCACTTAGGCCGACTGATTGGTACGTTTTACAAGTTATAAATGCATAAGGAATAAGATAACCATTGTAGCCATTTATAATTTCGTGTGCATATTGGAGGACAACTTGAAATAAGTTTTGTTTTGGAATGGAGAGCTGTTGCGCACATTCTCAAGAAAATGGTTTAGCGAGCCCGTTTCCGACAGAGAAGTTAAAGATAATTATTTTTTCGTATATATGCATTTTGCAGTGATAAATGTATTGACAATTAAACCGTAACTAAATCTGTTTCTTTGAAATATTATGTGAACAGTGTATTAACTCTACTTGATAGAAAACATAAAGAGTTTTAATTGCATGTTCCAGTGCGTGATAGATGTTACAAATATTAAAGCACCTGGTAATATGATTGTTTTTGTTTTCTCATTAGTTTTAGTTGAATTAGAAAAATAGGTTGTGAAACTGACTCTTAAAAAGTTATTCGCATTTTTAAGATGTAGATTTTATATTATTGTACAAAACAGTTGTCATGAAATTGATATAGTTATTACCAAACGGATATGGAATATATTAAATGACTTTTTTATTTAATGTTATGAAAAGTAGCACCAAAAAACTAGACCGATGAACTGAGAATATAACGTCCTTTCATTCCTATCCTCTATGAACATGATATGAATACTA